>JAGIQG010000001.1:18351989-18738355 GCA_024679065.1 Sphyrna mokarran | reverse complement strand
CTCTTTGATTCTAAAGTGCAAGAGAGGCCGAAACCTCCAAATACTGCTTTTGGAATTAGAAGGTCTGGTCCTGATTAAGTACTAGCTACTTACAATGTATGCACCAGAATTTACACCACTGAGCTGGAGATATATCTGCACAAATTGTTGAAGAAATTGTGCCTCAACTGTTAAAGTTTATTTATTAGCCACAAGTAGGCTTACATTAACACTGCAATGAAGTTACTGTGACAACCCTTTAGTCAGCACAGTTTGGCATCTGTTAGGGTGCACTGAGGGAGAATTCAGCATGGCCACACCAGCATGTCTTTCAGACTGTGGGAGGAAACTGGAGCACCAGAGGAAACCCAAGCAGACACAGGGAGAAGGTGCAAATTAAGACCATAAGACGTCAGAGCAGAATTAGGCCACTTGGCCCATCAAGTCAGCTCTGCCATTCAATCATAGCTGATATTTTTTCTCATCCCCATTATCCTGCCTTTTCCCCATAACTTCTGATTCCCTTATTAATTGAGAACACATCTCTCTCTGTCTTAAAGACACACAATGACCTGGCCTCCAAAGCCTTCTGCAGCAAAGAGTTCCACAAATTCACCACTCGCCGGCTGCAGAAATTCCTCCTCATCTCTATTTTAAAGGAATGTCCCTTTGGCCTGAGGTTATGCAGACAGATAGTGACCCACGTCGGGAATCCAACCCAGGTCCCTGGCACTGTGCCCTCATGCCGCCCCTTGCATTGTTTGTAATGTCATTGAAATTTGTTTTGGTAATGTTATTGGCTAATACTCTACGGCAGTGTTAAATTCCTTCGCTCGGGCAACACGATGAAAAGGCCTCCACTTTAGGCTGGTTAATAATGGCTTTAAATTATTTTCAAAGGCATTTTAAGGAACAGGGGATTCTATGATCTGGCACTCCCAGGGGCAAACAATGTTTGTTAGGAGAACAAATTGAGAGATTAGAAAGTAAGTTTCCTGAGACTCGCTCGCTGTGGGAGGTGATCTCAGTTTGGAGAACGAATCACCACTTTTATAGGAACACATTAACCAGTGTGTTACTAAGGAAATGATTTCCACTGCCACGCTTGCTGAGGACTGAGGGGAAGGGTACCAGTGTAAAAACAAGTAACCAGGGCAATAAGTTTAACATTAGAGTTCCTAATGGATTAATTATACGTGTAAACCCTTCACCAACAACATCTATAGCATCTCAGCATCTCTAAATTACTAAAATAACCAAGGTGCTTACAAGATCATTATAAAACAAATTGTAGCACCAGGGAGATATTGGGGATTTACTGCACACCCGGCTATACATTTCGCGGTGTTGAGAGATGGCTCGTCATTGGCCAGCAACAGAATCTTCTGGTGCCTCCCATTTTCACATTTGTAGAATGTGCTCCTCACTGCTGGAAAACCTATGGTGGAGGGGCACTATTGGCGGGACTGGACTGGAAGATCCCCGTTGGTGAGAATGGTCGAAAAGTTCTGGCCGATTAGTGAGATGACCAAAATCTTAAAGCAGTTGTTGAGGGATGGAAAATGAGGTAGGAGGAGTGGGGGGAGGGGAGGCATAGGAAGGGAATTCCAGAGATAAGGGCCTGTACAACTAAAAGCACGATCATTAATTTTGGATGAATTAACATTGGGGATATGCAAGAGGCAAATGGATGAGGCTAACTTGGAGGTTTAGAGGTCTGTAGGAACTTAGAATCACAGAATCCCTACAGTGCAGAAGGAGGACATTTGGCCCATCGAGCCTGTACTGACAACAGTCCTACACAGGCCCTATTGCCATGGCCACTCATAATTGCACTGACAATGCTAAGAGGCAATTTAGCATGGCCGATCCACCCAGCCTGCACACCTTTAGATTGTGGGAGGAAACAGAAGTACAGGAGAACATGCAAACTCCATGCAGACAGTGACCCAAGGCCAGAATTGAACCGGAATCCCTGGCAGCAGTAATAGCCACTGTGACACTGTGCCATCCTAGTGACAAATTACAGAAAGAAGGAGGGTGTGAGGGCCTGAAGGTGTTTGAAAACAAAGATAAGAATCGTATTATCAAGATAGTCCTTCAGGTAGTGTAGTACAGCCAGTATATAGAAACAGAAAAACGTCAAAGATAGAGTCAGAGGAGGCCATTCGGCCTTTTGAGCCTGCTCCACCATTCATCACGATCATGGTGATCATCCAACTCAATAGCCTAATCCTGTTTTTTCCCCATAATCTTTGATCTCATTTGCTCCAAAATTTGACATCCAATAAATTCCACAGGCTCACCACTCTTTGGGTGAAAAAATACCTCCTCAATGGGGTGATAAGGGAACTTGAACAAGTGAACATTCAGGGAGTAGAATTTTGTGCGACCAAATGTTTACCATGTGTAAAAAGTGGGAAGCTCACTGTTCTGTCAGTGACAGTTCTCAGTCAACCTCAACATGCTGTCCCCTTTCCATGCTGTTAAGATAGGAGTTTCAGAATGTTGATCCTGTGACACTGAATGAAAGAACATCAATATAGGTCAGGTCAGGATGCTGTGTGAAGAGAACTTGGTGGTGTTCCCATGTGCTCATGTGTTTGTTTTTTTGGGCTAAAAAGCCAGGAGTTTGTAAATTGAAGCCTTAATGAGCTTCTGAAGTGTATCTTGTAGATAGTGCATGTAATAAGTCCTCAGAGGCAGAAATCTCTTCATCAAAATCCCTTTGTTTACAAGTCAGACAACAGCATACAGACAGCTTTCCGTCATCAGTCTCCACTAGGAGTCCCAGAGGAACTGACATACCTGTTTAAATACAAAACAAGATACTCCCTGAATGGCTCATCAATTTGGCCCTTAATGAGGGAGTTCATATTCTAACAAGCCCACCTCAATTGCCTGATTAAAGTTATTACAATGCACACTGCTGCATTGTGTGACCTAGTGATGAAGAGAATGAATTCTTAATATAGTGGATGAGGTATCAACAAAGTGGGCTGCTTTGTCCTGGATGGTGTTGAGCTTTTTGAGTGTCGCTGGAGCTGTACCCATCCAGGCAAGTGGAGAATATTCCATCACATGCCTAATTTGTGCCTTGTTGGCATTGGTTAGGCTATAGAATGACACAGTTTAGTGAGACAATGCCACAGAATTAGTCACCTCTGGCCTTCTCTTGCAACTACATCATTTATATGGTTGTTTCTGGCCAATGTCCTGCCATTGGGGATTCAGCGATAGTTATGCCACATAATGACACATTTCTCATTTGTTGGAGATTGTCATTGACTGGCATTTGTGTGATGGCTCTGTTACTTGGCAGTCAGAGCCCAAGCCTGAAAATTGTTCAAGTCTGCTGCAAGTAGGCATGGGTTCTGTAGATTAATAGCAGCAAATTTGATTTTGATTTAACTTGATTTATTATTGTTAGATAGCTGGTATATAACAAAAGGCTATACAGTCAAAGCATACTATTCATAAAGTATATAGGGGAGAAGGAAAAGAAAGGGTACAGAATGTAGTGCTACAAGTCAAAGCTAGGATGTAGAGAAAGGTCAATTGACTCAGAGGTAAGTCCATTCAAAAGTCAAATGGTGATAAAAGCAAAATATTGGGGATTCTGGAATCTGAAACAAAAACAGAAGACGCTGGAAAATCTCAGCAGGTCTGACAGCATCTGTGGAGAGTGAATAGAGCCAACATTTCAAATCTCGAACCCCTTTCATCAAAGCTGATTCACAAATGGAGCTTGGCTTTGTTAACAATGGGAAACATTCAATCGACAATGCTGAATCTTAAGGATACTCACTGTCTTGCACAACTTGCTACCACATGAAGTATTTGTAAACAGCATAGACACGGTTACCGGGGAGGGGGGAAACCCTTGGTGAAGGAGAAATATTGGTACAGATCCACTGTACCAAGTAACCTGTTTTGTGCAGTAAATCTAATGCACATCATTGAACTGCTGTCATCACAACATCAAAGACACCTTGATGCATTAGAAACAAGGCAAAGGAGAGTCACAGAGAACGTTCTCACCAAAGAAAGACAACCATATTCATTAATGAATGAAAGACTCGGAACAGGCCTTATCAAAGCTTTTGAAACTAATGAGAGGAGCAGATCAAGTGGAAGCTAGTAAATTCTTTAATTAGAGAGGGAATTCATGACAAAACATCATGTTTTGAGAAATAAGAAACTATAAACCAACCAAGCATTGAGAAAGAATTGCATCTTGACGTTGCTTAATTAACTGTTTAATGAGCTGTGTTATGTCTGGATTTGAGAGCCCACCTCAAGAACAAAGCCTCTGTATATTTTCTGTGTTCTTTTCTGATGTTCTTTGCCCTTAGCTCTGACAAAAGATCATCCAAACTGTCTCTTGTTGTCTGTGTCAATGTTCACCATCCTTTTCTCTGACTTGTAGGTGTTTTGGTAGCAGAGGTGTGGGTGGCCAGGAGATTGTCCAATGGCCATTCCCTGCACAGAAAGTCTTTGCATATAGGCTGTCACCCATCCGGTGAACACGGCCAAGCCAGCGTCGATATCATTGGCTTAGCGATGAGTACATGCTGGTGGATTAACATGCTCCAGGAGCCCAGGGAGAGTGGCCTTGTTCTGTCAAGAGACGCTGAGAATAAGTCTGAGACCATGGAGATAAGATCAGTTCAGCCTTTTCTCTGACATCCATATGTCATCCAGCTTTCCAGCTATAGAAGAGGGCACTAAAGACACAGGCTTGATAGATTCACAGTTTAGGGTTCTCAGTTGCGCTGACCCCCTCTAACCATTGGAGATCTCCTATAGCATCCATTCTCTATGCCACCTCTCAGTCTTAGTGATGCACAGCTTCAGGTGCAGATTTGGGCAAGTGCTGAAAGCACAATATAAACTGGAGTGAAAAGCTCTGATGAAGGGTCATCCAGACTCAAAACATTGGTTCTATTCTCGCTCCACAGACGCTGTCAGTCCTGTTAAGATTTTCTATTTTTGTATCAGATTCCAACATCTGCAGTATTTTATTTTTACCTTTGTATATTGCTTTTTCAAATCATTTGGTCCTTTTTAATAAGATTGTAGAGTTTGGAAATCTATTTAAAAACTGCATCATGAGCACCTTACTTCTTCCCCAAATATTGGTGCTGAAGGACTTTGGTGGCACAGTAGCATAGTGGTTGGCCAGGGACCCATGTTCAATTCCAGCATCGGATAACTGTGTGGAGTTTGCACATTGTCCCCGTGTTTGCATGGGTTTCCTCCGGGGGCTCCAGTTTCCTCCCACAGTCCAAAGATAGAACAAAGAAGAACAAAGATGTGCAGGTTAGGTGGATTAGACATAATAAATTGCCCTTTAGTGTCTTAAGATGTGTTGGTTAGATGGATTAGCCATGGTAAATATGTGGGGTTACTGGGTTAGGGTGGGGTAGAGAGTCTGAATAAGATAATCTGTCAGAGTTAGCACAGACTTGATGGATCAAATGGCTTTCTTCTGCACTCTGTTATCCCACAGGGCTAGGGAGGACATCTGAGGACTTACACATTCATAGAATCCCGACAGTGCAGATGGAGGCCATTCAACCCATCTGCACCAATCTCACATGCCCTATTCCATAACCCCACATATTTATACTGCTAAGCCCCCAACTCTAGGGTTCATTTAGCACGGCAATCAATATAACCTGCTCATCTTTGGACTGTGGGAGGAATCCAGAGCATCCAGAGGAAATCCACGTAGACACAAGGAGAACAAGGTTAATCCACCAGCATGTACTCATCGCTAAGCCAATGATATCGACGCTGGCTTAGCCGTGTTCACCGGATGGGTGACAGCCTATATGCAAAGACTTTCTGTGCGGGGAATGGCCATTGGACAATCTCCTGGCCACCCACACCTCTGCTACCAAAACACCTACAAGTCAGAGAAAAGGATGGTGAACATTGACACAGACAACAAGGGACAGTCTGGATGACCTTGTGTCAGAGCTAAAGGCAAAGAACATCAGAAAAGAATACAGAAAATATACAGAGGCTTTGTTCTTGAGGTGGGCTCTCAAATCCAGACATAGCACAGCTCATTAAACAGTAAATTAAGCAACATCAAGATGCAATCCACACAGACGGTGACCTAAGACCAGAATTGAAACTGGGTCCCTGGAGCTATGAAGCAGCAGTGCTAACCACTGTGCCACCCACATGAAATGTCTCTGCTTTATTTATTGAGTTTTTTTTTCCATGGACTTCCTTTTGCAATCGTGTCAGCGCTTGTTCCTCCTCATCGGTACGAGTGACTCACCCTGAAACCACCTGCCAGAGTTTATGAACTGCACCTTATGGCGTCTATACAACCTGATCCTGGAGTGAGAGAGAGAGAGAGACACAGGATGCTGCGAGGTGTCACCTTGCCTTGTCTAACGCTGGCAGCCTTCACTCAGCTGTGACTCAGCAGCTAATTCTCTTCCTCTAAATCACAGGGTGTAGGTTTATAGTCCTCCCCCCACATCCCCAGCTCACAATTTAGACTGATATTGGATTGAGATACTGAACCGGAACTGCATTATTGGAAGAGGATCACAGGAGTTATCCCTGCCATCAGCCGAATATTCATCCTTCCAACAATAATATCAAACTACAAAGTCAATCTGGTCCCATTGCAGTTTTGTGGAATGTTCTTGAATATTATAGGAATCATTCCCCCTTCAAACACCTCCCACTGAGATTTGGTTTGATTTGATTTGATTTGATTTATTATTGTCACATGTATTAACATACATTGAAAAGTGTTATTTCTTGCACGTTATACAGATAAAACATACCATTCATAGAGAAGGAAACGAAGAGAGTGCAGAATGTAGTATTACAGCAGCCATAACTAGAGTGAGCGGAAGATCAACTTAATGCAAGGTAGGTCTATTCAAAAGTCTGACAACAGCAAGGAAAAAGCTATTCTTCAGTCAGTTGTTACGCCAAAATCTCATACGAGAACACCATCCATCAGGTACATGGTACATACTCTTGCAACTTGACCAACATTGTCTACCTGATACTCTGCAGGAAAGGATGTCCCCAAGTACATTGGGGAGACCATGCCAACACTCTAACAATGAATGAACACCACTCAACAATCACTAGGCAAAACTGTTCTCTTCCTGTCGGAGAATACTTTAGCAGTCATGGGTATTCGGCCTCTGATCTTCCGTAAGCATTTTCCAAGGCAGCCTTGACAGCGCAGAGTCACTGAGCAGAAACTGATAGCCAAGTTCCACACACATAGGGACAGCGTCAACTGGGATCTTGGGTTCATGCCACACTATGTCTGTAACCCCCACAACTTTCCTGGACTTGCAAAATCTCACTAACTGTCCTATCTGGAGACAATACACATCTCTTTAACCTGTGCTTAACGTTCTCTCCACTCACATTGTCGGTACCTTTCAGACTGAAAGAATCACATTCCAATCATTATTCTGTAAATTGAGTTTGTGTCTTTATATGCCTTGTTTGTGATTAGAACTCCCACTTACCTCATGTAGGGGCTGCACTCTGAAAGTGAGTGGCTTTTGCTATCAAGTAAACCTGTTGAACTTTAACTGGTATTATGAGACTTCTTATTCTGTCATCAAGCCAATTTTATATTCAGTTGGCTTCCTCACCCTGGTTTCCATGAGATTTAACCTTATGCAATAACCTACCATGTGGTATCTTGTGAAAGGCCTTGCTAAATTCCATGAGGACAACATCAATCACTGCGCTTATCTAACTTCTTAATTACCCCTTCAAGAAACTCAATCAAATGTTTGATTTGTTAAATTTCATCTTGGATGATCGTCCGTTTATCCTGAGACTGTTCTCCCCCATTTTGGATTCTCCAACCAGCTGTCAATCTATTAGCATCTCCGCTATCAAGCCCATTCGGAATTCTGTGCATTTCAATGAGGTAGCCTCTTATTCTTCTAAACCCCAGCAGATATAGACCCCACTTAATCAAGTCTCTCATCATGGGATAACCTTCTCATCCCAGAACTAATCTGGTCAAATTTGGCTGTATGGCCTCCAATACAAGTATATCATAGAATCATAGAATACCTACAGTGCAGAAGAGGGCCTTGAGGTCCATTGAACAAAGAACAAACAAACGAAGAACAAAGAACAACACAGCACGGGAAACAGGCCCTTCGGCCCAACGAGCCTGCACTGCCGTCCTAACGTCTTAATGACATATAGAGACCAATATAGGGACAATTTGTTACCCAATCAGCCTAAGAGCACATTTTTTGGGATGTGGGAGGAAACCGGAGCACCCGGAGAAAACCCACGCAACCACGGGGAGAACGCGCAAACTCCCGCAGACACAGGCCCAAATCCATGTGTCTGCACAGCAACAGTGATAGTCTCTGAGCTGTCATGTTGCCCATCTGATGGTCCAGTTTAAGCATACACTAATGACATGAAGCACTAGGCCACTCCTGAAGTAACATCCAAAAGCAGCCCTCGCACGACCTGCCGAATGCATGCGCCTTGTTGGTCAACAAGGTGGACCGAATAGCCTGTGGAAACAAATAAAGTATTTAACTTGAACTTGCACTAACAACAATCCCACCCCAACCATATCCCCATAACCCCACATATTTACCCTGCTAATCTCTTATGGCCAATCCACCTAACCTGCACATCTTTGGACTGTGGGAAGAAACTGGAGCACCTGGAGGAAACCCACACAGACATGGGGAGAATGGGCAAACACAGACAGTCACTAAAGGACAGAATTGAATTCAGGTCCCAGGTACTGTGAGGCAGCAGTGCTAACCAATGTGCCACAGTGCCATACTCTAACAATTGTGCCACCATGCCATCCTTATCCTTCCTTAAACATAGAGACCAAATCTACATATAGCATTCCATGTGTGTCCTCAGCAAAGCCCTTTGTAATTAGAGCAAGAATTCTTCATTCTTATGTTCCAACCTCTTTACATGAAAGATTTGTTTTCTGTAATCCTAGTACACACACATCCAAAAGCTTTTGAACATCAACAATTACAAGTTTCACACCTTTGAACTAATATTCTTTTCTATTCTGAGGACTAAAGTGAATAACCTTATCAATTCCCCACATTCCCCACCATTTAGCACCTTGTTGCTCACAAACTTGTCCATATATTTTCAGCCTCATGATGTAACTTTTCCTGTTCCAATAGGTTCACACTCTGAAGAGGAGAGACTATAAAGATAAGCCTCGAGGCTAATCCTAAATGCTGGAATGAGGTGTCTAGATAACAGTGTGTTCTGTTTGGTTTGCTCTCTTGATTGGAGTCAGCCTTATATTATGTATGTTATCTGCTATTGAGATTAATAACAAACCATAAAGTCTGTGGTAGTAAACTAACTGGAACATGTTATTCACACATTTTTTTTTTATCCTAGCACAGTCAGCACAAGGCAAATGAGGCCTGTTCTCCCATTGACAGGTGAATTAGTCCTGCACAGAACCAGCACCAACATGATGGGCCGAACGATCTCCTCCTGGTGCTGCAACAAATCTCTGCACTTAAAAACAGGAGTCTCTTTTAAACTTTCCCCTTTTTACTATGTCCCCAATAATTGACATAGAATCATAGAATCCCACAGTGCAGAAGGAGGCCATTCAGCCAATCAAGTCTGCACTGACCATAAACCTCACGCAAAGAACAAAGAACAAAGAACAACACAACACGGGAAACAGGCCCTTCGGCCCAACAGCCTGTGTCACCATTTTAACGCTCCCACTTCCACCCATGACCCTTGTCTATGTTTATGGAAATCTGCATTGGAACCAAATTGGGAAGACAACTTAGGGACAATTTGTTTCGCCAATCAAGAGCACATCTTCGGATGTGGGAGGAAACTGCAGCACCTGGAGAAAACCCACGCAAGCACGGGGAGAATGCGCAAACTCCCACAGACACAGGCCCAAATTCATGTATCTGCACAGCAACAGTGATAGTCACTGAGCTGTCATGTTGCCCATCAACTGGTCCAGTTTAAGCGTACACTAATGACATGAAGAACTAGGCTACTCTCGAAAAAATCCAAGAGCAGCCGTCGCACAACCCATCACATGTATGCCCCTCGTTGGACAACAAGGTGGACTGAAGTACCTATAGGGTAAAAGAGAAATGCATCAATAACAAGCACAACTTATACAATTCCCAGGAACGACCAAGGCTCATGATCCCTATTTAAATCAGTCTTCTATATCCCTCCAACCCTATTCCGCTCACATGTCTATCTAAGCATCCCTTAAATAACTCCAGAGTGCCTGCCTCCACCATCTTACTTGGCAGTGCGTTCCATACACTCACAACCCTCTGTGTGAAAAACCTCCCTCTAACATACAAATTATACCTTGCCACCCTTAACCGAAGCCCGTGGCCCCTTGTGATATTTGATTCCAACCTACGAAAAAGCTTACCACTGTTTACTCTATCTATACCCTTCTTGTACACCTCTATTAGATTTCCTCTCAGTCTTACCCTAGCCAATCTCTCTTACACTAAGGGGCAATTTACCATGGCCAATTAACCTAACCTGCACATTTTTGGACTGTGGCAAGAAACCAAAGCACCCAGAGGAAACCTACACAGACACAGGGAGAATGTTCACACAGACATTAACCCAAACGGGAATCAATCCCGGGTCCCTGGCGCTATGAGACAGTAGTGCTGACCATTGTGCTATCGTGCCATCCTATTTCTAGCCTGAGAAAAAAAAACTCCAACTGTCCATTCTATCCATGGCTCTCATTATTTTGTAAACTTCAACCAGGTCGCCCCTCAGCCCTCCTCAGTTTAAGTCAAAACAAACCAAATTTGTCCAATGTCTTCTTAAGCTAAAACCCTCCAGACCATGCAACATTCTGGCAAAAAAATTGCTCGGAAATCTGTAACGTACAACCCAAGTGACTTTAACTCGCGGGCGTCACCTGAACCTGATCAGTCTTCATGCAACATTGCCAGGGAGCTGCAGCTGGCCAGGAGGATGGTGTCAGGGAAGCTGAAGGCTCCGGGCGAAGTCCTGAAGGATCAATCTGTGCCACTATGACTGGGAGGGTGATTCGGTAAAGGACGATTCAAGAGTTGGGTCGAGGAAGCCAAGGCAGGGAGAAGAGTTGAAGTTTCCTTGTGGGCTTTGCAGGAGCACTCCTGATCCTTCTGGCCCCAGAAGAAACTAAAAGTATGGCAAGATTGACCTATTTCTGATAGCTGTACCCCACTTGCCATAAGCCTGGTCTGGTAGGGGAAGCACAATAGTTTCCACAAACAGGCTGTCAGTTAAAATGGAGGTTGAGCCCCAGTGACATAATTTGGGCCCAATCTGCATATTTGAAGAAGGATCTTGTTGTCTTCTGACAGCCATCTCCTGTGTCTGCTCAGAATAGCAGGCGTAAGTCACAGCCAATAGAAAGGCAGCCAATTTGGGGTGGTTAGGTCACATGGGTCATCCTGTCTCGAGTGAACAACATTAATTTTTTTAAAAAGTCCATTTACGGATGTGAGCATTGGTGGTTGGGCCCAGCATTTATTGCCCGTCCCTAACTGCCCACCATTTCAGGCAGCATTTGGGAGTTAACCACATTGCTGAGGCTCATGTGTAGGCAATACCAGGTAAGGATGGCGGATTTCCTTCCCTAAAGGACGTTAGTGAACCAGACAGGGTTTTGTATCAAGCGACAATGGTTTCATTCGACTTTTAGTTCCAGATATTTATTGAATTCAAATCTCACCATCTGCTGTGGTGGGATTTGAACCCAGGTCCCCACTTCTTGGGTTCCTAATCTACTGATAATACCAGTGCCTCTCGAGCCCCTATGGTTTCGGAGGCTGATAAGGAACTAAAAATGGTTCAGGATGCTCCACTTGACATATATAATTAGGCATGAAAAACCACGTAGTCACCCTTTCAGCCATTTGCAGCACAGAGAGTAATTATTATACTTGATTTTCTTTGGAAATGATTGAATGAGTAAGTAACTATTTCCTGATCTGGCACTTAATACCAAACGGTGTCTGTAGCTTCCAACGTATCCAATTTGGAGCCACTTAATACTGTCACTAACTGCTTTGAAAGTAAAATTCCACTCTTCATTATGAAGTCAATCAATCATCTCCACAATGAGTTCACAGAAATGAGATGAGTTCATACTTTATTAAGTAATGGATTCTGGATTGCTTTTATAAATTAGGTTCCACCAGGGATCTTGAAATCTTTATCTGATCTGCTGCCTGTCTGTTTTGTATCACCCTTCCTCTGAGACTTGCCAACTCTTAATTCTTTTCGGAATGCCTTTAATTGTACGTTTATCTGTGCCTATGTGACACACAGCAGCAGCAAATGAGATAATAAGAGGTGGTTCTTTGCCAGCACTTTGTCTATCAGATGAAATAACTCCTCCCAGGCTGGGTCCCTTCACAAAATTTACATTTATTTACGTAGTCAGCAACACTCTGAAAGTTTCTAAAAGAAATGTCAGAAGTGATAGCGGATGCCTTAGTAATTATTTATCAGAATTCGTTGGACTCCGGGGAAGTGCCAGAAGATTGGAAAACAGCTAATGTTACGCCGCTGTTTAAAAAAGATAGCAGGCCGGTTAATTTAACGTCTTAGTTGGAAAAATGATAGAATCTGTCATCAAAGAAGAAATAGCGAGGCACCTAGAAAAGAACGGTTTGATCAAGCAGACGTAGTACGGATTAGTTAAGGGGAAATCATGTTTGATGAATTTATTGGAGTTCTATGAGGAAGTGACTAGTGCAGTAGACAGAGGGGAACCGGTGGATGGGGTGTTTTTAGATTTCCAAAAGACGTTTGATAAGGTGCCTCACAAAAGATTGCTACAGAAGGTTAGGATGCACGGAGGTGGGGGTAAGGTATTAGCGTGGATAGAGGATTGGTTGTCTAATAGGAACCAGAGAGTAGGAATCAATGGGTGCTATTCTGGTTGGCAGCTGGTGACTCGTGGAGTGTCCCAGGGATCGGTGCTGGGGCCTCAACTATTTACCATTTTCATAGATGATCTGGAGGAGGGGGCTGTGTAGGGTAACAAAATTTGTTGATGACGCAAAGATGAGTGGAAAAACGAATTGCGTGGAAGGTGTGGAAAGTCTGCAGACAGATCTGAATAGGTTGAGTGAGTGGGTGAAGACCTGGCAGATAGAGGATAACGTTAGCAAGTGTGAGGTTATAAACTTAAGTAGAAATAATAGTAGGAGGGATTATTATTTAAAATGTGAAAAACTGAAGCATGCTACAGTGCAGAGGGACCTGGGGGTCCTTGTGCACAAGTCTGCAGGTGCAACAGGTGATCAAGAAGGCAAATGGAACGTTGGCCTTTATAGCGAGGAGGATAGAATATAAAAGCGGGGAGGTTTTGCTGCAACTGTACAGGGCACTGGTGAGACCACAGGTGGAGTATTGTGTGCAGTTTTGATCACCGTATTTGCGGAAAGATATATTGGCCTTGGAGACAGTGCAGAGAAGGTTCATTAGGCTGATACCGAGATAAGGGGGTTAGTCTATGAAGAGAGATTGAATAGACTGGGCCTGTACTCTTTGGAGTTTAGAAGGCTCAGGAGGATCTTATAGAGTTGTGTAAAATTCATGAAGGGGATAGATAGGGTAGAGGTAGAGAGATTCTTCCCGTTTAGAAAGGATAGCAGGACTTGAGGGCACAGCCTCAAGGTAAAGGGAGGGCAATTTAGATCGGAGTTGAGGAGGAACTTCTTCACTCAAAGGGTGGTGAATCTCTGGAATTCTTTGCCCGTTGAAGTGGTAGAGGTTACCTTGCCGAATATATTTAAGACATATATAGATAGGTTTCTGATAGACAAGGGAATTAAGGGTTATGGGGAGAAAGCGGGAAAGTGGAACTGATCCACTTCAGATCAGCCATGATCTTATTGAATGGCGGGGAAGACTCAAAGGGCTAGATGGCCTACTCCTGCTCCTATTTCTTATGTTCTTATGTTCACTCGCAAAGGTACTTTCTCATGTAGAGTATTAACCCAGAGTGCTAGTAATCCTGACACTCCTCTTCCTTCCTTTCTTTATTTATTTCTGTCACAACTAGGCTTATGTTAACCCTGCAATGAAGTAACTGTGAAAATTCCCCGGTTGCCACACTCCAGGACCTGTTCGGGTACACTGAGGAAGAATTTAGCGTGCATCTAACCAGCACGTTTTTCGGACGATGGGAGGAAACCGGAGCACCCGGAGAAAACCCATGCAGACTCGAGAGAACGTGCAGTCTCCGCACAGGCAGTCCCCAAGCCGGGAATCGAATCCGTGTCCCTGGCATGGTGAGACAGCAGAGCTAAATACTTTGTCACCATGCCACCCATCGTTTTAGTGGTTGATGAGAAAGAACATTTTGACCAGTTTCTCTCACGTAAATATGGCAATCAATTCCATTACCATCACTGAATCTTCCACTATTAGCATCCTGGGGCTTACCATTGACCAGAAACTGAACTGGATTAGCCATATAAATACTGTGGTTCTCGGAAGAGGTCAGAGTAACTCATCTCTTGACTCGTCAATGCTTGTCCACCACAAGGCACAAAACAGA
Source organism: Sphyrna mokarran (assembly GCA_024679065.1). NCBI lineage: Eukaryota > Metazoa > Chordata > Chondrichthyes > Carcharhiniformes > Carcharhinidae > Sphyrna > Sphyrna mokarran. The sequence goes on along the minus strand of JAGIQG010000001.1, from coordinate 18,723,777 downwards.
CACGTGATGGAATACTCTCCGCTTACCTGGATGCATGCAGCTCCAACAGTGCTCAAATAGCAGGGAATCGAACCCAAGTCCCTGGCACTGTGAGACAGTACTGCTAATCATTATGCCACCATGTGGTTCCCTGATTAGACAAGACATTACAGGGAGCTCGTATTCTAAGAGGTCCATATTGAAGTCATTACATCACCTGTACACAATCCATTGTAACATATACTCCCACGCTTCACAATGTGGCCTCAGTAACCTAATGGAAGGCACTAGCCCCCATAATGAATAGAGGCGTACAAGATGATTAGATAGGGTGGACAGTGTGAACCTTTCTCCTCAGGTGTTGATGCATCGTATGAGGGGACATAGCTTTAAACTGAGGGAGTGGTAGATATACTACAGATTTCTTTACTCAGAGATTAGTAAGGGCATGGAATGCCCCTCCTGCAATAGTAGTGGACTCGTCAACATTAAGGACATTTAAATGGTCATTGGATAAGCATATGGATGATATTGGAATAGTGTAAGTTAGATGAGCTTTAAATTGGTTTCACAGGTTGGCGCAACATCAAGGGCTGAAGGGCCTGTACTGCACTGTAATGTTCTATGTTCTATAAGCCAGGGAGTGTGGATTTCTCTCCTATCCGGGTGATTATATTTTACATGAGGAGTGGTTTGGGATTGGCAAAACTCTTGCTCTCTGTGCCAGTTTGCTGCTCCTATTGGCTGCTGTGTCTTTCATTACAACAGTGACTAAACTTGTAAAATGAATACTTCATATTGACTATAAAAATGCCTAGTGGTTATGAAAAGTGCTATCTAAATGCAGAAATTAAGTCCCCAGCTTGGTGGCACAGTGGTTTGCACTGCTGCCTCACAGCCCGAGAGATCTGGATTCAATTCCTGGCTTGGGTCACTGTCTGTGTGGAGTTTGCACATTCTCCCCATGTCTGTGTGGGTTTCCTCCAAGTGCTCAGGTTTCCTCCCACACTCTGAAAAACGTGCTAGTTAGATGTGTTGGGCTGAATAGGCACCAGACTGTGGAAGGGAATTTCATAGTAACTTCATTGCAGTGTTCATGCAAGCCTTATTTATGACTAAAAGACTTTAAACTTTAATCTGGTAGTGTGGTTAGTGTTGGTCATTCTATTGGCTACTACATTGGTTATAGCAAAGATTAGGGTTAGGTTGATTGCCTATGCTAAATTGTTCCTTAATATCAGAGGGATTACCAGGATAAATACATAGGATTATAAGGATAGGATCTTGATGAGATTGTTGTCAGTGCAGGTTTGCTGGGCCGAATGACCTCTTCTGCATTGTAGGGATCCAATGGCTCTATTTAGAAGGCACTGCTGATCACATAAAGCCTGACTATATGTCATCTGATCACAACATTTGCAAATGATATTGCATTGAGTTTATGGAGAATGAGTGCATCATGAAATATGGAGGATTTTTGCATTTGGTTTTACATCCATCAGGAGTTGTACAAGAAGTTCTGAGAACCAGGAGGCCACTCATGAGGAGCAGAAGAGGGGAAATTGAGGATGGGAAGAGGGGAGGCCACACGGGAGGGAGTAATTCATAGGATAACTGGAAGGGAAGGACATTGATTCCTCTCAGTCACGAATGGTAAAACACCAAAATGGCATCGATAATTGAGAGGTTTTTTTAAATTTATTTTTACAGGATGTGGGCATCGCAGACTGTGTCAGCATTTATTGCTGACATATATTCAGAAAGCATTTGAGATTCAACCACACATTGCTGTGGCTCTGGAGTCACATGTAGGCCAGACCAGGTAAGGATGGCAGACCTCTTTCACTAAACGTCATTAGTGAACCAGATAGGACATGAGTGAACAATTGGCAAGAGTTTCATGGTCATCATTAGACTCTTAATTCCAAATTTCTACTGAATTCAGATTTCATCATCTGCTATAGAATCATTATGGAATCCCTACCATAAGGAGGCCATTCAGCCCGTTGAGTCTGCACCAAACACAATCCCACACAGGCCTCATTCCAGTAACCCCACAAATTTACCCTGCTAAGGGGATAGATAAAGTAAACAGGGCTAAACTTTTTCCTAGGATGGACTCAAATGGCACGAGGGATCATGGGCTTAGGGTGAGGAGGGTAAGGTATAATTTGGATGCTAGAGGGAGTTTTTTTCATACAGAGGATGGTGGGGGTATGGAATGCGCTACCAAGTAAAGTGGTGGAGGCAGGTACTCTGGAGATATTTAAGAAACACTTAGATGGGCACATGAACAGAATGGGAATGGAGGAGTATATAAAACTGATTTAAAATAGGGATCATGAGCCTTGGGAGTCCCTGGGAAGTGTGGAAATAGATGATGATATTGATGTACTTGTTTTTATCCTACAGGTGCTTTGGTCCACCTTGTTGTTTAACGAGGGGCATACACGCGATGGGTCGTGAGAGGACTGCTCTTGGACCTTTTTCGAGGGTATCCTAGTGCTTCACGTCGTTAGTGTATCTTGACCTGGGACCATCTGATGGGCAACACGACAGCTCAGTGACTATCGCTGTGCTGTGCAGATACATGGATTTGGGCCTGTGTCTGTGGGAGTTTGCGCATTCTCCCCGTGCTTGCATGGATTTTCTCCGGGAGCTCCGGTTTCCTCCCACATCCCAAAGCTGTGCTCTTAGGCTAATTGGCAAAACAAATTCTCCCTAAATTGTCTCAAATTTGGTTTTTAATCCATAGATCTATAAACATGGACAGGGATCGCGTGTAGAAGTGGGAACATCGAGGTGGCGGCGCGGGCTCGTTGGGCCGAAGGGCCTGTTTCCAGTGCTGTTTTTTGTTCTTTGTTCTTTGTTCTAATCACCCTAACACTAGGATCAATTTAACATGGCCAATCGGCCTAAACAATGCATCTTTAGATTGTGGGGAAAAAAATCAGAGCACCTAAAGGAAACCCACGCAGACATGGGGAGATTGCAAACTCTGTACAGACAGTGACTTGAATTGAACCCAGGTCTCTAGTGCTGTGAGGCAACAGTGCTAACCACCATGCCACCTCTCATAGTGAGATTCAAGCCCGGGTCTCTAGAACATTACTTTGGATGTTTAGATTGCGAATCCAGTGCCAATTCCAATGCGCCACTGCCTCCCTTGAATACTAGTAACACTCATATTCCCATCAGAGACAACAGTAGTCCAACAGACAATTACATGGGTAAGATGGATAGAGAGGAACATGGGGCCAAATACAGGCAATTGGAACTAGCTTAGTGGTAAAAACTGAGTGGCACAGACAAGTTGGGCTGAAGGTCCATGCTGTAAATCTCTGTAACAGCTCTTTGATGGCCTGCACCCAATTATCAATAATAGCTGTAAAGCCTCAACATATCCTATCTATAACTGGTAGTCACATAATCTGCTGGTATTTCCCTTTTACATGATAAATTTTACAAATTTCCCGAAGAGCTGGAGGAATAGAGGAATATGGGAGTTCACTAACACAACACAAAGTGGCATGGCAGATTGATAAGGCTGCCAAGAGACAATGCTGATGGAATTCTAATTGTTTTTATAAGTGAAGCATATAATGCAAAAATAAGAAAGGTTTGCTAAAACCTTTCTAAATCACTGGCTATGTTTCAGCTGGAATAATGCGTTCAACTTCAGAAAGGATGTCAAAACCTTGGAGAGATTGCAGATGTACTGGAATGATACCATGGATGAGAGACTTCAGTGAAATGGAGAACTGCAATTGTTCTCCTTAGAGACGAGAAGGTTAAGGGGAGATTTAATGGAAGCATTCAAAATCATGATGGTCTTTGATAGAGGAAATAAAGAGAACCTGTTATCTCGTGTCAGGAAGGCTTATAACCAGAGGACAGAGATTTAAAGTAATTGGCAAAACAGAGAACGAGAATTCTATTTATAAACTGCAAGTTGTTCTGATCTGGAATGCATTGCCTGAAAGTGTGTTGAAAGTAAGGTACAGTCATGGCTTTTATAATGATGGAGAAGTGATGGCTTAGTAGTATTGTCTCTGGAATACAGCACTGCTGCCTCACAGCTCCAGGAACCTGCGTTTGATTCCAGGCTTGGGTCATTGTCTCTGCAGAACTTGATGTGGAGATGCCGGTGTTAGACTGGGGTAAGCACAGTAAAAAGTTTCACAACACCAGCTTAAAGTCCAACTAATTTATTTGATAGTAAGCCCATAAGCTTTGATCAGAACCTTCCACACACCGGATGAAGGAACAGTGTTTCCGAAAGCTTGTGGGTTTATTATCAAATAAACTGGTTGGACTTTAACCTGGTGTTGCGAGACTTCTTACTGTGCAGAACTTGCACATCCTCCCTATGTCTGTGTAGGTTTCCTCTGGCTACTCCTCCACTCCAAAGATATGCAGGTTACTTTGATTGGTCATGCTAAATTGCCTCTAGTGTCTTGGGATAAGCAGTTTAGAGGGATTAGCATGATAAATACCTGGGGTGACAGGGATCAGGCCTGGGTGGGATTGTTGTTGGTGCAGACTCGGTTGGCTGAATGGTTTCCTTCTGCACTGTAAACTTTCTATGCTTCTCTGAAACTCAGCTAATGTCCTGAGGACCTGGGTTCAAATCCCACTAGGGCAGCTAGTGAAATTTGAATTCACTAAAAAATATCTGGAATTAAGAATCTACTGATGACTGTGAAACCATCATTGATTGTTGGAAAAACCCATCTGATTCACTAATGTCCTTTAGGGAAGGAAATCTGCCATCCTTATCTGGTCTGGCCTATATTTGCCTCCAGAGCCGCAGCAATGTGGATGATTCTCTACTGCCTTCCAAGTACATCTAAAGATTGATAATAAATGCCGGCCAGCCAGCGATACCGATATCTCACAAATGATTTTTTTTAAATTAGAAGGGGTTAAAATGTTAAGGCTATTGGAAAAGAACAGGGGAGTTAGATCATGGTCTAATTCTTTCAAGAAAATAGTATTCGCACTATTGGTCAAATGGCCTTCTGTCATGTATCATTATTTTATAAATCGATGAAGTTAGGCTAAGTTTTTATCTAGTTCATAGAATCATAGAATTATAGAACCCAACAGTGCAGAAAGAGGCCCTTCGCCCTATCATTCTGCTCCGAATACAATCCCACCCAAGCCCTACCCCCATATCCCAACATATTTTACCTGCTAATCTCTCTAACCTAAGCATCCTAATATACTAAGAGATAATTTTTTAGCATGGCCAATCAACCCAAACCCACACATCTCCTCATTGCCACATCATTGCCTCCCTCGTGAAACCAGGGAGATGTCAACCTGTTGCAGCAGTAGGCAAACTGTAGTGGATCCATGTAGGCTAGGATGCTGTAATTGATTCATGCCATGACTAACCTATTGTAGCATTTCATAATGATGGACATTAGAGCCACTAGCCAATAGTCATTAAATCGCGCTGACTGACTTTTCTTTGGTACCGGAATGATGTCATCTTCTTGAAGCAGATGGGGATCTCAGATTGCTGCAAAGAGGTTGGAGATGTCTGTGAATATCCTTGCCAGCTGATCCGCGCAGAGTCTGAGTGCTTGTCTGGGTACTGCATCTGGGCAAATCACTTTCCATGGGTTTACCTTCAAGAAAGCTGCTCTGATGTCTGCAACAGTGACCCCAGGTACAGGTTCATCCAGGGCTTCCAGGATGGAAGGCATGCTGTTTCTGATCTCTTGCTCAAAACAGGCATAAAATGCATTGAGCTCATCAGGGAGGGACGCATTGGAGCCAGCAATTTTATATGCCTTCACCTTGTAGCCTGTTATGTCTTGCAGACCTTGCTATTGTTGGTAAGGCTCGCTGGGACTCTAGCTTGGTCTGGTACTGTTATTTGACATCTTTGATGGATTTCCTTAGATCGTATCTGGCGTTCTTGTATCGATCAGAGTTGCCTGACTTGAACGCCTCAGACCTGGACTTCAGCAAGCAGCGACTATCCCTGTTCATCCATGGTTTGTGGTTGGGGAACACACAGACTTGCTTCTTTGGCACACAGTCTTCTACACACTTACTAATGAAGTCAGTTTCTGTAGTGGTGTACTCATTCAGGTTGGTCGCTGAGTTTTAAATACTGACCAGTCCACTCTAAGCAGTTCCATACAGGAACCTGATGCTCTGATTTACCAAAGTGTGGGCGGTCGATATAGTGGTATGCATGTTTGATATTTGTGTAGCAGTGGTCTAGGATGTTTGAGCCTCTGGTGGAACAGGAAATGTGTTGGTGGTAACTTGATAGTATGCTCTAGGCAAGGGTCAATAGGTCGGAATTATATGTTTGTGTGGGATATGTTGGGTAAACCAAAGAATCTTTACGTGTTTATCAGTGTCAGTAAGCATTTTTAAATATTTCAAATGGTGCATTGCAGTCATAGAGTCTTACAGCGCAGAACCATGGGTGGCATAGTGGCACAATGGTTGGCACTGCTACGATTTTGGCCTTGGGTGACTGTCTATGTGGAGTTTGCACATTCTCACTGTGTCTGCATGGGTTTCCTCCAGGTGCTCCAGTTTTCTCTCACATTCCAAAGATGTGGGGGTTAAGTGGATTGGCCATGCTAAATTGTCCCTAAGTGTCCATAGATGTGTAGGCTAGGGGGGGTTTAGTGGGATAAATGCATAGGGTTATGGGAATAGGGCAGGGAGTGGACCTGGGTCAGATGCCGTGTTGGAGAATTGGTGCAGATTTGATGAGCCAAATGACCTCCTTCTGCACTGTCTGGATTGTGTGATTCTATGATTCTATGAAGGAGGTCCACAGGCCCATCAGCTCTGTGATGGCCATCAAGCGCCCATCTATTCTAATCCCATTTTCCAACACTTGGTCCGTAGCATTGTGTGCTATGGCACTTCAAGTTCTCATCTAAATGTTTCTTAACTGTTGTGAGGGAATCCTATCCAAGTCTGTTGCACATCAAAAAAAAAAGACCACATATAATTAGTCCAAAAATAGACCGTTTAGTATTGTTATACAAATGCTCAATGTGCTTGTATCAAAGTCTTCTGTCCCTTATTTTAAATGAGGTACTTAGGTAAATGGGCAACTGCTTTTGTTTAAATGGGTAATTGGGGAAATTGATGCAGTACAACAACACCATAGTTTCATTTTGAACTAAATTTATTCCTGAAAGTAGCAATGACATCGATTGAAAGTACACGTGTTCCAAAACAAAATCTACTTGCTTTTCTACTTTCCCCTGTCTCCATTACACATTTGCTCTCATTACAGTGGGACACGACCATTTCTGTAACCTTTGCGCTCCTGTCAACTTCTGATTGGCTCCAGAATATAGTGTAGCTTGTTCCCGACCTTCCCCGTTATCCAGTTCATATAATGAGTTTTCTGCACAGCTACAGGCTTTTGCACTGGCTGAATAAATTCATTGTTGCTGTATCTTCAGCTAAAGATTCATTACTTTCAAAGTGGGACCAATCTGCTCCAGTATTGCATTCTCCCTGAAGCGCTCAACCGTGAAGTTTGGCACCAAATGGTAGTTGGGGGCAAAATGAACAATATCGAGAAAAGAAAAAAAGACTCCATTAGAACTGCTCGAGCAACAATTCTGTCGGTTGCTTCATCTGAGATATTAAATCCAGGAGCCACCTGTCCTCTCAGGCAGACAGTAAAGGTCCGATAACACTATATTCTTGGGGTTACCATTGACCAGAAGCTCAGCTGGACTTGCCACATAAACACAATGGCTACAAGAGCAGGTCAGAGGCCAGGAATACTGCAGTGAGTAACTCACCTCCTGACTCCCCAAAGCCTGTCCACCATCTACAAGGCACCTGTCAGGAATGTGATGGAAAACACTCCACTTATCTGGATGTGTGCAGCTCCAACGCTCAAGAAGCTCAACATCATCCAGAACAATGAAACACCATGCTTCATTGGCGCCTCATCCACAAATATCCACTCCCCCCACCACTGACGCTCAGTAACAGCAGTATGTACCATCTAAAGATGGTACCAAGAAATTCACCAAATGTCCTTAGACAGCGCCTTCCACACCTATGATTGCATCCATCTAGAAGGACAAGGGCAATAGATATATGGGAACACCATCATCTACAATATTCCCTCCAAGCCACTCATCATCTTGGAAATATATCGCCATTCCTTTGCAGTCAATGGGTCAAAATCCTGATACTGTAGGCCAACCTACATAGACTGCAGCGATTCAAGAAGGCAGCTCACCACTACCTTCCCAAGGCTATATAGGGAAGGGAAATAAATGCTGGCCAGCCAGTGATGCCCATGTCCCATGAATGAATGAAGAAAAAGAGGGATGAGTGGGTTCTCCTCATTCTTCTGAACTCCAGTGGACACAGACCCAGCCTGTCCTCATAGTTCCATCCTCTGATGAATCTGTTGAATGAACCTTCTCAGCTCTGCTTCTGATGCAAGTACATCCTTTCTTTCAATAAAACAACCATAATTCTTTATAATGCTCAAGATGTGGTCTGATCAATGGCTTGAGTCGATGAGTCGATCACACATTCCACCGAGCCTGCTCTGCCATTCTATCCAATCATGGCTGATCTCAGGCTTCAAATCCATGTTCCGGCCTGCTCCTCTTATCCTGTAATTTTCCTGAGAGACCCAAAAAGATGTCTGTCTGAGACTTAGATGTATGCAATGATGGGGTACCCACAACCCTCTGGGATAGAGAACTCCAAAGGGAGTAAGTAAGGGAACCGTGGTGTACTAAAAAAGTTAATTCGCTGGTTAAAAGGAAAAAGGAGACTTATGTCAGGATGAGGCTTGAAGGCTCAGTTAGTGCAATGGATAGCTATAGATTAGCCAGGAGTGAGCTAAAGAGTGAGTTGAGGAGAGCTAAAAGGGGACACGAGAAGACTTTGGCTGATAGGATCAAGGAGAATCCTAAAGCTTTCTTTAGATATGTTAAGAATAGAAGATTGGTTAGGGCAAGATTAGGGCCAGTCAGAGACAGCAGTGGGAAGTTGTGCGTGGAGCCTGAAGAGATTGGAGAGGCACTGAACAAATATTTCTCTTCGGTATTCACGCAGGGAGATGTAAATGTAGTTGTGGAGAACACTGGGATACAGGGTTGCAAACTGGAAAGTATTGAAGTAGATAAGGAGGATGTGCTAGATATTCTTGAGGGTTTGAAGTTAGATAAGTCCCCTGGGCCGGACAGGATTTACCCTAGGATTCTCTGGGAGGCAAGAGAGGCGATTGCAGAGCCTCTGGCTCTGATCTTCAGGTCGTCGTTGGTTACGGGTGTGGTTCCGGACGACTGGAGGATAGCGAATGTGGTCCCATTGTTCAAGAAGGGGAAGAGAGACCTTCCAGGGAATTATAGGCCAGTGAGTCTTACTTCTGTTGTGGGCAAAGTATTGGAGAGAATTATTAGGGATAGGATTTATAGTTATTTAGAGAGAAATGAATTGATTGGGGATAGTCAGCATGGTTTTGTGAAGGGTAGGTCGTGCCTTACTAACCTTATTGAGTTTTTTGAAAAAGTGACCAAAGAGGTGGATGGGGGTAAGGCAGTTGATGTGGTATATATGGACTTTAGTAAGGCGTTCGATAAGGTGGCCCATGGAAGGCTTCTGCAGAAAATGCAGATGTATGGGATTGAGGGTGATTTAGCTAATTGGATTAGGAATTGGCTAGCTGATAGAAGACAGAGGGTGGTGGTTGATGGAAGATATTCATCATGGAGTTTGGTTACAAGTGGTGTACCTCAGGGATCTGTTTTGGGGCCCCTGCTGTTTGTAATTTTTATAAATGATCTGGATGAGGGTATTGAAGGATGGATTAGTAAATTTGCGGATGACACCAAAGTCGGAGGAGTGGTAGATAGTGAAGGGGGGTGTTATAGTTTGCAGAGAGACTTGGACAAGTTGCAGAGCTGGGCCAAGAGGTGGCAAATGGAGTTTAATGTGGAAAAGTGTGAGGTAATGCACTTTGGCAGGAATAACAAATGTGTAGTGTATAGGGCTAATGGTAGGAATCTTAATAGTGTTGATGAACAGAGGGATCTTGGTGTATATGTGCATAGATCCCTGAAAGTTGGCAGTCAAGTCGATAAGGTTGTTAAGAAGGCATATGGAGTCTTAGCTTTTATTGGTAGGGGGATTGAATTTCGGAGCCGCAACGTCATGTTGCAACTGTACAAAACTCTAGTGCGGCCGCACTTGGAGTATTGTGTGCAGTTCTGGTCCCCACATTATAAGAAAGATGTGGAGGCATTGGAGAGGGTACAGAGGAGGTTTACCAGGATGTTGCCTGGTATGGAGGGCAGGTCTTATGAAGAGAGGCTGAGGGATTTGAGGTTGTTTTCGTTAGAAAGAAGGCGGCTAAGAGGAGACCTTATTGAAACATATAAGATGATTAGAGGTTTAGATAGGGTGGACAGTGATAGCCTTTTTCCTAGGATGGAGAAAGCTAGCACGAGGGGACATAGCTTTAAATTAAGGGGTGGTGGTTATAGGACGGATGTCAGAGGTAGGTTCTTTACCCAGAGGGTGGTAAGGGTATGGAATGCCCTGCCTGCTGCAGTTGTAGATGCACCAAGTTTGGTGGCGTTTAAGAGGTTAGTAGATAAGTTTATGGATGAAAAGGGAATGGTTTAGGTTAGAGGGTCATTGCTTTTTCCTGATTGGTCGGCGCAACATCGAGGGCTGAAGGGCCTGTTCTGCGCTGTAATGTTCTATGTTCTATATTCTAAAGATTCGCAACTTTTTGAGTGAAAATAATTCTCTTCGTATCAGTCCTAAATAATTGATCCTTTATTCTGAGACTACCTCTCTGTGTTTTTGATTCCTTGACCAGTAGAACAAGATAAGGGGGGGAGGAAGGTTCAGTGGAGATTTTCCACAGAGGATGGCGGGGACCTGGAATGCGCCACCAAGTGAGGAGGTTGAGGCAGGTACGTTAGCCAATTTAAGACTTATCTCGATTGGCACATGTACAGACAGGGAATAGAGGAATATAAGCCATTAGTTAGATAGGTAAATGTGATCGGCGCAGGCTCAGAGGGCCAAAGGGTCTGTTCCTGTGCTGTACTGTTCTTTTTATAATCTTGCAGCGTCTGCTGTATCAAACCTCTTCAGAATTTTGAATGTTTCAATGAGATCGCCTCCTAGTGAAGAACATACCCAGGAATGTTGTGCGTCACAGTGGTTAGCACTACTGCCTCACAGTGTCAGGGATTTGGGTTCGATCCCCGGCTTGGCTCACTGTCTGTGTGGAGTCTGCATAGGTTTCCTCCAGGGGCTCCAGTTTCCTCCCATAGCCCAAAGATGCACAGGTTAGGTAGATTGGCCATGCAAAAATTGTTCCTTAGCATCAGGGAGACTAGCTAGGGGAAATACGAGGAAGGGATAAGGCCAGAGTGGGATTGTGGATGGTGCAGATGGGCTGAATGGCCTCCTTCTGCACTGTAGGGTTCTATGGTTCTATGAATGGTGCTGTGGTATCTGGGATATTATCTGTAAGCTTTGATTCCCTGAGTATGACCATGTCAACGTGTATGCAGTGAGACCAACCAAACATAATTGGCCAAGCATCATGCGAATACCCAGTGAGGCTTGGTGACTTGAGGTGTAACCAATCCAAGCATGAAGATGCTTAACATTTCTCTCGCTGCCAGAGTTCAATTTTTCAAACTCCTTCCCATCGAGAACTAACAGCCATCGCCACCTTTCCTTAAAAAAAAAAGACCTGTTTTCACCTTCAGTGAATTTTCTGTTTGATAAATTGAGGAATTAGCATGAAAAATGCATCAACCATTCCAGCTTACGACATGTGAAGGCAGTGAGTGTGGCGGCTACTCACAGTGCTGCTGAAAGGTCACCAGCCTGAAATGTAAATCTTTTTTTCTCTCTCTCTGCAAATCCTGCCTAACATGCTGAATATGTCCAGCATTTTCTGCTGCTCCGGCAAGTCAGATTGAATCTCGCACTATAACTGTTGCCAAGGAATCCTTTGCTGCTGTTTTGACCTCCTCCAGGCCCATGTTTTGTTTCTTCACATTCCCATCACCCTCGCATCATTTGATATTTAATCTTTCCTCCCTCCATTCCATTGCAAGCATTTCCTTTGGTTCTTTATCCCACTCTCTTCTGACTCTTTTACTTAGAATCATAGATTTCTGACAGTGCAGAAGGAGGTCATTCGGCCCATCAAGACCACACCGACTCACTGACAGAGAATCTTACGCAGACCCTCTTTCCTGTAACCCTAGCTTGTCCCTCTGACACAATGGGTCAATTCAGTGTGGCCAATCCACCTAACCCACACATCTTTGGACTGTGGGAGGAATCCGGAGCACCCAAAGGAAACCCCACGCAGGCAAGGGGAGAACATACCGACTCTGCCCAGACAGTGACCCGAGGCTGGAGTTGAATCCTGGTCCCTGGCACTGTGAGGTAGCAGAGCTAAGCACTGTGCCACCGTGCCGCCCCATACTTGTTCATACCTACTGCAACTCTAACTTTCCCCAGTTCTCAGTGAAGATCATGAATCTGAAACATTGGGCCTGACTTTATGGCCTTATTGTGCCCATTTTTCAGCAAATTATGGTTGTAATTATGTATGGGCATGGGATTCAAGGGGATTTAGCCTTGTGGATCCAGAACTGGCTTGCCTGCAGAAGACAGAGAATGGTTGTGGATGAGTATTTATCTGCATGGAGGTCAGTCACCTGTGGAGTGCCCCAGGGATCTGTTCTAGAAACCTTGCTGTTTGTCATTTTCATAAATGACCTGGATGAGGAAGTGGAGGGATGGGTTAGTAAGTTTGCCGCCGATACAAAGGTTGGTGGTGTTGTGGACAGTCTGGAGGGATGTCTGAAGTTGCAGCGAGATATAGATAGGATGCAAGACTGGGCGGAGAAGTGGCAGATGGACTTGAACACAGATAAACGTGTGGTGGTCCATTTTGGCAGGACCAATGGGATAAAGCAGTATAATATCAGCAGGAGTAACAAAGAGATAGTCACTCCTAAAAGTGATTCTTGGGTAACTATTAGGAGGAGGGGTAAGAAGCAATCGGATAGACAATCCCCCGGGGCTGTTCCCCTCCAAAACAAATTTTCTGTCTTGGAGGCTACAGTTGAGGAAGAATCAACTGGAGATGGCCAAAGGGAGCAGGTCTCTGGGGGTGAGCCTGCTGAGAATGCTCAGGTGGGTAGGGGGAATAGGAGATTGGGCCTAGTGATTGGGGACTCCATAGTTAGAGGGACAGATAGGAGAGTAAATAGTAATAAAAGTGACTCAGGGCTGGTGTGTTGCCTCCCAGGGGCTGGGGTCCAGGATGTCACAGATCGGGTTTTTAAGATTCTTAAGGGAGAGGGGAGTCAGCCCCAAGTCATAGTTCATGTAGGGACACATGATATAGGAAGGACAAGGGAAGGGGATATTAAACAGAAATTTATGGAGTTGGGGTGGAAGCTTAGGGCCAAAACTGGCAGAGTGGTTATCTCTGGACTCTTGCCTGTGCCAAGGGATAGTTTAGAGAAGAACAGAGAGAGGGAATGTTTGAACTCGTGGCTGCGGGGATGGTGCAGGAGGGAGGGGTTCAGGTTCCTGAACAATTGGGACTCATTCTGGGATAGGTGGGACCTCTACAAGAGAGATGGTCTACACCTGAACCAGAGGGGAACTAATATCTTGGGGGGAAAATTTGCTAAGGCTATGCAGGGGGCTTTAAACTGATTCGGGGGGGGGGGTGGGATCCTAAGTAGTTGGGGTGCTAAGAGGGATGAGAGTAAGGGGGTCATAGAGGAAAGCTGTAAAACACAGCAGCATACGGGTGGGGTAGGGCATGGTTTGAAATGCGTATACTTTAATGCAAGGAGTATTCGCAATAAGGGGGAGGAACTTGCAGCTTGGACCAGTACCTGGAACTTCGATGTTGTGGCCATTTCAGAGACTTGGGTAGAGCAGGGACAAGAATGGATGTTGCAGGTTCCGGGGTTCAAATGCTTTAGTCGGAGTAGAGAAGGAGGTAGAAGGGGGGGAGGAGTGGCATTATTAGTCAAAGACTGTATCACAGTGACAGAAAAGAAGTTTGATGAGGACTTGTCTGTTGAGGTAGTATAGGCTGAGATTAGAAACAGGAGAGGAGAGGTCACCCTGTTGGGAGTCTTTTACAGACCTCCTAAAAGTTCTAGAGAGGTTGAGGAAAGGATTGCAAAGTCAATTCTGGTCAGGAGTGAAAGTAATAGGGTAATTGTTATGGGGGACTTTAACTTTACTAATATTGATTGGAATAGCTATAGCTCTAGCTCGTTAGAGGGGTCAGTTTTCGTACAGAGTGTGCAGGAAGGTTTTTTGACTCAGTATGTAGATAGGCCAACTAGAGGTGAGGCTACATTGGATTTGGTGCTGGGCAATGAGCCAGACCAGGTGTTAGGCTTGGAAGTTAGTGAACATTTTGGTGATAGTGACCACAATTCGGTTACGTTCACCTTAGTGATGGACAGGGATAGGCATGAAGCTGGGGGCTGTAGTTATAGCTGGGGGAAGGGTAATTATGAGGCCATCAGGAGAGAATTAGGGTGCATAGATTGGACTAGGAAACTACAGGGACTGGGAACATCTGGAATGTGGAGCTTATTCAAGGAGCAGCTGCTGCGAGTCCTTGATAAGTATGTCCCTGTCAGGCAAGGAGGAAATGGTCGAGTAAGGGAACCTTGGTGTACGAAAAAAGTTGATTCGCTGGTTAAAAGGAAAAAGGAGGCTTATGTCAGGATGAGGCTTGAAGGCTCAGTTAGTGCAATGGATAGCTATAGATTAGCCAGGAGGGAGCTAAAGAGTGAATTGAGGAGAGCTAAGAGGGGACACGAGAAGACTTTGGCTGATAGGATTAAGGAGAATCCTAAAGCTTTCTTTAGATATGTTAAGAATAGAAGATTGGTTAGGACAAGATTATAGAACATAGAACATTACAGCACTGAACAGGGCCAGTCACAGACAGCAGTGGGAAGTTGTGCGTAGAGCCTGAAGAGATTGGAGAGGCACTGAATAAATATTTCTCTTCGGTATTCATGCAGAGTGATGTAAATGTAGTTATGGAGAACACTGAGGTACAGGGTTGCAAACTGGAAAGTATTGAAGTAGATAGGGAGGATGTGCTAGATATTCTCGAGGGTTTGAAGTTGGATAAGTCCCCTGGGCCGGACGGGATTTACCCTAGGATTCTCTGGGAGGCAAGAGAGGAGATTGCAGAGCCTCTGGCTCTGATCTTCAGGTCGTCGTTGGTTACGGGTGTGGTTCCGGAGGACTGGAGGATAGCGAATGTGGTCCCATTGTTCAAGAAGGGGAAGAGAGACCTTCCAGGGAATTATAGGCCAGTGAGTCTTACTTCTGTTGTGGGCAAAGTATTGGAGAGAATTATTAGGGATAGGATTTATAGTTATTTAGAGAGAAATGAATTGATTGGGGATAGTCAGCATGGTTTTGTGAAGGGTAGGTCGTGCCTTACTAACCTCATTGAGTTTTTTGAAAAAGTGACCAAAGAGGTGGATGGGGGTAAGGCGGTTGATGTGGTATATATGGACTTTAGTAAGGCGTTTGATAAGGTGGCCCATGGAAGACTTCTGCAGAAAATGCAGATGTATGGGATAGAGGGTGATTTAGCTAATTGGATTAGGAATTGGCTAGCAGATAGAAGACAGAGGGTGGTGGTTGATGGGAGACATTCATCGTGGAGTTCGGTGACAAGTGGTGTACCTCAGGGGTCTGTTTTGGGGCCCCTGCTGTTTGTAATTTTTATAAATGATCTGGATGAGGGTATTGAAGGATGGATTAGTAAATTTGCAGATGACACTAAAGTCGGTGGAGTGGTAGATAGTGAAGAGGGGTGTTATAGTTTGCAGAGTGGCTTGGACAAGTTGCAGAGCTGGGCCGAGAGGTGGCAAATGGAGTTTAATGTGGAAAAGTGTGAGGTAATGCACTTTGGCAGGAATAATAAATGTGTAGAGTATAGGGCTAATGGTAGGATTCTTAATAGTGTTGATGAACAGAGGGATCTTGGTGTATTTGTGCACAGATCCCTGAAAGTAGGCAGTCAAGTCGATAAGGTTGTTAAGAAGGCATACGGAGTCTTAGCTTTTATTGGTAGGGGGATTGAATTTCGGAGCCGCAACGTCATGTTGCAACTGTACAAAACTCTAGTGCGGCCGCACTTGGAGTATTGTGTGCAGTTCTGGTCCCCACATTATAAGAAAGATGTGGAGGCATTGGAGAGGGTACAGAGGAGGTTTACCAGGATGTTGCCTGGTATGGAGGGCAGGTCTTATGAAGAGAGGCTGAGGGATTTGAGGTTGTTTTCGTTAGAAAGGAGGCGGCTAAGAGGGGACCTAATCGAAACATATAAGATGATTAGAGGTTTAGATAGGGTGGACAGTGATAGCCTTTTTCCTAGGATGGAAAAAGCTAGCACGAGGGGACACAGCTTTAAATTAAGGGGTGATAGTTATAGGACGGATATCAGAGGTAGGTTCTTTACCCAAAGGGTGGTTCGGGAGTGGAATGCCCTGCCTGCAGCAGTTGTAGATGCGCCAAGTTTGGTGGCGTTTAAGAGGTTAGTTGATAAGTATATGGAAGAGAAGGGAATGGTTTAGTTTGGAGGGGCATTGCTTTTTATATTGGTCGGCGCAACATTGAAGGCTGAAGGGCCTGTTCTGTGCTGTAATGTACTATGTTCTATGTTCTAATATCGAGGGTAGGAGTCTTGGCAGTGTTGAGGAGCAGAAGGATCTTGGGGTCCGGGTCCATAGGACTCTTAAATCTGCCCCACAAGTGGAGGATGTGGTCAAGAAGGCATATGGTGTAATAGCATTCATTAATAGAGGAATTGAGTTTAGGAGTCGGGAGGTAATGCTGCAACTTTATAAGACCCTTGTCAAACCCCACTTGGAGTATTGTGTGCAGTTCTGGTCGCCTCACTATAGGAAGGATATGGAAACTATTGAGAGGGTGCAGAGGAGATTTACAAGGATGTTGCCTGGATTGGGGGACATGCCTTATGAAGATAGGTTGAGAGAGCTAGGTCTCTTCTCCCTGGAGAGATGAAGGTTGAAAGGTCACCTGATAGAGGTTTATAAGATGTTGAGAGGAAGAGATAGGGTGGATTCTCGGAGGCTATTTCCCAGGGCTGAAATGGTCGCTATGAGAGGACACAGGTTTAAGGTGCTAGGAGGCAAGTACAGAGGAGATGTTCGAGGTACGTTTTTCACTCAGAGGGTGGTGAGTGAACGGAATTGGTTGCCGTCAGTGGTGGTAGAGGCGAACTCGCTGCGGTCTTTTAAGAGACTTCTGGATGAATACATGGGATTTAATGGGATTGGGAGTTACAGATAGGTCTATGGACTGGTAGATACTGATATGATCAGCACAACTTGTGGGCTGAAGGGCCTATTTGTGCTGTCGTGTTCTATGTTCTATGTTCTATGTAAAATCGGGAATGAGCCAACTTGTGGGTTTCATGCTCATTCACATCGTATTCAAACAGCAGCTTCAATTTCTAGATACTTCCACAAGAGAAAACATTCTCTCCACAGCCACTCTGTCAAGCCCCCTCAGCATCTCGTATCCCAGGAATGAAGGTTTTGTCGTATGACGAGCAGTTGACGATTCTTGTCTATACTCGCTGGAGTAAAGAAGCGTGATGGGGAATCAAATTGAAACTTAAAGAATACTGAGAGGCTGAGATAGAGCAGATGTAATAGGAATATTCCCATTAACGGGAAAACTCAAGAGCACAATCTTAGAGTGAAAGGATGCTTCTTTAAAACAGAGATGAGGAGGAATTTCTTTAGACAACGTGGTGAACCTGTGGAACTTATTATCACAGAGGCTGTAGAGGCCTGGTCACTGAGTGTCTTTAAGACAGAGATACATAGCTTCTTGAGCAATAAGAGGATCAAGGGTTACAAAGAGAAGACAGGAGAATGGGGATGAGAACGATATTAACCATGGATTGAATGGCGGAGCAGATTCAATAAGCCAAATGGCCTCATTCTACTCTTATATCTTATGGACTTATATGTTTCAATCAAATCACCTCTGCCCCTTCTAAACTCAAATGAAAACAAGCTTAGCCTGTCCAGCCTTTTTTCATAAGACAACGCACGCATTCCCCAGGTATTAATCTAATAAATCTTCTCTGAACTGCTTCTAATGTATTTATATCTTTCTTCAAATAAAGAGACCAATACTGTCCACAGTATTACAGGCCCCATCAAAACCCTGTACAACTGAAGCATACCCACTTTACTCTTGTGTACAATTCCTCTCATATTGAAAATCTATTTTCAATATGAGTTGCAATCTCCTGCCATCTCCAGTCAGGTAGACAATTAATCCATGCAATTAATTATCATTTTCTTCCTCCACCACTGCTGGGTGGGGAAATTTCTATCTACATGTAACAGCCTCCAATCATATAACTGATCCAGGAGTAGGGCACTTTCTTTCCGGACTCCTTTCTGGATCCAATAACGGCAATGGTTGCCTTGATAGCTCTAACCCCAACAATGGAGGGTTCATCCTTCTGATTACCGGAGACTGTTTTTGGTTCCAGTACACAAAGGAATATAAACTTATCTGGGCTGCGGAGTGCTTTAGTAAAGCGACTCCTTCCTCTTTCTCCAGCCTCAACTGCTTCCTCTATTGGTGACATTGCCTGACCTTGTCATGGTGTTGACTCTTTCTCCCACTTAGCATCCCGTTGTCCATCCACTCACACATCAGGATCTGCTGGCAGTCCTGGTGATGGGACAGCATGAGATTCGGTAACCAATCTTATCTCAGAACTCAAGAAGAGGTTACTGATCTGCTCCTGTACCTCTCTTTGCAGTTACTGCCAGACCCGTTGAATATTTCCAATATTTTCTTTAAAACAGAGATGAGGAGGAATTTCTTTAGACAACGTGGTGAACCTGTGGAACTTATTATCACAGAGGCTGTAGAGGCCTGGTCACTGAGTGTCTTTAAGACAGAGATACATAGCTTCTTGAGCAATAAGAGGATCAAGGGTTTCAAATTCAATTTCAAATTTCCAGCACTTGACAGGGTAGACATTGAAAGACTGATTCACTTAGTTGGGGAATCTAGATTAGGGGAACACAGTCTTAGGTTGATCAATTAGAACTGAGTTGAGGAGATGTTTCTTCATTCAGAGGATTATGAATCTTTGGAATGGTTTATCCCAGAGGATTTTTTTTCTACCCTATTATGGGGTGTGAATGTTGCTGGGAACTCCCATTCCTCACTGCCCTTGTACTCAGTGGCTTGCTAAGCCTTTTCAGAGAACCAACCACATAGAAATCACAGAATCTCCACAATCCAGAAGGCCATTTGGCCCATTGAGTCTGAACCAGCTCTCCAATAGAGCATCTTACTCAGACTCTATCCCCACCACCTTATGTATTTACCCAGAAATCTGCTGTAACTACGCATCTTGAGATATTAAGGAGCAATTTAGCATGGCCAATCCACCTAGCCTGCACTCCTTTTGTCTGTGAGGGGAAACCAGAGCACCCGGAGGAAACCCATACAGATAGGGGGAGAATGTGCAAACTCTACACAGATAGTGACCCAAGGCCAGAATTGATCCTGGATCCCTGGTATTGCAAGGCAACTGTGCTAACCACTATGCCACAATGCTACCCCTGATTGCTGAAGGTCTGGAGTCACATGTAGGCCAGTCCGGGTAAAGATTATGGGTTTCCTTCCTAAGGGAACAGATAGGTTTTTACAATATTACATAGACTAGCTTTCAATTCCAGATGGATTATTTTGAATTTAAATTTCAACAACTGCCATAGTGATGTTTGAATCTAATCCCATAGGGCATTACTGTGGGGCCCTGGATTAGTAACGAAGGATCATCCTGACTCAAAACATTGGCTCTAGTCTCTCTCCGCACATGTGGTCAATCCTTGTCCAGTGGCATTACTACCTGCTTCCCTGATTGTGGATGCTGTATTGGTGAGTATATTTAAGACTGAGATAGACAAATATCCTGTCTGTCAGAGAAATGAGGCAAGAAGGAGTGAGCAGCAGAATCAGACTGAGACAGAATATTAACCATGATCATATTGAATCAGTTGGTACAGCAGATACGAAAGGCTGTATAATCCATTCCTAATACTATTTCTTATGTTCTGGTGAGCTTATTAATCTGATGAAAACTTGAGCCAATATCCAATAAACTGAACCCTATTTCTTTATGTAAGTTATTAATAAACTTTTGAATGTATGATCACTTTTTAACTATGTAACCATTTTATTATTTTTTATTTATTAGTGTCACAAGTAGGCTTACATTAACACTGCTATGAAGTTATGGTGAAAATCTCCAAGTCACAACACTCTGGCGCCTTTTCTAAAGTTTTATAAAGTTTACTTATTATAATTAGGCTTACACTAACACTGTAGTGAACGTTCTGTGAAAATCTCCTGGTCGCCACATTCCAGCACCTGTTTGGGTACACTGAGGGAGAATTTAGCATGGCCAATGCACCTAAGCAGCATGTCTTTCTGACTGTGGGAGGAAACAGGAGCACCCGGAGAAAACCCTGTTGTTGTTCGTCCATCATCATTGATGAGGACCTGGACATCATTAGTCATTTGGAGGCTGGTTGCTGTGTGTCCGAACATGACTGATCAGGCCAATTCGGGCACAGAATGTCCAGGCACATATTGGACAGACTTGTGTAGTTACTGTAGTCACGCTGGTGACTCTGGACTTCCTCAGCTTGCGCTTAAGTTGTGCTTCAGCAATACACCTTGCTTCGTAAGCTTGACAGCCTTTGTGGATGAGGCAGCGCCAGATAGGGCGGTTTTGTGCCAGCGTTTCCCAGGTTGTCATGTCAATGTCAAGTGACTTCAGGGAGGCTTTGAGTGCGTCTTTGAAATGTTTCTTCTGCCCTCCATGTGAGCGTTTTCCAGCAGAGGAAACCCACACAGGCATGAGAAGAATGTGCAGACTCTGCATAGACAGTGACCCAAGCCAGGGATCGAACCTGGGATCCTGGTGCTTTGCCACCATGCTGCCTTATTCATCAATTTCTATTTCCACCAATAAATATAGAAGGTTTGCATTGTGGCCCTGTGTGCAGTACTGTTTCACAGTGGCAACATGGAACAACAAAGTCAAAGAATGAACTCAAAACCAAAGTCATCTTCAGAAAGAACTGTGTGGTATTGGCCTGGGAAATGCATGAAGGGTAATTTCGCCAAGGTACAATCTTACTAGAATCTGCAAAATAGATTAAAAATGGTGCAGAAGTGCCTTCCACAGAGTGTGAGAAAGTTAGATTCCTTTTCATTCATTAAGGAATTTCCCAGCTTTGGAGATTGTTAAGAGTGTTCGATATAATAAAGCAGGGTCGAGGGTGACCTTCAAAGGAAGTCTGCACAGGTGGATCCTGGATAATTAATCATGAACCCATTGACTTGTAGTAGGAAAGGACAGAATGTAATTGAAAACCAATTAAATGGACTAAAAACAGGCATTACCTTGTCTGGCGCAAGGTCAGATCCAGAAGCCGTGGGTGGAATTGTTTAAAACTTTAACAGTTTCGGTCTGAAAACTGGCGTGTATCTCTCTAGCTGCACTGTCGAGCTTCCTCTCCAGATTCTCTGGCACTCAGTGCGTACAGAATCAGGGGTGTGAATTGAAGCATCACCCCAATTGGGACATAATCTTTAAAGGGTGCCTCAAAGGTCAGTTCACATCTTTAAGGCTGGGATAGAGAGGTTCTTGATTGACAAGGGGGCTCAAGGGAGTTCAGGCGTACAGGGGATAGGCAGGAAAGAGGAGTTGATGATATAATCAGATCCGCCATTTCTTTATCAAATGACGGCGCAGGTTTGAGGGGCCAAATGGCCTATCCCTGCTCCAAATGTGGAAGCTCGTATGTAAGTTACAATAGCTGGATGCAACTTCAAATATGTTTGAAATGCTTGCTGCATCAGTCTGGGAGTATCTGCTTCTTACACATGTGACATAATGTCCTCAACAGGTAATAGCTCACAGACATTACTGCAAAAAAACTTTCCATGGACATATGAGACAGAGATAGGTAATAACCTTTTCCTACCTGGTTTAAACACATTCATGGTTAACTCTAACACTGGCCAGAGATGTTTACTCAAATTCCAGTATTTCAAACCAGAAATTAAGATGCCTTTAAGACAAAGAACAAAGAAAATTACAGCAAAGAAACAGGTCCTCCAAGCCTGCATCGAGCATGCTGCCCAACAGAACTAAAACTCCGTATCCCTCCGGAAACATTATCCCTTTATTCCCATCCTATTCATGTATTTGGCAAGATGTCCCTTAAAAGTCACTATCGTATCCACTTCCACATTTCCCTCAGCAGCGAGTTCCAGGTACGCACCACCCTCTGTGTAAAAAACCTGCCTTGTATTTCTCCTTTAAACCTTGTCCCTCCAATCTTAATCCTTTGCTCCTTAGTAATTGATGCTTCTACCTTTGGGAAAAAGCTTCTGACTGTCCACTCTGTCCATACTCCTCATAATCTTGTAGACTTCTATCAGGTGTCCCTCAACATCCATCGCTCCAGTGAGAACAAACCAAGTTTCTCCAGCCTCTCCTCATAGCTAATGCTTTCATACCAGGCAACATCCTGGTAAATCTTTTCTGTAACCTCTCCTGCTAGTGTGGTGACCAGAATTGAACACCATATTCCAAGTGTGGTCTAACTAAGGTTCCGTAAAGCTGTAACTTCAGGCACATACAGCGCATAAAAAAATGGGTTTAACTTTCCCCGACTGCTGTTTTGATCTTGCTGATGAATGCATTTGCATTAAATTCCTGTTATTTTGCACAATCATTTGCATTTATATAGTGCCTTTAGTGCGGTAACACACCCCGAGGTGCTTCGTTTATCTTCCACGTGTGAATAAAACTGCACAGAGAAAAGTGAACTCAAGGATGTTTAAGTTAAGTTGCTGTGTGTTATGAGCTTTGGGGCATTTTATAATGCTGAAGATGCTATATAAATGCACGTTACAGTTATTGCTGTGGGAAGCAGACAGCAGGGCAGTAAATCTTACCTCTTGCAACACAGTGTCAAGCATAAATGTATATGAAGAAGATGCTTAACAGATGCTGCACGTTGTAACTGAGTAACAGTGCTCCTATCAATTACATTTTATGGCTGACATTCTAAAGTGAGGGTTCTGACACTTTCCTTCATCCTGCATCGAGCTTGTGACAAATGCAAGGTTAAACCGAATGTAACCAAGTGTAAATGGGTTGTGGACTGTATAGAGGATGAGCAAATTGCCAGTACATCAAAGCAGATGATATCTTAAGTTACATTGTTAGAGCTGTGCCCAGCGGGATGAGTTTAAATGGCTGGCAGCACAGCGTGTGACTCTGATTGCGCACCAAGTGAATTACCTGCTTTCCTCCCTTCCCAATAAATTGTTTCCCCTACATTAATATCTTTGTGCTTCGCCGCGCGTGAGCTACACGGCTGGGAGGATACCGGTCAGGAGCCCAGACCTGGGATGTGCAACCAAAGGCTGATTCAGAGCACAGGGTGCCCTCAGCCGCAGGAGACTTCAATCTGCATGTTCTTACCCCTTGTCAGTAAATCATTACGTTCTTCCTGGTGCGATCCTGTGTTGAATTAGTTGTGCCCACGCTACAGGAAGCTCTCAATGCATTTGCAAGGACTCTATTTTGGGAAGTGTTGGCGAAGGGATGATCCGGTTTATAGAATGTGAAGTCACGTCGGAAGAATCTCTGCAGCTTGCTATTCAGCACTCGTTCATTACCGTAACCGTGGCTACTGCACGGGATGGTGATTTTTTTTTTCCCCTGATTATTTTGCCATGTGAGCTTTTTTTTTTCAAAATCAAAATTCACCCACGAAATCCTGTGAAACGCTGCACGGATCAGCTAAATGGAGAGTTCATGGAACGGTCACAGCGTTGTCACAGCGTTGGGCCGGGGGGGGGGGGGGGCATTCGGTCCAAACAATGAGCCTGCCTTTCAATGTTTTATTTTTTTTCCCCGTTGCATTCATGACATCTTCCCTGAAACACAAATAGTCATAAAATTGTTAAAAGATGGTTTGGGCCGGGGGGGGGGGGGGGGGGGGGGGGGGTGGAGGTGTTACTGAGGCCAAAGGATGCAAACAAGTGCTAAATGTATGAAGTAAGAATAAGCCTTTCAGCCCACTCACCTGGTGTAAGGAGCAGTACTGGTGATTCCAGACAAACCTGTTGGACTTTAACCTGGTGTTGTGAGACTTCTTACAGTGAGGATAAGGTTGGCGCTTTTGATGGTATGGGTTTAGTTGGGAAAATTTTGTTCTAGCTAATACTTACCATGATGTGACCTCGCATGGAGACAACCAGAAACCTTCAGGTTGAGCAATTAAATGCTGATGTAATGTTATTTTGGAGGAGTAACCGTTTATGGCCTCCTTGCATGCACTTACACTGAAGGTGTGGAGTATATAGAACATAGAACATTACAGCGCAGAACAGGCCCTTCGGCCCTCGATGTTGCATCGACCAATTAGGAACAAGCAGTGACCCTCTAACCTAAACCGTTCCCTTTTCATTCATAAACTTATCTACTAACCTCTTAAACGCCACCAAACTTGGCGCATCTACAACTGACGCAGGCAAGGCATTCCATACCCTTACCACCCTCTGGGTAAAGAACCTACCTCTGACATCTGTCCTAAAACCACCACCCCTTAATTTAAAGCTATGTCCCCTCGTGCTAGCTTTCTCCATCCTAGGAAAAAGGCTATCACTATCCACCCTATCTAAACCTCTAATCATCTTATATTGTATGTTTCAATAAGGTATATAATACCGTGTGATACATGAGGGAACGTTTACAGGATGAGTTAGGCACCAAGAGGCAGGATTTTTGAATGAATGCGGTATTGGAGTTTGGGTGGAGAGGATTGATACCCTATATCTGATGTGGAAGTGAGTGCATTGGGCGGGGGGGGGGAGATTCAATGTGGAAGAATGCCATCGTAACCCCCCCAGCCCTTCTCTGTCCTGGTTCTACTCTGCCTCCCCTATCTTATTCATTATTAAGACAGACTCTCAGCAAGGTGCGCAGTAGAAAACATTTCCTGTCCCTTAACAGCTCTATTAGACTGTACAAGATGGCAGATCACCACTGCACCTAGCCTTTTTTCTCCTCACAGAATTTCTGAAGTGAGTATTGCTCGAAGGCCACTGCAGCCCCCCCGTCACAGAATCACAAAATTGCAAAACACAGAAGAAGTCCTTCAGCCCATCGAGTCTGCACCGGCATGTGAGGAACACCTGACTTATTACCTACCTAGGTGAATTTCACCATAACTTCATTGTAGCATTAATGTCAGACTTACTTGTGACTAATAAACTTTTACCAGCATTTGGCCTTGAATGTTATGACTTGCTAATTGCCAATATAAATGAAGCACCTTGGGATGTGTGTTGCATCAAAGACAGTATAAATTCAAATTATTGTGCAAAGTAACATAGGCAGGAATTTAACACAAATGCATTCATCAGCAAAATCAAAACAGCAGCCAGAGAAAGTTAAACCCACTTCATTTATGCGCTGGACATGTCTGAAGTTAAAGGCATCATATATTTAGGTTTGCGATACGAGAGACTGTATACATTCAACACCTAAAGTAAAGTTTATTTATTAGTTGCAAATAAGGCTTGCATTAATACTGCAATGAAGTTACTGTGAAATTCCCCTAGTTACCCCACTCTGGCACCTGTTTGGTCAATGCACCCAACCAGCACATCTTTCAGACTGTGGGAGGAAACCAGAGCACCTGAAGGAAACCTATGCAGGCACGGGGAGAACATGCAAACTAGTGATCAGCAAGTTTGCAGACGATACAAAGATAGCTGGACTTGCGGATAGTGAGGAGCATTGTCAGGCGATGCAGCAGGACATAGATAGGCTGGTAGCTTGGGCAGGTAGATGGCAGATGGAATTCAATCCTGATAAATGTGAGGTGATGCATTTTGGGAGAAAGAATGTAGGAGGGAGGTATATGATAAAGGGTAGATCTATTAAGAGTATAGAAATGCAGAGGGACCTGGGGGTGCAGGTGAACAAGTCTCCGAAGGTGGCAGAGCAAGTGGAGAAGGTTGTGAAGAAAGCATATGTTATGCTAGCCTTTATAGGAAGGGGTATAGAGTACAAAAGCTGGCCTTTAATGTTGCAGTTGTATAAAACATTGGTTAGACCTCATCTGGAATACTGCGTCCAGTTCTGGTTGCCTTACTACTGCAAGGACGTGGAGACTCTGAAGAGAGTGCAGAGGAGGTTTACCAGGATGCTGCCTGGTATGGAAGGTCTGAGTTACGGGGCGAGGTTAGGCAAATTGGGACTCTTTTCCTTAGAAAGACGTAGACTTAGAGGAGATCTAATAGAGGTGTACAAGATTATGAGGGGTATAGATAGAGTAAACAGGGTTAAGCTTTTTCCTAGGATGGACTCAAATAGCACGAGGGGTCACGGGCTTAGGGTGAGGGGGGTAAGGTATAATTTGCATGCTAGAGAGAGTTTTTTCACACAGACGGTGGTGGGGGTATGGAAAGCACTACCAAGTAAAGTGGCGGAGGCAGGTACTCTGGAGTTATTTAAGAAATACTTAGATGAGCACATGAACAGAATGGGAATGGAGGGGTATAGAAAACTGATTTAAAATAGGGATCATGAGCCTTGGGAGTCCCTGGGAAGTGTGTAAATAGGTGATGATATTGATGTACTTGTTTTTATCCTACAGGTGCTTTGATCCACCTTGTTGTCTAACGAGGGGCACACACGCGATGGGTCGTGAGAGGGCTGCTCTTGGATTTTTTTTCGAGAGTATCCTAGTGCTTCACCTTGTTAGTGTACGTTTGACCTGGACAATTTGATGGGCAACATGACAGCTCAGTGACTGTTGCTGTGCTGTGCAGATACATGGATTTGGGCCTGTGTCTGTGGGAGTTTGCGCATTCTCTGGGTGCTCCGGTTTCCTCGCACATCCCAAAGATATGCTCTTAGGCTAATTGGCAAAACAAATTCTCCCTAAATTGTCTCAAATTTGGTTTTTAATCCGTAGATCTATAAACATAGACAGGGATCACGGGTAGAGGTGGGAACATCGGGTTGGCAGCACGGGCTCATTGGCTGAAGGGCCTGTTTCCTGTGCTGTTTTGTTCTTTGTTCTTTGTTCCACACAGACAGTAACCCAAGTCGGGAATCAAACCGACAGGTTCCCAACACCGTGAAGAGGTTTTGCTAACTGCTGTGCCACCATGTCACCAATAATGTTGACATTGGCTCAGTTATGTTCATTGCATGGGTGACAACCTACACACAAAGAACTTCTTTACAGTTTGATTTGGTTTGATTTGACTTATTATTGTCACCTGTATTGGTATACAGTGAAAATAATTGTTTCTTGCATACCGTTCATAAAGAAGGAAAGGACAGGGTGCAGAATGTAGTGTTCAGTCAGAGCTAGGGCGTAGAGAAAGATCAACTTGAGATAAAGTAGGTCCATTCAAAAGTCTGATGGCAGCAGAAAAGAAGCTGTTCTTGAGTCAGTTGGTATGTGCCCTCAGACTTTTCAATACAAAGTTCAATACTAGAATAGAGCCTTCACCCCTCCAAGCCTATGCTGGTCATTATGCCTTAACTAAACAAAAAAATACTTTCATTCCTTACTTGATCCATTTCTCTCCATTTCCTCCCTATTCATGTCCCATCCAGACGCCCTTAAATGTTGTAATGACTTCCACTCCTCTGGCAGCTCATTCCAGTTGCCCACCACTCTATGCATTAAAAACTACTCCTGCATATCTCCCATAAACTTTCTCCCTTCTTTGAACCTGTGCCCCCTTGCAGTTGACACTTTCAATCTAGGAAAAGCCTCTGACGATCCACCCTGTCTAAGCCTCTCATAATTTTGTAGACCTCGATCAGGTCTCCCCTCAACCTCCATCTGTCCAGTAAAAACAATCCTAGCTTATTCAATCTTTCCTCAGAGCCAACACCTCGAAACCAGGCAAGAATCCTGGTGAACTTTCTTTGCAAAAGCAACAAGGTGGAAGAGAGTATGTCCAGCCTGCAGAGGGTCCTTGATTTCACTGGTTGTTTTCCAAGGCAGCTGGAAATGTAAACAGAGTCAATGGATGGGACGCTGGTTTGTGTGATAGACTGGGCTTTGTTCACAACCCTTTATAGCTTCTTGCAGTATTGGACAGAGCAGGAGACATACCAAGCTGTGTTACTAACAGAAAGGATGCTTTCTGTGGTGCATTGCAAAAGCAAACATGCCAAATTTCCTTAGCCTTCTGAGAAAATAGAGGTGCTGGTAGGCTTTCTTAACTATAGTATCAGAAGGACCAGGAGAGACTATTGGTGACAATGGACACCGAGAAACATGAATCTCTTAGCCATTTCCTTTTCATTCCTATTGCTGTAGACAGGAGCATGTCCTCCGCTATGCTTCCTGAAGTCGATGAGTATCTTTTTTGTTTTACTGACATTGAGGGAGAGATTATTGTTGCCGCACCAATTCACACGTTTCTCTATCTCATTCCTGTGCTCTGTCTCATCATTGTTTGAGATCCGACCACTACAAGGGTGTCATCAGCAAACTTGAAAATGGAGTTGGAGCGGAAATTGGCCACGTAGTCATAAGTGTATAAAGAGTATAGCTGAGGACCCAGCTTTGTGGAGCACTGGTGTTGAGGATAATCGTGGAGGAGTTGTTGGTGCCTATCCTTACTGATTGTGGTCTGTGGGTTAGGAAGTCTAGGAACCAAGTTAAAGACTGTCAAAGAGTCAAAATCTTCCCAGCCTTTGCTGAGGCTCCATGGATTTTCTTCTCTTGCTCTGACTTTTCCTTTTGAATTTCTACATTCTGTTCACTTTCACCTACATTTAGCGATTCACAACAAAAACAGAAAATGCTGGAAAATCCCAGCCGGCCTGATGCCACCTGTAGAGAGAGAGAGAATAGAGCCAACGTTTTGAGTCTGGATGACTCTTCATCAGAGCTTTTCACTCCAGTTTATATTGTGCTTATATTGGCAATGAAAAGCTCAGCTGGTTGCAAAGCTGGTCCAGGGAAAACAGAGGCTAAATGAATTCTGCATCTTCTTCAGCACTGCAAAGCAATCTGCTATGCCAGAGTGGGGTTCCTGAGCCATGCCACTCAATGCTTTGCACAGAGCTGCCCATCATCTTCCTACAAGATGCTGAACACACAGGATTCGGTGCCCAGATTTCTTTGGACCTGAGTAATGCTCTCATCAAACGATTAATTTATAAACTTCATCCATAATTATTGGACTCATATCATAAAGTCCTTAGAAAAATTTGGCTACCAGAGATGATTTGTTGAATGTTTGTGTGACTACCTTTGGGACTATCATCATCCCTTGTTATAGAACCGGAAAGAAGTTGCATTTATATCATGCCTTTCACATACTTAGGACTTCCCAAAGCGTTTGGCAGCCAATTAAGTACTTTTGAAGGGTCACTGTTTTCCTGTAAGAAACAGAGCAGCTAATCTGAAGAAAGTCAGCTGTCACAATCAGCAATGTGAGAATGGCCAGATAATTTCTAGTGAGATTACTTGAGGGGTAAATATTGGCCAGGTCACTGGGGAAAACTTGTCTGCTGCTCTTTGACAAAGTGTAATGGGATCTTTTATACCCAGTTGAGAAAGCAGATGGGGCTTCTGACAGTGTAGTACTCTTTCATTATTATACTGGATGTATCAGCAAAGATTCTGTTGTTCAAATCTCCAGAGTGCTTCATGGATCTGCAACGTTCTGACTCAAGTGAAACTGTTAGCATGGCGGACAAGATATTTAAAGCTTTGAATAATGCACATCTCCATCACATACTTCAATAAAATATACCTCCTTTGGTCACAAGTTATCCACTTGGCTGAACCTAAACTGCAGGATTCAGTTAATCTGTGTTTGATGATGCTAGCCTGGTAACTAATTTGTACTTAGAATTTAGAAGGAGGCCATTCAGCCCATCGAGCCTGCACCGACAACAATCCCGCCCTTACCCTATGCCCGTAACTCCACATATTTACCCTGTTAATCCCCCTGACGCTAAGGGCAATTTAGCATGGCCAATCAATCTAATCTGCATATCTCTGGACTGTGAGAGGAAACCCATGACGTGGAGATGCCAGCGTTGGTCTGGAGTTAACACAGTAAGAAGTTTTACAACTGGGTTAAAGTCCAACAGGTTTACTTGGTAGCAAACACCACTAGTTTTGAAGCACTTCTCCCTCCACTCACCTAACGAAGGAGCAACGCTCTGAAAGCTAGTGGTGTTTGCTACCAAGTAAACCTGTTGGACTTTAAGCTGCTGTTTGAGACTTCTTACAAAGGAAATCTGCATAAACATGCGGATAACATGCAAATTCCACACAGACAGTGACCCGAGGAATTGAACCTGCTGTGAGGCAGCAGTGCTGGCCACTGTGCTAACTCTCGCTATTCTTGATTGAACTTAATGAAAATAAAGAGAGAGGCTGCAAGAAGAAGCTAAACTATAAGCAATGGTGCAAACATGTTGTTAACACAGAGGTTTTTAAAAGGTTCTTCTAAATAAAATCTGTTGCATATTTAAAAATGAGTGTTATCCCTGCATTGCTCAGCGATAGTTAGATATACTTATTTATAAATATGCAACAAACTGACAAATACACAACAAAACTAGGTCTGCAGATATTGACAGGATCTGTTTTGTTGGCATGAAAGTACGAATTGATGTGTCATGTTCCTGCTTGTCTAAGCTTATCACATATCTTATTTTAACCCCAACATTTCCAAAATACTCCAATCTCCACATCCCCCTTTTCTAGGCAATTTGCCAACCTTTTGGGGTTCATTATATGGATATGATTGACGCAACTTGTGGGCCAAAGGGCCTGTTTGTGCTGCAGTGCTCTATGTTCTATTACCCGATAATATTTTTTGCCTATATCAAATTGTCTGATTTGATTTAATTTATTATTGTCACATATATTTGTATAAAGTGAAAAGTATCGTTTCTTGCACTATACAGGCAGCTTATTGCATTTTATATTTAGAACATAGAACAATACAGCACAGAACAGGCCCTTCGGCCTTCGATGTTGTGCCGACCAAAATAAAAAGCAATGCCCCTCCTAACTAAACCATTCCCTTCTCATCCATATACTTATCAACTAACCTCTTAAACGCCACCAAACTTGGCGCATCTACAACAGCTGCAGGCAGGGCATTCCACTCCCTAATCACTCTTTGAGTAAAGAACCTACCTCTGATATCCGTCCTATAACTCATACCCCTTAATTTAAAGCTGTGTCCCCTCGTGCTAGCTTTCTCCATCCTAGGAAAAAGGCTATCACTGTCCACCCTATCTAAACCTCTAATCATCTTATATGCTTCAATAAGATCCCCTCTTAGCCGCCTCCTTTCTAACGAAAACAACCTCAAATCCTTCAACCTCTCTTCATAGGACCTGCCCTCCATACCAGGCAACATCCTGGTAAACCTCCTCTGTACCCTCTCCAATGCCTCCACATCTTTCTTATAATGTGGGGACCAGAACTGCACACAATACTCCAAGTGCGGCCGCACTAGAGTTTTGTACAGTTGCAACATGATGCTGCGGCTCCTAAATTCAATCCCCCTACCAATAAAAGCTAAGACTCCATATGCCTTCTTAACAACTTTATCCACTTGACTGCCTACTTTCAGGGATCTATTGACACATACACCAAGATCCTTCTGTTCCTCAACACTATTAAGAGCCCTACCATTAGCCCTATACTCTACACATTTATTGTTCCTGCCAAAGTGCATTACCTCACACTTTTCCACATTAAACTCCATTTGCCACCTCTCGGCCCAGCTCTGCAACTTGTCCAAGTCACTCTGTAAACTAAAACACCCCTCTTCACTATCTACCACTCCACCAACTTTAGTATCATCTGCAAATTTACTGATCCATCCCTCAATACCCTCATCCAGATCATTTATAAAAATTACAAACAGCAGGGGCCCCAAAACAGACCCCTGAGGCACACCACTCGTCACCGAAGCTCGTCACTCGTCGTTTCCTGGCATCGTTCTGGTACAGACAAAGCAATTCAGCCCATCAAGCCCATGGTGGCTCTCTGCAGAGCAATCAAATTCCACTACTGTGTCCCCTTAATCAGTCAATCTCTCCAAGTGTTTGTCGATTTTTCATTGATGTATTTACTAGCAATTATTTTACACACTTTCTTGCATTACAGTGTCACATCTGCCGCTTTCCACTCTCATGGCAGCAACCCCCCCCCCCCCCCCCCCATATGCTCCCTCAGCACATTTAAAGACTTTCATCTCTAGTATCATTCAATTAAATCTTCTCTGCATCCTCTGTCATCCTTATTGAAGCGTGCTGATCAGAATTGGACACAATGGCCTATCATCACCACCACACATACACACCCTCTCACTCCCTCCTTTGTTAATCAGGCTAGACCAGTGATTTATCATGGTTTAGAAAAATGTCTTTGCCTTTTATACATTGTGCCTCAATCTATAAAGCCAAGGATTCAGTCTTTTTTTTGAGCAGCCGTACTGACTTGAACAAGTAATGAGAATATCTTTATTAGCTTTATGCTCCCAGCAGATCCAGCAAAATTCGGTTTCCAGGGATAGCTGTAACAACGGATGAGGAATGAAGGGTTTAGCATCTGTTCAGACCCAGTTGAACGCTGACCTGTGGAAAAATTGGTTGCTTGGATTTTCTTCTTGCTGTGTAAAGGCCTTGGGACTTTTCGCTGTGTTAATGGTATTTTATAAGAGCATATCATTGTTGTTATTCCATGCACGAAAGAAAAAAAATTAAAAGATGTGAGCTTGATTGCTAACTAGCTCCCCAGTGCAACTGGTAGAAATATTCAGGAATGAATTCAGATAAAATAGCAATAGTTGGTATGATTGTGCCCTTTTTTGCAGTAACATTTACAGGCAGAGAAGCATGGAGACTCGTAACACATTTTTGCTATCGTAACTGTGCCAACTTTTTGGCAGAAGTAATCCAAAGCTGGTCCCATTGCTTCACCCTGTCCCATAGTCCTGCCTCCTCTTCTGCTTTCAGTAATTCTTCCGATTACTCATTGACTACACAGACGTTTGGATTAGGAACAAATATCTGAAATGAAGAATCTACTGACAACCATGAAACCATTATCGATTGTTGGAAAAATCCATCTGGTTCACTAATATCCTTTGGGGAAGGAAATCTGCCATCCTTACTCGGTCTGACCTACATGTAGCTCCAGAGCCACAGCAATGTGGTTGACTCTCAACTGCCCTCCAAAATGGCCTAGCAAACTTTTCAATTCTATCAGCACTTCAAGAAGGCAGCTCACCAAAAAAATCTTCTCTAGGGCAACTGGGGACGGGAAATAAATGCTGACCAGTCCATATCTATGAATTAACAGAAATAAAAGGAGAAGGCCACTCAGACCTTCCAACCTGTTTTGCCATTCGTTAAGCTTGTAGTTGATCTGATGCAACCTTAATCCCAAATTCCCCCCGACAGCACCCCCCCCTCCAGATTATCTTTCAAATCAACCTCCTCCATCCCCCCAAGCCATTTGTTAATCAAGAATATGTCCAGCTTTGCCTTTGGAGCGGCAGACTTGCAAAGTGATTAGCGCTGCTGCCTCACAATGCCAAGGATCTGGGTTGGATTCCAACCTTGGATGAATGTCTGTACAAAATTTGCACCTTTTCCCCACATCTGCGCGAGTTTCTTCTGGTTGCTCTGGTTTCCTCCCACAGTCTGAAAGTTGTGCTGATTGGGTGTATTGATCCGAACAGGCGCTGGAGTGTGGTGACCAGGGGAATTTCACAGTAACTTCATTGCAGTGTTAATGTAAGCTTCACTTGTGACTAGTAAGTAAACTTTACTTCGAAAAAATTTAAAGTTTCTGCCTTTTAAGGAAGAGAAATCCAGAAACTCACAGATGCAGCAGTCTCTAAACCAGCCATTTCTTGGGACAATGGTGTACAACAGGACATCAGCTATGTTCAGAACAGGCCACCCCCACCATTCAATTGCTATTGAACATGAAAGTGAGGTAGGTTGGGGCCTTAAAATGCAGGCAGTCATTCAAAATCTTTCCCTCAATGTCAGTAAAACCAAAGAGATAGTCATTGACTTCAGGAAGCTCAGTGGAGAAAATGCCCCTGTGTTCATGAAGTGGAAATGCTGAGAGCTTCAAGTTTTCAGGCGTCCCGATCACCAATAACCTGTCCTGATCCCTTCATACTGAAGATGTAGTTAAAAAAGCCCAGCAACACCTCTAATTTCTAAGGAGGCTAAGGAAAGTGTGCTACGACTCTCACCAATTTCTACAGAAGCAGTATAGAGAGCATCCTTTCCAAATGTATCACAGTTTGGTATGACTCCTGCTCTGACTAAGACCGCAAGAAATGACAAACGGTTGTAAACGTAGCCCAGTCCATCACGCAAATTGGCGTCCCATCCATTAACTCCGTCTACAATTCCCTCTGCATCAAAAGAACAGCCAGCCTAATCTAGAACCCCACGCACCTGGACATTCCCTCTTCCACCTTCTTCCATCAGGAAAAGTCTGACGTCACTTACCAACCAACTCAGGAATAGCTTCTTCCTGGCTGTCATTTGGCTTTTGAATGGACTTACCTTGCATTAATTTGATCTTTCTCTACACCCTAGCTATGATTGTAACACTACATTCTGCACTCTCTCATTTCCTTCTCACCTGGTAATCTATGAATGAAATGCTTTGTCTGTTTAGCACGCGAGAATCAATACTTTTCATGGTATGCTAATATATGGATCAATAATTAATCAGCTCAAATCAAAAGACACTGACTTTGGCAGAATGAGAAAATCCCACAAGTGAGGTGTGCCGCCCAGAACACCTAATCTAATTCACTTCCATTAAAGGGAGCTGTCCTGCAAATTAGTTCCTTCTCTTCCACCCATCGAGAGCTGAAACTTTCTCACTTTGTCACTGACAAATAAGAGCTCACTCATGGTGATCTAATTGGTACAAAATATGTCTTTTTGCACCAGCTGTTTGACCAGATGTTGTCCTAGCGATTAGCTGTGTTTGCTTTATTTTGCATTTGCAAACCTTTAATCTTTGATATCCCGTAATATTAGAAATATTTCAGATTCACAACAGATTGCCAAACAGCTGTAGTCTTTTAAACTATTTGGTGATGTGTTATGAGTCAGCCTGCTCTCCCCTATCTGTAGTAAAATAGTGGGATCTTCTTTCTGAATTTTATGGATTTCCTGTTCTCACCCTGTGCTCCCCAGACACGACTAGCAGTGTTGACTAGCAGTCGTTGACTTTGCCATCATTTATAAATGTTTGCAGACTTATCCCATGCTGTAAGTTGCTACAGTGCAATAAATTTACTAAAACCCCTCTGTATGTTTCAAGGGGTTTGCAACACAGCAAACAGTGCTTCAATGTTAAAAGATAAACAGCCTGTTTTAGACAGATTAGATTCAGCTGACAACCAGCATGAAATAAAATGCCAGCGTGGACTATTACTGGGAATGAAACAGTTTTCATGCTTTTGTTTCCCATTGTTTATCCTCCCGGGCCTATTCCCTCCCCTGTCCCCTTCCATCCCCCCATCCCTTATAGTTTTCTCCCATTCCCCTGTGAAGTTGCCTCGTTCTTGGCTGAGCTTTATATTTATTTGAATAATGGCAGCTCTTTGGTACAACTCCAACTGGCCATTCTGCACTTGTCAGCGTGGGCACTTAGCACTGCCAAGCTTGTAATTGTAAAGAAGATGGGGGTGGTCTGCTACAGCTGAGCCTGATCTTCATTTTACCAGAGTCTTGTTTTGGCTAAAGAGTCAGTTTGGATGCCAAGCATTCCAATTCTGTCTTTGTCTCTCCACGAATGCTGAGTTTTTCTTTTCCCCAACATTTTCTGTTTTTATCTCAGGCTCCAGCATCTGCAGTGTCTCACTTTCATCTTGTCATTTCCATTACATGTAAGTTTGCCATTGTCCAACCTCCATGCTCATTCCCAGACGCTTTTCTGCCTTCCCTTCATAGTTAAAAGTAAAATACTGCAGAGACTGAAATTTGAAATAAAAACGGAAAATGGTGGAGAAACTCAGCAGGTCTGACAGCACCTGTGGAAAGAGAATGGAGCCAAGCTTTCTAGCCAGGATGACCCTTTATCGGAACTAAAGATAAAGTAATAAAGACTCTATGTCTAAGCTATACTTCAGTACCAAGAATGCTTTCTGTGAAGAAGGACTGCTCTTCTCTGTGACAGAATTTGACCTCTTTTACTATGTCCACCTCCATTGATATTTCCTTTGTCCAATTACAGCCCCCTCAACTCGCCTCCAACACTCATAGCATAAATAATGTCCTATTTTCTTTGTCTTGAGCTCTGTCTCCACACATGCTGACAGACCTGCTGAGATTTTCCAGCATTTTCTGTTTCTCTTTCTTTCATAGTTGGTCATATCCTGGGATAATATTTGTCCTCTGACTGAGCCATGTTGTTTGGAATTTAGTGTTACAATCAAGGCAGCACTGGGGATAATTGTTTGGTCAAGATGCTCTCACATGATCTGCGGTCACTTTAACCCTGTGGCCTTTAGAGGTAGCAATGAGATTTCTCATCGCATCTATCATTTTCCCATTTGTGTCTAAATCCTTTGCATTCTTTCCAGTGGGTATGAGAGGTGTGCGACAGGTTTGACATCTGGAGGGCTGCCATGCCTGACACGGTCATTGATGTATTAACTTTGGGAAAGTGAATGCCTAATGATATTATCGCTAGACTATTAATCCAGAAACTCCAGTACTAATGAGGCCACATTAGAGTACTGGGTGCAATTTTGGTCCCCTTATTTGCGAAAGACATTGGTCTTGGAGGGAGTGCAGAGACGGTTCACCAGGTTGATACCAGAGATGAAGGGGTTAGCTTATGAGGAGGGATTGAATAGAGATTGAATAGACGGAGCCTGTACTCATTAGAGTTTTGAAGGTGATCTTGTAGAGGCATATAAAATAATGAAGGGGCTAGCCATGGTAGAAGCAGAGAGATTCTTTCCACTTAGAAAGGAAACAAGAACTATCGGGCACAGCCTCAAAATAAGGGGGAGTCAATTTAAAACAGAATTAAAAAGGAACTTCTTCTCCCAGAGGATAGTGAATCTTTGGAATTCTCTGTCCATTGAAGCAGTGGAGAGTACCTCGTTAAATGTGTTTAAGTCACAGGCAGATAGATTTAAGGGTTATGGGGAGCAGGCAGGTACTTGTAACTGAACTGCTATCAGATCAGCCAAGATCTTATTGAATGGCAGGGCAGGCTCGAGGTGATAGATGGCCTACTCCTGCTCCTATTTCTTATGTTCTTATGTAACTCAACTAATGTTCTGGGAACCTGGGTTCGAATCCTGTCACAGCAGCTGTTGGAATTTGGATTCAGTAAAAAAATCTGGAATTAAAAATCTACTGATGACCATGAAACCATTGTCAATTTTTGGAAAAACCTATTTGATCTACTGATGTTCTTTAGGGAAGGAAAACTGCCATCCTTATCCTGTCTGACCTACATGTGACTTCAGAGCCACAGCAATGTGGGTGACTCTCAACTGCCCTTGGGCAGCTAGGGATGGGTAATAAATGCTCACCAGACAGAATTGCCCATGTTCCATGAATGAATGGAAAAGAAATTGCAATGGGAATCATTCTGTTAAATGTTGTAAGTTTTGTCCTGAATTTATTATGATCAGTTGTTTTATCCTACTTCAGTCCACCTTGTTTTCTAACAAGGGGCATATACGCAATGGGTCGTGAGAGGGCTGCTCTTGGATTTTTCGAGAGTAGCTTAGTGCTTCACGTCGTTAGTGTACGCTTGACCTGGACCATTTGATGGACAACACGACAGCTCAGTGACTATCGCTGTTCTGTGCAGATACATGGATTTGGGCCTGTGTCTGTGGGAGTTTGCGCATTCTCCCCGTGCTTGCGTGGGTTTTCTCCGGGTGCTCCAGTTTCCTCCCACACCCAAAGATGTGCTCTTAGGCTGATTGGCAGAACAAATTCTCCCTAAATTGTCTCACAAATTTGGTTCCAATGCATAGATCTATAAACATAGATAGGGATGACAGGGTACAAGTGGGAACATCGAGGTGGCAGTGTGGGTTCGTTGGGCTGAAGGTCCTGTTTCCCATGCTGTTTTGTTCTTTGTTCTTTGTTTTGTCTTTTTTGTGAAGCCAAATATGACACCCAATTTTCAGTAGCTTACGTACCTGTCCAAGCCCTGGTGCAAATATCATAAGGATGTTGATGATATCCAACGCTTGGCTCAAGCTGTACTGTCATCTTTCATATTTCAAATATACTTTCCTCTGCAGGCCATTAACAATTAGTGCTGGGACAGTGACCTGTATTGTGTCCTTATAATCCTCAAATTCTTTGCCCTTCATCAGGGAGTTGCAACTCTGCCTTTGATCACACACACTTCGATCTGATAGAAGTGTTCAGTAACTTGAAGAGTTCTGGTCAATGAGATGCAGAGCAGTTGTTTGCAATGATTCAAGAACTGGTAACCAAGGTCACAGATTTAAGGTATGTGGAGAAAGTTCCAAAGAGTTTACAAAGAGCAAAGGAAGTACAGTACAGGATCAGACCCTTTAGCCCACCAAACTTGCACTGATTTCTAATCATTATTTAGACCCACTACTTAAATCTTTTAAACTTGAACGTTCATGCTTCTATCAAGATACACCTTGAACATTGAACATACATCTCCACTGGCAGCATGTTCCAGATACCCACCGTCCTCTGTATGAAAAACTTCCCCTCAGTGTCTCCTCTAAAACTCCCCCCTCTCATCTTAAACCTGTGCCCTCTTGTCGTCAACCTTTCACCTTTGGGAAACAGCCTCTGACATCCACTCTGTCTGTGTCCCTCATAGTTTTGTTGTCCTCAATCAGGTCTCCCCACAGCCTGTGCCTTTCCAGTGAAAACAATCCTAGTTCACCCAACCTCTCCTCATACCTAAAATCCTTCAGACCAGGCAATATCCTAGTAAGCTTTCTTTGCATTCTCTCCAAAACATCCATTTCTTCTGGTAGTGTGATGACCAGAACTGCATGCAATATTCCAAATGTGGCCTCACTAAAATTTTATACAGCTGTAACATAACTTGCCAACTTTTATACTTAATGCTCCACAATGAAGGCAATCATGTTGTTAGCCTTTTTGACCACCGGTCATTACCCAGGCATTGACCAGTCAATGCCTGGGTAATCTATATTTGTGACAATGACTGGGGGAACAAACCTTACGACTCTTCCCGAAGAAAACTCTTTCACAGCCATCTTAGCTGGCAGATTGGGTCATAATTCAATATCTCATCAGAGTGACAGCTGCTCCAATATTGAAATTTCAATGGTACTTAAATCACCGTTGGGGCTTGAACCCATAAACTGCAAACACTGCAGTGCAAATGTTAATGTCTAAGTTCAGTAAACTCTTTAACCCGCCTCACCCTAATTAAATAGAGTGACAGATATGTGCATTAGGATTAATGAGCACAAGGCAGCAACAACATTTGAGGTCAAGTTTGTACGCTGATTGCAACTGTAGTTCTTTAGCTGCGGGATGTTGAGCTATTCTTTTAGTAAAGACTAAACAGAATCCAAACTTCTCACTCTTGAGAAAATTACATAAAGCTGTCCATATGTGAAAAAAAGGCCTATTTTATTCATTCATGGAACTGGACATTCGCCGGCTGGCCAGCATTTATTGTTCATCCCTAGTTTCCTGAGGATAGTTTTGGGAGTCAATCACATTACTGTGGCTCTGGAGTCGCATATAGGGAAGATTGGATAAGATTGGCAGATTTCCATCCCTAAATGACATTAGTGAACAGATGGGTTTTTCCGACAATTGACAATTGTTTCATGAG
Organism: Sphyrna mokarran; assembly: GCA_024679065.1. Lineage (NCBI taxonomy): Eukaryota > Metazoa > Chordata > Chondrichthyes > Carcharhiniformes > Carcharhinidae > Sphyrna > Sphyrna mokarran. The sequence continues at coordinate 18,683,728 of JAGIQG010000001.1, read as the reverse complement.
GGTTATGCATAGATTCTTAATTTCAGATATTTTTTTATTACATTCCAATTCCATCATGTGCTGTGACAGGATTCAAACCCAGGTCTCCAGAACATTAGTTGAGTTTCTGAATTAATAGTCTAGCGATAATATCATGAGGTCATCGCCCCCCCCAACTTTTTGTCAAACATCTGCCCATTGAATACAAAACCCCAATTGAGTTTGATTTGGAAAAAAAAACAGATATAAATCTGATACCTTTGCTATTGTTCCAGGAAAGAACACTCTGGGTAGAATCTCGTTGAGGTGTAGGGAATTTTGCCGGATGGTTGGTCGAGCAGGTAAGGCACACACCTTGCATCTTTTCGGAAAGGCCTCTAGCCTATCAAGCAGTGGAGGGGCCTCTGGTGGGTCTCCTCTGGGGCAAAAGCCTCACCTACTCAGAATTGTCTAGAGTCTTGTGGTGGGCAATGTGTCACAGGAGAGATGGTGTTTCCTGCAGGAAAAACACCTACCAGAGTCAGAGGGTTGTGAAGCGACCCAACCCAGTAACGTCAGGGTGGAGGGGAGGGGAATTTGTGGAGTGAGGGTCACTGAGAGAGGGGTGTAGGAGACGTCAGCAGAAAGGGCAAGGAATAAGTTGCAGCTCTCCACCACTTTCCTGATTTCAAGTCTCTCAGTCAGACTGAGTGCCTTTAATCGAGGGAAAGCAAACCCCCACCCCTCTCCAACAACTTCCTGAAGCTAACAGCTTGGCCACAGGATTGTAGCTGTTGCATAAGGCAACTGGCAAAAAATAGCTGGATTAACACCGGCAGTGATGGATTGAGGCACTTCAATGATCATAACTGACCACTTGAGGGCCCCACAAAGTGGTGGGGCTGGATGATCTGACATGGACTTCCCTGCCCAAAACTAAATTTTGATTTAATTTGATTTATTATCGCATGGGATAAAGTGTAATGAATTGTTCCTTGCATAACATACAGACACAGCATACTATTCATAGACTACATACGGGGAAGAGAAAGCAAAGGGGACAGAATGTAATATTACAGTCATAGCTTGGATACAGAGAAAGATGAACTTAATTTATGTTAGGTCCATTCAAAGGTCTGACAGCAGCAAGAAAGAAGTTGTTTTTGAGTTGGTTGATACGTAACCTCAGACTTTTGTATCTTTTTCCCGATGGAAGAAAGTGTCAGAGAGAATGTCCAGGGTGCGTGAGGACCTTGATTATGCAGGCTGCTTTTCTGAGGCAGTGAGAAGTGTAGACAAGTGCAGCCTTTCTTAGGAGAAAGGCAGGCAGTTTCCAATGCTGCCTCAGTTCATGTCCTTCCTACCTCCGAGCTTGCAACAGTGATAGCAGAGCATTTCACTCTCTATTTCCTTCAAATCTGTTACAACTTCAGCATCTGCCATTGAAGAAACCAGCTTCTTAATGATTAATCTCATCCAGGAATTACCTGGCATAGAAGTCAAGTCTCATAACAACATTTTAACTGACTCTTTCTTCAGTTTAATTGAGTACAGTGCCATGTCCATTGGAGTTAGACAGAGTGAAAACTCCAAAAGGTGTAGACTATAATCAACTTTTTCGTCTATAGATTCAGCACAGATTTATTCTTTTAATCCACTTGATATTTTCATTTAAATTTAGTCTAGCTTCATTTTTAGAAGGAATGGAATTATAGATTCCTATAGGGAGAAGGAGTCTATCCAGCCTATTGAGTCTGCAACAACCACAATCTCACCCAGGCCCTATCCTCACATTCCCATGCATTTACCTGACATTAGCATGGCCAATCCACTTAACCCACACATGTTTGGAGCGCTTTCGAATAACAGCCTATATCAAATAATTATTCCTGCCAACTTGCCATACGTAACCAACTCAATCACCTTATCTGTGCCTCGAATGGCTGTTCTCTCGTCCCACTCCCTCCTTCCCAAGCTATTGCTATCCTATTCCTTGCACCTTATCTTACTGTCCCCATTCATTCTACACAGGAATACTCTCTCCAGCCAGGGCAACATTCCTGCTGGGCTCCCTTTATTTTCCACTGTCTTTGTTCTCCACCAATGGCCTCTCCACACTCTCCCGTCGCCACTGCTGCCACCAACCACTGGTTGTTGCACATGTGCCTTGTGCTCCCGTTCTCCACACCCTCTGTGAGCCTTCACACCTACCACTAAATACTATCCGTCAAGTAAACCCACTAACAAATGCACCCCTTAAACTGACCAGCCAAAACAGTTCAGGCAGACAAAGGCAAGTACTTTATGAATTATTATAAATTGATTCATTGCCTCAGCTAAATAGCCTCTGACACTGTGTACAACCCATGTCCCTGGGCTAAGTCAAGACGGAATCTGGTAATGGCATTCCAATGCAGTCGGAAAGTGACAGCAAAATTAAGTTGGTTTACTAAACAACCTGGCAACATTTAGACAGCTTGGCAGTGATTGAAACGATCTAGCGAATCAAGCAGTTGCAGCTTTATCAGTCATGAAAATTTGCAAATTAAGCCAAATCATTAGAGGGTTGGCAAGGGGACCCAATTCCAAAAATAGCCAGTGTTTCATACGTTACTATGTGAAATATGTGCTGTTATGTTCTGCTGGGGAGGGCACAGTGCTTGGACTTAAATCACCGAGAGAAACATGCCAGACTTCCACAGCAGCTTAGAATTGCAGCAGCGCCAGGCCAATCACCTGTGCAAGTATGTCTCATGTGGAGATGCCGGCGTTGGACTGGGTTAAACACAGTAAGAATCTCACAACACCAGGTAAAAGTCCAACAGGTTTATTTGATAGCAAACACCACTAGCTTTCAGGGCTCTGCTCCTTCGTCAGGCGAGTAGGGATTTCTGATCACAAACACGGCATATAAAGGCGCAAACTCAGTTTACAGACCCAACTCAATCATCTCCCCACTTACCTGACGAAGAAATAGCGTTCTGAAAGCTAGTGGCGTTTCCTGCCAAATAAACTTGTTGGACTTTAACCTGGTGTTGCGAGACTTCTTATCAAGTATGTCTGAACATAGAAGCATAGAAACTAGAAGCAGGGCTAGGCTATTCAGCCCTTCGAGCCTTCTCCGCCATTCATCTTGAGCATAGCTGATTGTTGAATTCAATATCCTGACTCTCCTCGTTCCTCCTATTTCCTTTAATCCCGTTAGCCCCAAGAGCTAGATGTAATTTCTTCTTGAAATCACACCATGTTTTGGCCTCAACTACATCCTGTGATAGTGAATTTCGCACATTCACCATCCTCCTGGTGAAGAAATTTCTCCTCACCTCAGTTCCAAAACATTTACTCCTTTTCCCCAATTATGGCCCATAGTTTTGGACTGTCCACCATTGGGAACATTCTATCTGAATCTGCCCAGTCTAACCCTGTTAGTATTTTATAAATTTCTATGAGATCCTCTGTCATTCTTTTAAACTCCAATGAATATAATCCTAACCAACTTAGTCTCTCCTCCTATGACAGACCTGCCATCCCAGGAATCAGCCTGGTAAACCTTCGCTGTATTCGCTCTATAGCAAGGACACCCTTCCTCAGATAAGGATACCAAAACTGCACACCATACTCCAGATATGGTCTCACCAGCACCCTATATAATTGCAGCAAAATGCTAACATAAAAGACACCACAAAGTTTATAAATCAAACATTGTCTCATTGCAAGGAAATAACTCGTCACTGCAGTGTAGTCCCTTGCCTTCCTCCGGCACAATGCCTGTCAGTGCACTGCCACCCCAGAGGCTGCAGCATGCCGGTGAAGATTGCAGACTCTCAGGCTGCAAGATAGCCTCGGAGGATGAACTCGTGCATCATTTGCCGATTCTTTCCCTTTTTTTGTCAGCTTTGCACTTTGCCTCTCCTTGATGTTGCGCCTACTGACTCGTGTGATAATTCATCGCTCTGCCATCTGGAAAAAAGCAGTGTGTAAATGTCAGCCAAGCATGGGCTTTGAACCTGGGTGGGGGAGAGTGTGCGCTGCGCTGTTCGAAAGGAGCTGAGCTCAGAGCTGAGCTGGTAGTTAGGGAAAGCCATTTGTGGCAGCGAGCATTTTACTATTGCTCAGAAAGTGGCATTTCCGCTGCCTTTGACGCAAAAGTGTGGTGTTTGGTGGCAGATTGCAATCCTCGTGAAAATTCCCAGAGTTTGAGGTGCTATTTTGATTTATGTCCAATCACTGGCCCGCATTTGTTTTATGAAGAAGAGTTTATAAATGCCGCAGCCAATATTTATTCCTCAACACACACCTAAAAGCAGTTCATCTGCTTATTATCACATTGATGTTTATGAGAGTTTTGCAGAACTCGAATTGGCTGCTGTACTTTCACGCATTATAAAGTGGCTACACTTCATAAAGTACTTCATGGGCAGAAAGCACTTTGGGATGCCTTGGGATATCAAAAGATGCCATATAAATACAAGTCTTCCTTTCTGTGGATAATTCACCGGTGCTAATCATTCCAGCGTGGGGAACATGGAAGTTAGCCAGAAGAAACCAATATGAGAACTTGATTAGAAAATCTAAGTTTTAAGTTTAAATTTATTTATTAGCATTACAAATAGGCTTACATTAACACTGCAATGGAGTTATTGCGAAAATCCCTTAGTCGTCTGTTCAGGTATACTAAGGGAGAATTTAGCATAGCTCCTAACCAGCACATCTTTCGGATTGTGGGAGTAAACCGGACTGCCTGGAGGAAACCAACTTCGACATGGTCAGAGGGTTAGATAGGGTGGATAGTGAGAGCCTTTTTCCTCGGATGGAAATAGATAGCACGAGGGGACATAGCTTTAAATTAAGGGGTGGTAGTTATAGGACAGATGCTAGAGATTGGTTCTTTACCCAGAGGGTAGTAAGGGCATGGAATGCCCTGCCTGCAGCAGTTGTGGACTCGTCAAGTTTAAGGGCGTTCAAATGGGCAGTGGATAGGCACATGGATAGCACTGGAATAGTTTAGGATAGAGGGTCATAAAATTGGTTACATTGGTTGGTGCAACATTGAGGGCCGAAGGGCCTGTACTGTGCTGTAATGTTCTATGTTCTATGGGGAGAACGTGCAGGCTCTGCAGAGCTCAAGCCAGGAATTGAATGCGGTTCCCTAGTGATTTAGTAATAGTGTGCTAACCACTGGGCTGTGAAGTAGTATCTTGCAGCACAGAATATATCCTGAACATGAGAAACACCTGACCTCCCATCTAATCCCGCTTACCAGCACTTGGCCAACAGCCTTGTTATGACATGTCAAGTGCTCATCCAGGTAGTTTTTGAAGGAAGTGAGGCCATCCACCTCTGCCACTGTCCCAGGTAGAACATTCCTCTGAGCAGCAAGTTAATAGGTGACCTTTGAATCTGTGACAAACCTAGTACCTGGCAAAGGCTTGTATTTCTGTAACATCCCCCTTTAACACCATGTGAAACTAAACAGTTTGGAAAGGGCAGATGCTTGAATTTCTTGAGTGGGTTCCAACTTTCAAGAAGTTAAATCTGCTATTGGGATGAAAACAAAAGGCTAATTAAAGCTCATTGGGACAGTGTGTGTTTCAACCTGTTCTGGTGCAGCAGGGTTCAGACGCAAAGCACAGAATTTATATGAGGAAAGGCAAGCAAAGCTCTCTCTATAAAGGTCAATTCTCTGGCCGAAGGCAGGAAAATTGAACTCCAGAAACTCTTTGGGTTAAGTGATGTACGAGTGAGCTAAAAGAGACAGAATATTAACAAAAAAGTGTGAATACCTCATACAGTCATAGAGGTTTACAGAATGGAAACAGGTCCAGACCACCTTTTTTTTTAAACCCTGAAGCTAACCCCAATTGCTCTTAAAATTTAAAGTTTTAAAAGTTTATTTACTGTCACAAGTAGGCTTACGTTAACACTGCAATGAAGCTACTGTGAAAATCCCCTAGTCACTATACTTTAGTGCCTGTTCGGGGACACTGAGGGAGTGTTTAGCATGGACAATGCACCTAACTAGCACATCTTTCAGACTGTGGGAGGAAACCGGAGGAAACCCACACTGTTCTACACAGGGTAGAAAATGCAGAATCCACAGTGGCCCAAGCTGGGAATCAAACTTGGGACCCTGGCACTGTGGAACAGCAGTGCTAACTACTGTGCTACTGTGCTACTCTGAAGAGCCGAGAGTTTGTAACAGAGGACAAGCCTATGGACAGTTTGATTGTGGATGTAGCAGTTATTAGGGGGCATAACTATAAGGTTCATTGTGGGAGATATAGAAGGGATGTCCAAGGTAGATACTTCACTCAGAGAGTGTTGGGATGTGGATCAGACTGCTTGTTGTGATAGTGGAGTTGGACAATTTAGGAATTTTCAAGCGGTTATTGGATAGGCACATGGAGCACTCCAGAATTATAGGGAGAGGATAGCTTGATTTTGGGATTGGACATTGCTCGGCACAACATTGAGGGCTGAAGGGCGTGTATTGTGCTGTAATGTTCTATATTTCTATGACTGATCGGTTGAAGAGGATCTCTGGAAAGCTCTGCCATTAGGATCCAAAGTGGTCACTCTGACCTACGATTCGTTGGCGTGTATAGAACATAGAACATAGAACATAGAACAATACAGCACAGAACAGGCCCTTCGGCCTTCGATGTTGTGCCGACCAAAATAAAAAGCAATGCCCTCCAAACTAAACCATTCCCTTCTCTTCCATATACTTATCAATTAACCTCTTAAACGCCACCAAACTTGGCGCATCTACAACAGCTGCAGGCAGGGCATTCCACTCCCTAATCACTCTTTGAGTAAAGAACCTACCTCTGAGATCCGTCCTATAACTCATACCCCTTAATTTAAAGTTGTGTCCCCTCGTGCTAGCTTTTGCCATCCTAGGAAAAAGGCTATCACTGTCCACCCTATCCAAACCTCTAATTATCTTATATGTTTCAATAAGATCCCCCCTTAGCCGCCTCCTTTCTAACGAAAACAACCTCAAATCCTTCAACCTCGCTTCATAGGACCTGCCCTCCATACCAGGCAACACCCTGGTAAACCTCCTCTGTACCCTCTCCAATGCCTCCACATCTTTCTTATAATGTGGGGACCAGAACTGCACACAATACTCCAAGTGCGGCCGCACTAGAGTTCTGTACAGTTGCAACATGATGCTGCGGCTCCTAAATTCAATCCCCCTACCAATAAAAGCTAAGACTCCATATGCCTTCTTAACAACTTTATCCACTTGACTGCCTACTTTCAGGGATCTATTGACACATACACCAAGATCCTTCTGCTCCTCAACACTATTAAGAGCCCTACCATTAGCCCTATACTCTACACATTTATTGTTCCTGCCAAAGTGCATTACCTCAAACTTTTCCACATTAAACTCCATTTGCCACCTCTCGGCCCAGCTCTGCAACTTGTCCAAGTCCCTCTGCAAACTATAACACCCCTCTTCACTATCTACCACTCCACCGACTTTAGTGTCATCTGCAAATTTACTGATCCATCCCTCAATACCCTAATCCAGATCATTTATAAAAATTACAAACAGCAGGGGCCCCAAAACAGACCCCTGAGGCACACCACTTGTCACCGAACTCCACGAGGAATATCTCCCATCAACCACCACCCTCTGTCTTCTATCTGCCAGCCAATTCCTAATCCAATTAGCTAAATCACCCTCTATTCCACACATCTGCATTTTATGTAGAAGTCTTCCATGGGCCACCTTATCAAACGCCTTACTAAAGTCCATATATACTACATCAACCGCCTTACCCCCATCCACCTCTCTGGTCACTTTCTCAAAAAACTCAATGAGGTTAGTAAGGCATGACCTACCCTTCAGGAAACCATGCTGACTATCCCCAATCAATTCATTTCTCTCTAAATAACTATAAATCCTATCCCTGATAATTCTCTCCAATACCTTGCCCACAACAGAAGTAAGACTCACTGGCCTATAATTCCCAGGAAGGTCTCTCTTCCCCTTCTTAAACAATGCGACCACATTCGCTATCCTCCAGTCCTCCGGAACCACACCCGTCACCAACGAGGACCTGAAGATCAGAGCCAGAGGCTCTGCAATCTCCTCTCTTGCCTCCCAGAGAATCCTAGGGTAAATCCCGTCCGGCCCAGGGGACTTAGCCAACTTCAAACCCTCGAGAATTTCTAACACATCCTCCCTATCTACTACAATACTCCCCAATTTGCAACCCTGTACCTCAGTGCTCTCCACAGCTACATTTCCAGCACTCTGCGTGAATACCGAAGAGAAATATTTATTCAGTGCCTCACCAATCTCTTCAGGCTCCACGCACAACTTCCCACTGCTGTCTATGATTGGCCCTAATCTTGCCCTAACCAATCTTCTATTCTTAACATATCGAAAGAAAGCTTTAGGATTCTCCTTAATCCTATCAGCCAACATCTTCTCGTGTCCCCTCTTAGCTCTCCTCAATTCACTTTTTACCTCCTTCCTGGCTAATCTATAGATATCATTTACATTTGTATCTTGTCAGTGTTAACCGTATCCAGTATTCTGGGATAAAATACAACTTCTTTTTTATTCATTTGTGGGACATGGGTGTCGCCGGCTGGCCAGCATTTATTGCCCATCCCTATTTACCCAAGGGCAGTTGGGAGTCAGCCACATTGCTGTGTCTCTGGAGTCACATGTAGGCCAGACCGGGTAAGGACAGCAGATTTCCTTCCCTCAAGGACATTAGTGAACCTGATGGGGTTTTCCGACAATCGACAATGGTTTTACAGTCAGCAATGTGTTCTTAATTCCAGGTGATATGGAAATTGGCAAGAGGATGAATAATTTATTCAAATTTGTTTAAATGGTGATGTCCATGGCCGGGGCTTTGCTGTCTTGCCCAGCAGAGAGTGGTTGGAGACTGGAATGAACTTCCTGAGAGGGTGGTGGAGGTGACTTCCATCGAGGTGTTGGAAAAAGAATTGGATTGCTATCTGAAAATAAAGAATAGGTAAGGTTACCTGATAAGGCAAGGAAGTATGACTAGAGAGAATATTCTTTCAGAGAGCCAGTACAGACCCAATGGGCTGAATGGTCTTTTTTTTGTACTGTAGAGATTTTCTGATTCAGTGACACATACCCCAGTGTATGGAGAGCTTTGCTCCGAAGTCACCTCCCCACAAACGCAAGAACATTTACATTTGAATCCTTCTGCTTGTTTCCCCTAGTCTTAAACACCACAGCTGGTCACCTCAGTCATCATGTCGAGATGCAAATGCATCTGTTAGTAACATAGACAACTTGATTACAGGATGAAATGTGAATTAAATACGGAGTGTAATTATAGGCCCAACCAATTATAATGTCATTATTACCTGGTCATTGTTAAAGTGCGATTATACTTGGCAGAAGAGTTCAAACTTCAAATCAATTTGCATCCTAATTGGAAAAAAATGGCTTAGTGCAATCTTATGAAATGATAATAATGACATTTGAATGTAATTCGCTTAGATCTGTAATCTCCTGTGCATTTTGATGATTCTCAAACAATATTGAAATAAATCATGCATCTTATAAATGTGAGTCAAGTCCCGATTCTAGCCGGCGTTATAAGACAATCATGATGTATGGCAACACTAGCCCAGCGAGGAGACTAAACTGTAACAATCTTCCTTCACCACATCTGCAGCCTCCACAAATACAATATGATGATTCTTAGCATGAGGTACAGACTGTATTTTGACTGCATAATGTAAGCAGAGGCATCAATGTTACCCTCATTGATGCAAGTGCAATACTGTGCAAAGGCACTTAAAAACTAAAATGTATTGCGTTCAAGAGTTGTGGAGTATACTGATTTTTTTTTTCATTATTCATTCCTGAGGTATGGGCATCACTGGCTAGTCAGCATTTATTGCCCATCCCTACGTGCCCAAAGGCAGTTAACACTCAACCATATTGCTGTGGCTCTGGAGTCACATGTAGGCCAGACCAGGTAAGGATGGCAGATTTCCTTCCCTAAAGGACATTAGTGAACAAGATGGGTTTTTCCAACAATTAACAATGGTTTCATGGTCATCAGGAGATTCTTGATTCAAGATCATTGAATTCAAATTCTACCACCAGATATGGCAGGATTTGAATCTGGATTGGAAACACTCATCAGAGAGAGTGTGAAGCTCTGGAGAAAATTATCTCCAGAATGACAAGGTATTGGAGGTATTGGCAGTCTTAAATGTGGACAAATATCCAGATCCAGATGAATTGTGTTCCAGGCTATTGTAGGAGGCAAGGGAGGAAATTACAATGGCTCTGACCCTTTTTAATTTCACTCTGGCCACCAGGGAGGTGCCAGAGGACTGAAGAATAGCAAATATGGTCTAACTTATTAAAAAAGGTTATAGAAACAAACCAGGGAAGTACACACAACTGAGTCTCATGTCTGTGGCTGGGAAACCACTGGAGAAAATTTAGAAGGAGAGAATCTATCTCCATTTGGAGAGGTAAGGTTTGACCAGCATGGTTTTATCAGAAAGACTGACAATTTGACTGAGTTTTTTTGAGCATGTAACCAAGTGTAGGGACGCTGTTGACATAGTTTACATGAATTTCAGTAAACCCATTGACAAAGTCCAAATGGGAGTCTTATTAAGAAGCACATTGATCTGATAAGATGGATTCATAATTGGCTTGGTGGTGGAAGACAGAGGGTGGCGACGGCTGCTTTAGTGACTGGAGGTCAGTGACCAATGCCATATAACAGGGATCTATCCTGAGCCCCTTATTGTTCATCATTTATATAAATGACATAGATGACTATGTGGGGGGTAGGATCAGTAAGTTTGCCAATGACACAGACACTGGCCAACTTGTTACCAGTGACGTTCAGTGTCTTGGGTTACAGAAAGATGTAGATGAGATGGTCAAATGAACGGATAAGTGGCAGATGGAATTTAACCCTGAAAAGTTTGAGGTGATGCATTTTGGAAGGAGCAATTTGACAAGGAATTATACCATGAAAGGTGGGAAGTTCCAGACAACAAAGGGACCTTGGCATGTTTGTCCATGGATCTCTAAAGGCAGAAAAGCAGGTTAATAGAGTGGTGAAAAAGGCATATGGCACACTTGCCTTTATCAATCCAGATACAAAAGCAGAGAGGTCATGATGGAGTTGTATAGCCCTTTTGGTGAGGCCACAGCTGGAGTATTGTGTGCAGATCTAGTCACCACACTACAGGAAGGATGTGATCGCACTGGAGGGAATACAGAGGAGGTTCGCCAAGATGTTGCCTAGGATAGAGCATTTAAGTTATAAAGAGAGGTTGAATAGACTTGGGTAGTTTTCTCTGGAGCAAAGAAGACTGAGGGGTGACCTGATAGCGGTGTTCAAGATTATGAGGGGCATAGGCAGAGTGGATAGGGAGCAGCTGTTCTTCTTAGTTGAAGGGTCAATTATGAGGGAACTCAAGTTAAAAATGAGAGTTGGGGGTTTAGTGGGGATTTGAAGGAAAGCTGTTTTACCCAGAGAGTTGTGATGGTCTGGGATGTGCTGCCTGGAGGGTGATGGAGGCGGGATGCCTCACATCCTTTAAGAAGTACCTGGATGAGTACTTAGCACGCTGTAACATTCAAGGTTGTACGCCAAGTGCTGTCTAGTGGGATTAGATGGGCAGATCAAGGTCTTTCATCCATCAATGCAGACTCAATAGTCTGAAGGGCTTCTTCTACACTCTGGTAGTTAGTGATTCTGTGATACTGAAATTATTGTGAAAATCCCCTAGTTGCCACACCCTGGTGACTGTTCAGGTATACTAAGGGAGAATTTAGCATGGCCAATGTACCTAATCAGCACATTTTTCAGACTGTGGGAAGAAACACAATCAGATATGAGGAAAATGTGCAGACTCCGCTCAGACAGTGACCCAAGTCAGGAATCAAACCTGGGGTCCCTGGCACTGTGAGGCAGCAGTGCTAATCACTGTGCCACCGTTATCACCCAGTAGCTTTATCGAAAAAACACAACACAAACAGTTCCACAAAATGTCAGATGGACAAACACTATATGTTAATCCAACAACTTCTTCAGTTGCAGCCAATAAACTAAAACAAGATTTACTCCAACTAATACAGTTTGTTACCATTGGTCACACTGTAACAGATTCAATGTTAACATTTGTTAAATTCTAACACTACAAACGAGCATTATAGGAGCGGACTTACCTTTTCCATGGTGTCAAGTTATTTTGTATAGTGAGGTCCTAAGTCCTCTACTTAATTATGACTGTGTGTCCCCTGGTCCCTATAAATAATTGAGTGGGTCCTTAAGCATGGCCTTTGAATTGGTTTTACATCTGTTAAAATGAGCTCTAACTGCAAATGAATTATATTTAATATAAAATAAAATTATGTAGGCAATTTTCAGACTGTTAGTAATTTTACTACTTTATTAATAGCACTTGGAGAACTGGACTCAGTTGGTTAAGCACATTTTGTCAGCACTGCAATTAAGTATTACTGCCTTTTTTCTGATGTTGATTTAACCCATTTGGTAAGTGTTTATTGCTGGTGAACTGAAAACAATTTCACCGATTATCAGTGATGTATTGCTTCTGCTTTAGTGCATTTTCCAATACATTGAAACCACCTTCTGGGCTTCCTGTGACTTGGCTCATTGTAGAACAGATGATAGATTCTGACAGATATTTGGAGATAAAAATGCTTCAAATATATTGGCTTTTAAATAAAACTTGCCTCAGGTTTGCTTTGCCCTCTGCAACAGCGGAGCTCCAAAGTTGAGGTATGCTTCAAGTTTCTTTGAGCTGTCCTCAATAACTTGGCTCAATTTAAGTTTCCACTCCTTCCCCCTAAGAGATTCACAGTCATATTAAATTTATATCAGACCTACCATCTCGTATTTGTCAAGCTGCCCCCTGGAAGGAACCAAGAAGCAAATGCTGTCCACACACAGAATTCAGATTTGATGTCACAGTCTGCGCAGTGTGACTGAGCTGACCTTTTGTGCTTTCCTTATTTTACGTGACCATCTCACTGAAGAGACCGAAGACCTCTCTGCTCTTTCAGTGGGGTGGCACACAGTGGTTGGCACTGCTATCTCACAATGCCAGGGACCTGAGTTCGAACCATGGCTTGGGTCACCATCTGTGTGGAATTTGCATCTCTTCCCCGTATCTGTGTGTGATTCCTCCAGGTGCTCCAATTTCCTCCCACCATCTGAAAGACGTGCTGGTTAGGTGCATTGCCCTGAACAGGTGAAGGGAATTTCACAATAACTTCATTGCGGTAACGCAAGCCTTACTTGTGACTAATAAATAATCTTCGCGTCCAAGAGGTTCCTGCACACTTTCAACAAAGAGGAGGAATTATCGCTGACATCCACGTCAATGTTCATCTCTCCATGACATAAAACAGATTATCTGGCCGTTCTGGTGGCACAGTGGTTAGCACTGCTGCCTCACAGTGCCAGGGACCTAGCTTCACTTCCTGGCTTGCGTCACTGTCTTTGTGGAGTCTGTATGTTTTCCCTGTGTCTACATGAGTTGCCTTTGGATTCTCTGGTTTTCACTCACTGTCAAAAGGCATGCTGGTTGAGTGCATTGGCCATGCCAAATTCTCCTCGGTGTACCTGAACAGATGCCAGAGTGTGGCAATTAGGGGATTTGCACAGTGACTTCATTGCAATGTTAATGGACACTAATAAATAAACCTTAAACTTTTAACTTTATTGCGTTGCTATTTGTGGGAGTTTGAAGTGCACAAATTGGCTGCGATTGATAAAGATAAACAAAGACTGAATGTTTCCTCTTACAGTGCAATCAGGAACAAGAGGTCACAGGTATAGGTTGAGAGGCGGTAGAATGAAAACTGCAATGAGGAGGAATTACTTGTGTTAGAGGGTGGGTTAATTTGTGGAACTCACTCCCCATAGCATGGTGGAGACTAAATCATTGAATGGTTTCAAGAAGAAGATAGACATATTTTATATTTTAAAAATGAGTTAAAGGGATATGGGGAACAGGTGGGAAGGTGGATTTGAAACCTGGGAGAGATCAGTCATGATTGGAATGAGTGGTGGAGCAGGCTGAAAGGGTTAAATTGCCTAATCCTGCTTCTTATTGTTTTGTTCTGATGTTCTGTTGCACTTCCTACATTATGAGCATTTGACAAGGTCCCCCATGCAAGACTTCTTGAGAAGGTGAGAGGCCATGGGATCCAAGGGGCTTTGGCCTTGTGGATCCAGAACTGGCTTGCCTGCAGAAGGCAGAAGGTGGTTGTGGATGGCTCTTTTTCTGCATGGAGGTCGGTCACCAGTGGAGTGCCCCAGGGATCTGTTCTAGGACCCTTGCTGTTTGTCATTTTCATAAATGACCTGGATGAGGAAGTGGAGGGATGGGTGAGTAGGTTCGCCGATGACACGAAGGTCGGTGGTGTTGTGGATGGTCTGGAGGGATGTCAGAAGTTGCAGCATGACATCGACAGGATGCAAGACTGGGCGGAGAAGTGGCAGATGGACTTCAACGTGGATAAATGTGTTGTGGTCCATTTTGGCAGATCCAACGGGATGAATGAGTACACTATCAAAGGTAGGAGTCTTAGCTGTGTGGAAGAGCAGAGGGATCTTGGGGTCCGGGTCCATAAGACTCTCAAATCGGCCTCCCAGGTGGAGGATGTGGTTAAGAAAGCTTACGGTGTACTGGCCTTCATTCATCGAGGGATTGAGTTCAGGAGTCAGGAGGTAATGCTGCAGCTTTATAGGACCCTTGTCAGACCACACTTGGAGTACTGTGCGCAGTTCTGGTCGCCTCACTATAGGAAGGACGTGGAAGCTATTGAAAGGGTGCAGAGGAGATTTACAAGGATGTTGCCTGGATTGGGAGGCATGCCTTATGAAGACAGGTTGAGGGAGCTGGGACTGTTCTCCCTGGAGAGACGAAGGTTGAGAGGCGACCTGATAGAGGTTTACAAGATGTTGAGAGGAATAGATAGGGTGGACTCTCAGAGACTATTTCCCAGGGCTGAAATGGTCGCGACGAGAGGGCACAGATTTAAGGTGCAGGGAAGCAAGTACAGAGGGGATGCTAGGGGAAAGTTTTTCACTCAGAGGGTGGTGAGTGAATGGAATCGGCTGCCGTCGGTGGTGGTCGAGGCGAACTCGCTGGGGTCTTTTAAAAGACTTCTGGATGAGTATATGGGATCCAATGGATTGGGGGTTATAGATAGGTCTATGGCTGGGTAGGTTTTGATGTGTTCGGCACAACTTGTGGGCTGAAGGGCCTGTTTGTGCTGTAGTGTTCTATGTTCTACGAGTAGTTTCATTGGTTTTTGAGTGCCTTGTGTTGTCCTGTGGTCAACATATTCATGTGGATATGAAGCCCATGGCAACCGGTTTGAAGCAGCAGTGCAACACAAACTGTGCTGTCAAATAAAGAGTCTCTAGTGCAAGAATTGCAAGAATAGAGCCTGTCTAAATGGCCTAAAATATCTTTCAAGATAACAACATAAGAATGGCAGGCATTTTATAGAAACATAGAACCACTGAAAATAAGAACAGGAGGAGGCCATGTGGCACTTTGAGCCTGCTCCACCATTTATTACGGTCATGACTGATCATCCAACTCAATAGCTTAATCCTGCTTTCTCCCCATAACATTTGATCCCAATGGCTGGGTCATTGATGAAATCACAAGAATTTCAGAGTTCATCATAGGTTCCTTAATTCACAGAATGATAGAATCCTGATAGTGCAGAAGGAGGCCATTCAGCCCATCAAGCCTGCACCGACAGCAATCCCACCCAGGCCCTACCCTTGTAACCCTAGGGATGGTATGGTGACATGGCGGTTAGCACTGCTGCAAAAGCAAGAGGACACAATTCCATCCAAGCCACTCATGGTAGCTTGGAGGACAGGGGGTAACACAATGGTAAGCACTGCTGCCTCACAACTCCAGGGATCTGGGTTTGATTCCCAGTTTGGATCACCTTCTGGGTGGATCTACACGTTTCTCCCCATGCCTGTGTGTGTTTCTTCCATGTGCTCCGGTTCCTCCAGAGTCGAAAGATGAGCAGGTTAGGTGCATTGACCATGCTAAGTTTCCCCTTAGTGTCCTAGGATGTGTAGATTAGAGAGATTAGAGGGGTTACGGGGATAGGGCTTAGGTGGGATTGTTGTTAATGCAGACTCAATGGACTGAATAACCTCCTTCAACAGTGTAGGGTTTCTATGATTCTATGATTTACCCTGCTCATTCCCCTCACACTGAGGGGTAATCGAGCATGACCAATCAATCCAACCGGCACATGCTTGCCTTTTTAACTTTACCTTTGGTAGTATCTATGGAGAGCTAAAAGAAAGCGCTCAAAAGATGCATTCTCCTATTGTTTATTTGGCTATGAGGGGTGTGTTCACCAAGCGAGAATTTACCCAACGCAGCACAAAGCCTAGACTCTGACCTGTCTAATAGCTTGTTGGTAAAATCAATAGAATCTTGTTAAGTAAGGATACCAAAGGGATGCGGAAGAAAGGTGGGTAAATAGAGTTGAAGCACAGATCAGCAAATAATATAGTTGAATGGTAGAACAGGCTCAAGGGGATAAATAGCCTCCTCATGTTTCTATGTTCCTAAATTGCCTGAGTGAAGGCAATCACCTTGTAACGATTCGCAGCGAAAGAAAATTTCTCCTGTGCTTCTGGAGAACACGAAATTGTTGTCTTGCAAATTGATAATGCCTCTCATTGCTTGAAAGGTTAACATGGGTTAATTTAGCTAATCCAAGTTAATGATTCCAAATGTTGCATTGTCTATTGCGCTGAATTCCAGCAGCCTGTAATTGAAAGGATTTTCTTTTGGAGTGAAAGGGGTCCTACCAAGTGATCTCAGCTCCTCAATAATTGAAGCCTGCAGCCAGCTGGGGATTGAATAGATGAGGTTTTTGTGCCAAGTTCTATGACACTTGCTTGGACACGGTATGAGGGAGGTCCAAATGATATGAGTCAAATCAAACCTTGAAGGTGTTATGATTCCCATAGGGACCAACACCAGAAAGGAAAAGAATTGACAACAAATCTTTGATGAAAAGAAAACGATGGACAAAATTTTACTTGTTAAAAACTTCTGCAGTAAGGGTCACATCCAAAATCATCATTGAAACATAGAAACTAGAAACAGGAATAGGCCTTTTGGCCTTTCGAGCCTACCCCACCATTCATTACGATCATAGCTGATCATCAAATTCAGTATCCTGATCCCACTCTTCTGTCCTTGATCCCTTTAGCTCCAAAAACTATGTCTAATTTCTTCTTGAAGTCACACACTGTTTTGGCCTCAACTATTTTTTGCAGTCGTGAATTCCACACATTTACCATCCTCAGGGTGAAGAAATTCCTCCTCACAATAACGCCTGTATAAAATGATGCAGACATTAACAGATGAATGATATTTCACTCAAAAAGATGAATTTCAACAGTCAATACAATGAAAATATATTTATTTGGAATGGCACAGGGACACAGTGGTTAGCACCACTGCTTCACAATACCAGGGATCTGGGTTTGATTCCGGCCATGGATTATTGTCTGTGTGGAGTTTGCACATTTTCCCTATGTCCACATGGGTTTCCTCCAGGTGCTCAAGTTTCCAAAGATAGGTTGATGGGTCATGATAAATTCCCTTTTAGTATCAGGGAGATTAGAAAGGTAAATATGGGCGTTACAGGGATAGGGTCTAAATGGGATTATTGTCAGTGGAGACTTGTGGGCTAAATGGCCTCTTTCTGTGCTGTAAGAATTCTAAGATTCTATTCAATGAAATTTATGTGCTCTCCACAGACAAGCACTGTATGCAGTTTTATAGTCTTCAAACTCAGTCCTCACTACGTAGAATTATTCCCTTTTCCATTCAATCGATTTGGTCTATGAGTCACATTCGCTGGCAGGGAGGGAAGGTGATGGGCTTGTCATATTATCAATAGACTATTAATTCAGAAACTCAGTGAAAGTTCTGATGTCCCAGGTTCAAGTCCTACCACAGCGGATGGTGGAATTTGAATTCAATAAAAGAAATCTGAAATTAAAAATTAGGAGTTGATGGATGGGAGGTGGATTTGGGTGCTAGGTTGGGTTACATTCACAATATTTTGTAGTTTCTTCAGTCTTGAGCAGAGCAGGAACCATACCAAGCTGTGATACAACTAGAAAGAATGCTTTCTCTGATGCATCTGTAGAAGTAGTGACTGGCATGCCAAATTTCCTTAGTCTTCTGAGAAAGTAGAGACATTGGTGGATTTCTTAACTATAGTGTTGGCATAGGGGCTGATTGTTGGTGATTTGGGCACCTAAAAACTGAATAACCTGATACTGAGTTCAAGCATGGCCTCTCCAGAAGCCCTTACAATGGAGCCAACTTAGATCTGTGTGAGGATGGTCCACAAACCCCATTAATGCATCCATCCCAATAAAGATTCAGTAACAGATAGTCCTATCAAATCATATACATAACTTACCCAAAATATTAGGACAATGGGCCAAACCATCAACGTCATCCCAAAAACAGGTCCCACAAAATGCAAGACAATCGATGATTCAAATATCTCGGCTAGAGGATCCGCAATTTCCTACCTATTAATCACCATCACATGTGTTCCCTTTGTCTATCTTGCCATGACACCTTCCCCCCTAGATTTTGTATAAATTTTGTCCTATTTGCCATTGTCTTCAGCTCTGACATTCAGACGCAAGCTGTTTAACTCTATTCTCTCTCTGCTGATGCTGTCAGACCTACTGAGATTCTCTAACATTTTCTGTTTTTGTTTCAGATGCCAGCATCCACACTCAGCTATTTTATTTTGACAAGCTGATCCGTTTGAATGATGCTGGTTGAGGGATGGACATTGGTCAGGAGAGCAGGGCTAGCTCCTCTAATGTGAATGAGTGCCCCGGGACCTTTAACTTCCAGTTAAGAGGTTTAATGTCTTGTCTGAAAGATGGCATGGCCAAAATGCCGCACTCCCCTCACGCCCTATATCAACTAGATTTTGTGACGAGGTTGAACAGCCAGCAGTGAGTCATTAAAGTATCTCCTGCATCTTCTCTTTCAGCTAGGCACAGGAATATCCCATTGGAAGAAGAACAGAATATTTCTCCCTGGCCTGCTCATCAATATCTGATCCCTCAACAAACATTGCTAAAAACTGATCATTGGCCATTATTTCTATTATGGGGGCTTGCTGTGCAGTCAATTTGCTGCTGTTTGTACAATAGTGACAACATACACCACAAACGTGTTCAATGGGTGGAAGCTCATAGAATCCCGACAGTGCAGAAGAGGCTATTTGACCCATTGAATCTTTACTAACTCTCTGACAGAGCATCTTACCCAGGGCATCTGCCTCACCCTACCCCTGTAAACTCATACAGTTTAACCCAGAGTTATAGAATCCTTACGGTACAGAAGGAAACCATTTGGCCCATCGAATCTGAACCTACCACAATCCCACCCAGGCCCTATTCCTATAACCCTCATTTACCCTGCGAATCCCTCTGGCATTAAGATCAATTTAGCATGGCCAATTCAACTAACCTGCACAGCTTTGGAATGTGGGAGGAAACCGGAGCACGCAAAGGAAACCCACATTAACAGGGAGAATGTGTACACTCCACACAGACAGTCACCCAAGACTGAAATTGAACCTGGCTCCCAGGTGCTGTGAGGCAGCAGTGCTAACCACTGTGCCACAATGCCACCCATAATGTAATGTAAATGCGTTATTTCCTAATCGTATCTCAATATGTCTGGTACCTCTGAGATAAATTGTATCCCTTTCAGTACTTAACTATTAAATTCTCTCAAGCAAGATGTGTCTTTGAATGCTGAGAATGACGTTGAAGGAGTAAAAATTAAACTGAACAAGACCAAGGGGTCTGAATTCATTGAATGATAAAATATCCCAACTATTAGATAGCAGTAAATCACGTAAGTTTAATAGGGGAATGAACGGCATAATCACAATGTGAATACGTCAGAGGAGACAGTGTTCAACAACTTGTGCTGTATAGTGGTTTTTTAATACAGAAAGATGCCGAAGGCACTTCGCAATGGCATAATCAAAGCAAACTTTACAGTGTTCCAGTCAGGCCAATATCTGTGAATACTGTGTCTGGTTATCAAGGAATTAAAAAAAAAGCTGAAGCACCAAAGGCAATGCAAAAAGGACTTTATGAACAGGAAGCAAAAGTAATGTTACATTCTTGCTTATCTCGTTGAGCAGAGATGCTGCCATTTGAATGGGATGGGCACAGTAAAAAGAATCACAACATATTGTGAGACATGAAACTAAGATCTCGATTGAGGCCGTCCTCGTGCACGTGGAACTTGGCTATCGGTCTCTGCTTTTGCTATCAGCAAAAACCAATAGTCAAGACCCATTAGCATGAGGACAGCCTCAACCAGGATCTTGGGTTTATGTCACATATCTGTAACTTCTCTGAAAGGAGGAAGGAGAGATGGAAAGGCAGAGGAGCATCAAGCCTGGACTTGTAAGATCTTACAAACTATCCTGGCTTAAGACAATTCATACCTCTTTAATCTGTGATTATCCCTCTCTCCACTCACATTGTCTGTACTTGTAAAGGCTTGACTACTTGTAAAGGCTCATATTCCAATCATTATCTTCTAATTGTGTCTTTGTCTATGTACGCCCTGTTTGTGAATACAGCTCTCCACTCACCTGATGAAGGAGCAGGGCTCTGAAAGTTTATGATTGCAAATAAACCTGGACTTTAACCTGGTGTTGTGAGACTTCTTACTGTTTCCCACTGAGGTGAGCAATGGGGCATGAAGAACAGGTGGGGAAGTGGAGAGGTGGCTGATAAGAAAGATGAGGCAGAAAAAGCTTGGCTCCTTGCATCTGCTTGATGCAATAAGGAAAAAAATACTCTGAACTCACAGTCAAGAGTGAGGTCTGTGCCATCAAGGAATAAGAAGACTGAATTTAAGGAGTGAAGTGATACTCAAACCATGCTGCCGAGACTTGATGATTTGAGTAGAGGCTGCTGCATCTGCAAACCAACTCGTTGTGGTTTTGGACCACAGGTCCCTCTGCAGGCTGCAATTTTTTTACCATCTAAATAATAGTCCATTTTGCTGTCATTCCTACCAAAATGGTGACCTCACATTTGCCAACATTGTACTCCTTCTGCCGGACCCTCGCCCACTCATTTAGATTATCTATGTCCCTTTGCAAACTTTCAGCATCCTCTGCACATTTTGCTCTGTCATTTAGTGTCATCTGCTAATTTTGACACACTACACTTGGTCCCCAACTCCAAATCATCTATGTAAATCATAAACAATTGCGATCCCAACACTAATTCCTGAGGCACACCACTAGTCACTGATCGCCAACTCAAAAAATACACATTTACCCCACTCTTTGCTTTCTGTTAGTTGACTAATCCTCTATCCAAGCTAATACATCATCTGTAACATGGTGCACCTTTGTTTTATGCAGCAGTTTTGGTGTGGCACCTTGTCAGATGCCTTTTGGAAATCCAGATACATCACATCCACAGGTTCCTCATTCTCCACTGCACATGTAATGTTCTCAAAGAATTCCACCAAATTAGTTAAACATGAGCTTTATTTCACGAACCTATGCTGTGTCTTATCAATGAAACAATTTATATTGGATGTCTCACTATTTCGTCCTTGATGATAGATTCAAACATTTTCCCTACTACAGAAGTTAAGCTAACCAGCCTATAGTTACCCTCCTTTTGTCTACCTGTTTTTTTTAAACAGTGGCATCATATTTACTGTTTGTCAATCTCTGGGAACCATGGCAGTGGTCATGCAGATAGGCAGTTGAAAGATCACCTCGGGGTCAAACAAAATACCAACATTGTGGTCTAGCTTCAGATAGTTGTCATGAAAAGGGATGAAGTTGGTTGGTATAGGAAGCAGAGTTTTTGGCAGAGAATGAAGAGAATGGACATGTGCTATACAAACAAAGCTTACTGTTCAGAGAAGGATAGGAGAGAGTGCAGAATGCAGTGTTACAGTTATGGCTAGGGTACAGAGAAAGAGCAACTTAATACAAGGTAGGTCCATTCAAAAGTCTGATAGCAGCAGGGAGAAGCTATTTTTTGAGTCGGTTGCATCTCAGACTGCAGTAGGGAATGAGTTAATGAACTTTGTAATGCTCGGTGGAGAATGGAAAAATATCGAATAGCCGACATGCAACTAGTTTTCATATACTTCAGATAAATGTAACTTTGATTTTGTGTGTCCAAACAGGAAGATGGCAGCTGCTTTTGCTGTTGTACACAAGTTTATGATAAGCCCGCTCAGAAATGTAGCTGAACCAACCTGTAGTTATGTTTGTGTCTTTAATTTCATGGACATTTGTCTAACATAGTGAAATGTGCATGTCCTAAATATATTCATACATATATATATTTGTTACATACTGCTTATGTGTCATGTACGAACATACTATACATGTATGTTATACAACTTGTGAGCACAGATTGTTATACTGGCCCATTAATTTTAACTTGTCTTGTCAGCCTGTACATTAGCTAAGGCTAATCACACACGTCAATTGCGGCCTTGAGATAACCATGAAGAAATGCCGAGGCAGCCATGTTCCCATGATGGAGGACAACCCACAGCCTGGGAACCTGCTGAGAATGAGAAGATGTGTACATGAGTGGGGGGGGGTGTAAATATATGCTCTTAACGTGTGTTCGGGGAGACGCTTAGGAAACCGCTGTAAGTGGCAGGTGTGTCTCCCAAAAGCTTTTGAATAAACTACTGAACTTTGACTCACAATTCATCTCAGAGGTACCTTTACCAGTATGTTGCTTGGTATTACCAGGATGTTGCCTGGTATGGTGGGAAGGCCTTATGAGGAAAGGCTGAGGGACCTGAGGTTATTTTCATTAGAGAGAAGAAGGTTAGGCGGTGACCTAATTGAGGCGTATAAGATGATCAAGGGATTGGATAGGGTGGATAGTGAGAGCCTTTTTCCTCGGATGGTGATGACCAACACGAGGGGACATAACTTTACATTAAGAGGTGGTAGTTATAGGACGGATGTCAGAGGCAGGTTCTTTACACAGAGGGTGGTGAGAGCGTGGAATGCCCTGCCTGCAGCAGTTGTGGACTTGCCTACTTTGGGGGCATTCAAATGTTTGGTGGATAGGCATATCCATGATATGGATGATATTGGAATAGTTTAGGTTAGAGGGTCCACTGGCCAGCGCAACATCGAGGGCCGAAGGGCCTGTACTGCGCTGTAATGTTCTATGTTCTATGTTCTATGTTTTACCTACAACACAGACCTTTGCATCTTTTCCTTGATGGAAGAAAGTGGAAGAGAGAATGTCCTGGGTGTTTGGGATCTTTGATTATGCTGGCTACTTTTATAAGGCAGCAGGAAGTGTAGATGGAGTCAATGGATGGGAGGCTGGTTTGCTTGATGGACTGGGCATCATTGACGACTCAGTAGTTTCCCATAGTTTTGAAGGATGCGATATAAATGAAAGTTGTGTTTGTTACTGCACCGTTATTCAGTATTGTTCTCGCTGACACTCATTTCTGCAAGTAGTTCTACCATCTATTCCAGCCTGAATTCCCCTCCCCAGTGCAACACAGTGGCACAGTGGTTAGCACTGCTGCCTCACAGCCCCAGGTATGTGGGTTCAATTCTGGCCTTGGGTCACTGTTTATATGGAGTTTGCACATTCTCTCTGTATCTGGGTGCTCTGATTTCTTCCCACAATCTAAAGGATCATAGAGTCTTACAGTGCAGGAAAGGCCTTTCAGCCATCGAGTCTGTACGACACATTGGAAACATGAACTCCCACCTAATCCTATCTGCCAGCATTTGGCCCGTAGCCCTGAACAAAAGGGCAGACTGGCGTTAAGTGATACTTGCACTACACATGCCTGGCTCTCCTCATCAGATTTACAGATTTGCAGGTTGTGCTCGCAGCATATGTCTATCATATAAATCAGCCAACAAGATCATAGCTCACATTTTCAGAACGTGCATAAGACAGTGCTGAATAACACCAGTCAAAGTGTACACCTCAATATTTCAAGTGAAGAGAACACTGCTGCATTTAAATATAACTTTCTCACTGCATTTTAAGCTGATGAAGAGCACGGAGTTTGAAGTGTAAAGATGCCATAATGCATATTTATGGCATTCTGAAAACTGTAAATCTACCTTGAGCATAAATTTCAGGATTTTTCTTATTAGTGAATAGTTTAATGGATTGATTAAAACCACTGTCCATTTACACCAACAAACTTAGAGCAATCCTCAACTTGTTAAGTTGATGGATAGGACTGCATTGCAATTAAATTCATGGGGTGGCACAGTGGCACAGTGTTGACACTGTTGTCTCACAGCGCCAGGGACCCGGTTCGATTCGACAGTCTCAGATGACTGTCTGTGTGGAGTTTGCACATTGTCCCCATGTCTGCATGGGTTTCCTTCCACAGTCCAAAGATATGTGGGTTGCGTTGATTGGCCGTGTTCAAATGTAACTTAGTAGGGCAAATGCATGAGGTTACAGGGTGAGGGTCTGAGTGGGATGTTTTTTGGTGCAGGTTTGATGGACTGAATGGCCTCTCTGCACTGTAGGGATTCTATGATCTTGAATACTTCAACATTGTACATTCCGGCCTTTTTTCCACTATATTCTCACACAACTTAAATCTCCCAGGGAGGATCCTTGGTGCAGATGGTTAATGTCCCTCTCTCTCTCTACCAGAAACTTTGGGCTCGAGTTCCCTGATGGCCAAGAAGGTGTGTTTATAATGTGCCCAAACAGGTGTCAATTTAGCAAATCCTTCCAAACACACCAATGGCCAGAAGTAAGAGTGGGAGAGACTCCTGGTCAGCCATGCTTCATATGGAATGGTGCCCTTCAAGCTATAGGACCCTGGCAACAAGCTAGCGACCTGTTCCAGTAATTACTAATGATGGAAACAGGTGAAAGTCTGCCTTAGTGCATGCTAGGTATGAGAGAGAACTGGAATAACAATTAAATGCCCAGTTGCCTTCTACGTCATATTAATTGATCTGCTCCTTGTTGTACCCTGGTCAATGCCAAGATGATCCCACCATAGATGAGGTGGAGTTGCATTAGCCCATTCTGCAGTTTGCTATCTGATACTTGTGTAGGATTGTCGATTCTAATTATATCCATTCTGGGAGTTTCATCATATGACTTGTCCCCAAGCTACAGCTTTTAGTCAGCTAACATTGAAACTAGAAGCATGAGTAGGCCACTTGACCCTTTGATCCTGGCTGACCATCGATTTCAATGTTCTGATCCCCTGCCCCCCACATCTCTTGATTCTTTTAGCCCCAAGAGCGATATCTGATTTCTTCTTGAAATCAGAAAACATTTTGGCCTCAACTATAGAAATATATCTATCCTTGTGATGCACTGCCTTTCTACACCACTTACAAAGCAAAAAAAGACTAATTTCCCATCTGGATGGCGCTTAATTATCAACCAAACAGCTTTCAGCAGTTTAGTATCTGGTAAATACTCAAAGAAAATGATGAAAGAAACAATTTTTTTTAATATCCTGATGCTTCCTCTTTAAACACAGCAATAACTTTGAAATGGATCTCCGGATTGTGGAAATTCCAGCCAATCGTGAAAGATTGACAGCCCTACACATGGAATAACTTTGGAGCCTTTGGTTGCTTTACTGCTCCGCAATCAAGGAATGAACTCAGACCTCTCTCTACTCTACCCTGTAACAACATTTATTGCTTATTTCCCCCCTCCCAGCCCTCAGCATTTATCTGCCCCAATGACATCCATGACACAGTTAAGTGGAAGATTTAATAGGAATATGTAATAGGACTATTAATATGACTCTTATATTTAATAGGACTATATAATTGGGCTATTAATAGGACTATTACATTTAATAGAATTAGTAATAAGGGTGGCACAGTGGTTAGCCCTGCAGCTTCACAGTGCTAGGGACCTGGGTTTGATTCCTGTCTCGAGTCACTGTCTGCGCAGAGTCTGCACCTTCTGCTCCGAGTGCTCCGGTTTCCTCCCACAGTCCGAAAGACTTGCTGGATAGGTGCATTGGCCATGCTAAATTCTCCTTCAATGTACCTGAACAGATGCTGAAGTGTGGCGACTGGAGAATTTTCACAGTAACATGGTTGCAGTTTTAATGAAAGATTATTTGTGACAATAATAAAAAAACACTTATGGAAAAATTATTTTCCTGCAGTGAATTGCTGTGATCTCGGATGGGCTACCTGAAAAGTTCAATAATAAAAAGAAGAAATATTTACAGCAGGTGAGGAGAGGGTGGAGGAGTAAGACTTAATTGGATGCTCCTTTCAAAGAGGCCAGCAAGGGCAAGATGAGATGAAAGGCCTAGTTCTGTGCTTCGTGATTCCATGAATTACTGTCTGACTTTACTCCTAAGAGGAATCCATCCCATGCCATTTGCCACCTATTCGTCCTGTGTTTGACAACACTGACAGACTGAGGGGACATTTCCTTCCCCCAGCTTCCCAAATTAGTGGCTACACGTTGTATGTGATATATAAAAAAAAATGCTCGCACCATTGGACGGGATGAAAAGAAAACATTTCTTTCCCCAAGTGAAAGTGAAGCTGGACCTTCATAATTGAAAGCACACAAAAAGAGAAGAGGTTGCGAATAAGGAGCAACCTCTGCAAAAATGACTGAATCACGCTAGGTATTGGTGGAATTGATACGTTGCCTCATTAGTGGACAGAACATTGCAGCAGCCTGACACCATTAGTGCAAGGTCCCTGGCTGAAAGGAGTAAATACTTGAGTGGCCCAGGAGAGCAATCTTAATGCCTCCCCAAGATGTGTACAGGTCACAATCAATAATAGAGCAGTCCTTGCCATCAGTGCCATTAGTGTGAGCGAAATGATTTTAAAAAGGTGTTAGAAGCTTGTGCATGGCTCCCCCATTAGTGCTGGGATTAAGATTTCAGCTGGTGTGCTGAAGCTGCGCAGCAAGAGGTACACAATGTGATTTTAGGCTTGAGTGATACCTTGTGTTTTCACCTTCTCATCTTCACATGCGATAAGCTCCCAGCTGGGCTTTCAATGTTCAACATTCCAGAACGAGAGGAGGAAGAGGGCAAGCCTGTTTGCAGGCGCTGATTAAAGGCGTAACTTTTCTCTCTTTCACGGACTGTTGTGTTTCATTCCAAATGCTGGAAGATCTCACAAAGTATCAGGAATTGTTTTTATTTTGGTTTGCGTCCAGCTTGCCAGCTGAATGGGATGGGGCAGACTGGCACAATGCTCCACAGTATGCCCAAGCTGCAGAAGGAACTAGAATCGGAGAATCCCTACCGTGCAGAAGGAGGCCACTCGGCCCATTGAGTCAGCATTGGCAACTCTCCGAAAACCGTACAGATCTCCTTAGCTCTCTCTCTCGGTCCTCGAAGTGAGGATGCTTGCCATGGAGAAAATCCCGGAGCCAGGTATTGTACTTGGAGTCCTTTAATAGGGTTGGGGGTAGAGGCAGGGGAGGGGAGTGCAATAGTTGGTGCTGTTATGCTGCAGCTAGCGCAAGGTGTGGCTGAGCAAGAAACTTTTCTGTTATACCGTCTGCAACAGGGAGCGAGGGTCTGATTTATTGGCCATGACGTGAAGTCCACTTCCACGACCTCAAATATATAACTCCTGGCTCAAAGTAAGCCACCAAAAATCGGAACTCTTCATATACAAACGTCTTTGCAGCCCAAAACCCTATGTATGTCAGAAAAAGGAAGAGGGGCCCATTCTAAATCTTCTTGAGAGGTTCAGCTGAACTCTCACCTTTGCATTTTTAACTTCACTCATGAGAATGGATTGCTCATCAGGTAGTGTTTAACTGACCTACTAGGGAACTTGTATTCAGCAAAATTTATTGAAGGATACAGTTAACATATAGCAATCACATTTACCAATTGCAAACAAAAAGAAAGATATCTATGATATTGTGTAACCCTTAATAAATATATGAAATGTTTCTATCAACCAAACCTCCCTATACAAAACTCTTGCCACAAGTTCAGCACAGTAAATACAAATGCTCACTTGATACTCACTTGATTTGGGGATCTTATTGAAGCATATAAGATGATTAGAGGTTTAGATAGGGTGGACAGTGATAGCCTTTTTCCTAGGATGGAGAAAGCTAGCACGAGGGGACACAGCTTTAAATTAAGGGGTATGAGTTATAGGACGGATATCAGAGGTAGGTTCTTTACTCAAAGAGTGATTAGGGAGTGGAATGCCCTGCCTGCAGCTGTTGTAGATGCGCCAAGTTTGGTGGCGTTTAAGAGGTTAATTGATAAGTATATGGAAGAGAAGGGAATGGTTTAGTTTGGAGGGGCATTGCTTTTTATTTTGGTCGGCACAACATCGAAGGCCGAAGGGCCTGTTCTGTGCTGTATTGTTCTATGTTCTATGTTCTATGATACAGGAACTTAGTCCTTTGGTTAGATGCTGCAATGCTCTTGATATATATACAAGCCTGAAGTTAGAACAGTTTCCCTAAACACCAGGGAGACACAGAGAGAAAGAAAGGTTCTAGGTACTAACTAGCACCAACAAATAGTGGAATTGTCACTCCAGGCAGGCCAGGAGACCTGCTCCCAGCTTGAAAGCAAAATTTAAAATACAAGAAAGAAAAAAAAAGCTGCCTGCTACTTGACAACCAGGGTAGCTTCTGACTGTAGACCCAAAACTGAAAGTAAATTCTTGGATTCTTCCAAGTGGGAGCCACCTGACTTTGACTTGTTATTCACTCCCCCCCGACAATGCAGAGAAATAAAAAAATCCCAGAAGCTACCTGAGGCTCAGAGTAAAAGTTAACAAAATTACATTTAATCCATAAGGCAACAAAAAAAGGACTTCTAGTATTAGCCTGACAATGATGAAAAGAAAAACAAAGCTGCTTATAGCTGCAAAGAACATGATTTATAAAAAAAATCCCTAAAGGTACACTAGCATCACACCTATTAGTATACACCCACCATGGCTAATCCATCCAACCTACACATCCTGGGATACTGAGGGACAATTTAGCATGGCCAATCCACCTAATCTGTTCATCTGTGGACTCTGGGAGGAAACCAGAGCACCCGGAGAAAACCTACACAGACATGGGAAGAATGTGCAAACACCACATAGACAGTGACCCAAGACCACAATTATGAAGAATGAAGTTAGATCTGAGATTTAGTTTGTTATTACTGAGGCAGTTCACTCGAGATTGGAAGATTTCCTCCAGTCCTCATTGCCACGTTCTTACAATGATATAAAACCTTCAACTTACTTACTGTATTAGACAGAAGGGACCTATCACTCATAAAGGATTGGAGGATAAACACATTGCAGGTTAATATATTAAGCCTAGACACATGAGAATAGTCTCGTATAGCTGTAAACTTGTTGTTTGCTCTGCTGCTTAAAATGAAAGTAAAACTAAAAGTGGAGCACACAGTACATACGTAATTTTCCTTCCAGTGATGTAAACAGACATATGTTCATCCCCTTACAGGCATACTGTGACTTGATGGAGTCTGCATTAGAGGAGAGTGTTGTTTTGGGGTCTCTCTCTCTTCGATAGTGCTGTCCCTGCAAGCTGTATTCTTGAACAAATGATCTTGACCTGTACTTGAGTCTCCCATAGTTAATCATAGAAATCTGTAACAAGAATAAGTTGCTCTCTATTTTCTGACAGAGTGAAATTGTTAAGTATGTAAATGTTAACCACTGGCTTGCCAAGCATGACTTGTGCTGGTGAGGAGATGTTTGAACTTAAAGGTGTTTTTCTTGTGTGCATCTGTGCAATGTGTGGATCTTGCTTAATTTGTCTAGAATTGAAAATTAGTGATTTCAGCATGAAAATCAGTCATTTAGCGAAACAGGGCAATGAGAAGAAGTAGTGTGCTTGATGTTCCACTTCTTACACATATCCTCAAATGGTTTAATCAATAAATTCTGGAATGTTATCCAAAAGTCATCTCTCCAGGCATACCAGATGACCTGAAAATAACTCTTAGGCTGTAATTTTACCACCCTACAGGAATCGGAGTGGGCAAGAGACAGATCATGGAAAGCTTCATTGACCTTAGGCAGGATTTTACGATTTTGGGGTCAATTAGGCTGAAAAATCCTGTACTCAATGTTTGTGAAACATATTGCTTAATTATCATGAAATCGTTTAATAACAGCGTATTTGGAAAATGAGCCAAAGTTGAAAATGAAATCAGTGCCATGACATCAAAAAGATTGGACATGATTTTGGGCCAAAGATGGGTAGGAAATTTATGTGTAATTAATAGTTTTTTGTGATGACAACTTCAGTGTTATTGTTCTCATCCAATAAGTTGTCTGTCTTGTGAGCCTTTTCATCCGATCTATGCCTACACATGTGGTGAAGCTGTTGAAGAATATCAGGTTGCAAACATTCAGCTATGATGACCTGCCTGGAGAACCATCATAGAATCCCTGCAGCGCAAAAGGAGGCCACTCAGCCCATCAATTCACCCAGAACCTATCCCTGTAAGCCCACATATTTACCCCACAGACTTATGCATCCCGGGACACTAAGCGGCAACTTAGGATGGCCAATCAAACTAACCAGCACACGTTTGGACTGTGGGAGCACTTGGAGGAAACCCGCACCGACAGGAGGAAAATATGCAAACTCCACACAGACAATGACCCAAGCCAGAAATCAAACCCAGGTCCCTGGAGCTTTAAGGCAGCAATGCTAACCACTGTGCTGCACATTACTTGTCTTGTGATATCTCTGATTTCATAGAGTGTTATTAACATGAGATTGCAATGTGCTGATCAACATGCAATTGCTGGACCTTTACAGAAAAAGCAAAGAACAAAGAAAATTTCAGTACAGAAACAGGCCCTTCAGCCCTTCAAGCCTGTACTGACCACACTGCTCCACTGAACTAAAACCCCCTACCCTTTTGGGGACCATATCCCTCTATTCCATCCTATTCATGAAGACGTTCCTTAAAAATCACTAACTTATCTACTTCCCCTACCACTCCCAGCAATGAAATCCAGGCACCCACGACTCTCTGAGTAAAAAATCTGCCTCGTAGATCTCCTTTAAACCTTGCCCCTCGCACCTTAAACCTGTGCCTGCTAATATTGAGTCTTCCATCCTGGAAAAAAGCTTCTGACTGTGTACTGTGTTCATGCCTTTCATAATCTTGTAGATTTCCATCAGGTCACCCCTCAATCTCTGTCGTTCCAGTGAGAGCAAACCAAGTTTCTCTAACCTCTCCACATAGCTAATGCCCTCCATACCAGGCAACATCCTGGTAAATCTTTTCTGGACCCTCTCCAAAGCCTCCACATCCTTCTGGTAGGGTGACAACCAGAATTGAACATTATATTCCAAGTGCGGCCTAACTAAAGTTTCTATAAAGCTGCAACATGACTTGCCAATTTTTAAACTCAGTGCTCCAGCTAATGAAGGCAAGAATGCAGTATGCCTTCTTGACTACCTTCTCCACCTGCATTACCACTTTCAGTGATCTGTGTACCTGTACACCCAGATCCCTTTGCCTATCTTACCTCTTATATACTATATACTATATATCTGTCATTTACTGTATACTTCCTATTTGTATTAGAACTTCCAGAATGCATTATCTTACATTTGTCCGGAATTTACTTTCCAAACTGTAGACTTGTGACAGCCAGAAGGATTGATTGTATTTGCATTCTAGCACTATGGACCTCTCATATGGAATCAGTGAACCATTATACACTGAAAGTTACACAATAGTGACTTTCACCATGGCTTTCAAAGCCTGTGGCTGTATGTCTTTGAGAATTCATAGAAATAGTGCTTGCCCTACTTGTCCATCTCAGCTGACAATGAATAGTTACCAATTTTGATCGGGCACATACTTGAACCTTAGCGAACACTTCTGATGATGTGATGATATTTATATTTTGTGCAAGGTTGATGGTGTGAAATTTGTGCTTACTACTCTTTGTCTTTTGTTACACATTATTCTAGTTTGTCAGTCACCTCTGTGTATATTTCTGATGGGAAAAGGGATGGCCATTTCTCTTGCTTGAAGGTACCACTTTTGTGCCATCTGTTTGG
This sequence comes from Sphyrna mokarran, assembly GCA_024679065.1. Taxonomy (NCBI): domain Eukaryota; kingdom Metazoa; phylum Chordata; class Chondrichthyes; order Carcharhiniformes; family Carcharhinidae; genus Sphyrna; species Sphyrna mokarran. Next base: position 18,651,584 of record JAGIQG010000001.1, on the reverse strand, counting down.
ATCAGTGCCTGGCTCTTTGTATCCTCATCAGCCTTTGCTTCAATGTACTGTTGCTGTCAATGACATGTTAAGTTTTTAAGTTTAAGTTTTAAGTTATTTTTTAATGTCACAAATAGCCTTACATTAACACTGCAGTGAAGTTACACTCCAGTGCCTCTAAGGGTACACCAAAAGAGAATTTAGCATGACCAATGCAGCTAACGTTTCATGCTGTGGGAGGAAACTGGAGCACCCGAAGGAAACCCACGCAAAACTGGGGCAATATCCACACGATAGTGATCCAAGCTGGGGATTGAACCCAGGCCCCTGGAGCTGTGAGGCAGCAATGCTGACTACATGCCACCATACTGCTCTTCTACCACACACAACTTGCAGAACTGGTGAACTATCAGACATTTGAAGAAAAAGGGGCAGCACATTGGCACAGTGATTAGCATTGTTTTCACATAGTGCCAGCGACTTGAGTTGGATCACTGCCTGTATGGAGTTTGCACATTCTTCCCGTGTCTGCGTGGGTTTCCTCCGTGTGCTCAAGTTTCCTCCCACAGTCCAAAGATGTGCAGGTGAGGTGAAATAGCTGTGCTAAATTGCCCCTTAGTGCAGGGGGATTAATAGTGTAAATACATGAGGTTATGAAGATAGGGCCTGGGTGGGATCATTGTTGGTGCAAGTTTGAGGGCCAAATGGCCTTCTTCTTTCTATGATTTCCTTGGTGTGTGTAGAGTCCTTAGATGCCACATGTGTTTCGAGTTTTGGGTGTTTGAGTAGATGTGTCGAGAATTGGATTGTAATTAGGATCTGTAAGCTTTTTTAACTTGTGGCAATCACTTACCTCTAGACTTGGGTAGATCTTTGATGCTATATGTTTTGGGCTTATCTAGCAGATTTTTCTAAATTACTTCCACAGGAGTGGATGCAATCTCCAACTCAACAATTCTGTCTGCTAGTTTTTAATTACGTTTCTCTGTACATGCTGATAAAGTGGTTCATGGATTCTGTCAGCTGTTTTAGAAATGGCATGGACTCTGGTCGCTGAATATGGAAGTTTAACCTGATTCTAAACCAGTTTTCCAATGTAGTCCATAGCATTAGGAGATCTTTTGTGCTTTTTCTGTTAATCTTGACCCTCATTCCCTATTGCTAGACAAATCTTAATGGCTTGTTTGTCTGTTCAGACACACCTGAATCAAGAAACCAAAGTTCTGTATACTGTTCAAACATTCTGACTTCAGAACATAGGTTTGTTGCATTCCAAGTCAGACTGAGGAATTTTGTAGACATTTTGACAATGTCCCTTTGAACTTCCTTTTGCTGCACTATTTAAGATGAGTGTTACTGTAGTTGCTTATTATTACTACAACATTCGCAAGCTTAATTTGCTTTCTTACTCTCCCTAGTCACTCACCTTTCCCATCTGTGCCTCTTCTCTTGGAGTGTTGTCCCACTCATAGAGCCAACAAGCTATGAGCTGCAATCTTGCCACAAGAGTCTCAAGTGCTAACCAGCTTTCTTTCTTGCTAAATACTTTTCTCTCCAAAGTTTTCCATCACTGTCAATATGCTGTATTTTCAACACGCTCTGTTGCTACAACCTTACTGCAGTCTTCCGAGAATATTGTGGCCATTTTCATGGTGTGAAACACAAATTATCGCTGTTCATCATGCCATCATCTCTGACAGCAAATAAAGCTGACGCCCTGGCGGGTGGCAAGGACCTGACAACTAGGCCAACTCCAACTCTTCTTGGCAAACACCAAGAATATAAGGTCAATGGTTGTGGTCTTTGATTGACCCCAAGCCTCAAAGGCCAGATGCAATGTGCTTCATTGAACTTGACTTGCTCAGTCCTGTAATCCTGTAATTGTGTAAGTATGGCAGCCAATTTTCATCCCCAAGACCTCTCAGGAGACTGGGGACACAGATACTCCTTCTCTGGACACATCTCCCCGAGTCAGCCAGAATGTACAGCACACCATGCAGCAGGATTTCCAAAGACTGGTAGTGAGCCTTCTCCATGGAAACTGTCCTCTTGGCCAAGAGGATTTTCTTCTCCACTTCATCTGTTCTCTTCAGGATATCTCACAGTTCATCAGAACAAGCACCAAAAATCTGTGCTGGGAAGCTGAGATCATAGAATTCCTACAGTGCAGAAGGAGATCTTTGGCCCATTAAATCTATACCACCCACAATCCCACCCAGGGCCTATCTCTATAACCCCACACATTTACCCACTAATCTTTTGATACTAAGGGGCAATTTAGCATTGCCAATCAAACTAACCTGCACATCTTTGGACTGTGAGAGGAAACCAGAGCACCAGAGGAAACTCATGCAGACACGGAGAAATGTGCACACTCTACACAGACAGTGACTCAAGGCCAGAATTGTACCCTAGTCCCTGGCTCTGTGAGGCAGTGGTGCTAACAACTATACCGCCCTGAGATTTCCATCCACAACTTCACTAAAAATGGTAACTATCATCTCAATGCTAACAGCATCACCGAAGCGTAAGCCCACACCAAAGAAAATGCCTCTGCGAACTGAGCCTCACTCTGGCCGTCATGCAACCATCTCGATCAAACAAGGATGTTCTTGACTTAAACAGTTCCTGTGATAATCCCCACAAGGTCCATGGGGAATCACAGATTAACTTCCCTGTCAGGCTTGTTAAGCATCAGTTTCCTTGGTAACAGGCAGGGGCCTGCCCTGCTGGAATTCACTATCTGAGCCTTCTGTAAGGCAGGTCCAGGACTGGTCCTGCTGAACTGCAGTCCCAGGTGGAAGCCAGTGCATGTATACCATAGTATAGTGGTTTTACCTTTTCATTCTGTAATAAGCTGTTCCAATCAGGCACCCAAAGTCATTACAGCTCCCCATTGCCAAAATTTAGCCAGGATCATAGCACAGAGTTTACATGTAAGGATGGGTTGTGCATAAGGATTAAAAAAAATGGGTTGAAACATATATAAAACATAGAACGTAGAACAATACAGCACAAACAGGCCCTTCGGCCCACGAGTTGCGCCAATCACATCTACCAATCCACAGATCTATCTATAACCCCCTATCCTATTCTTTTCCATATACTCATCCAGAAGTCTCTTAAAAGACCCCAGTGAGTTTGCCTCAACAACCTCCGACGGCAGTCGGTTCCATTCACTCACCACCCTCTGAGTGAAAAACCTACCCCTGACATCTCCTTTGTATTTGCTTCCCTGCACCTTAAATCTGTGTCCTCTCGTATTGACCATTTCAGCTCGGGGAAATAGTTTCTGAGAGTCCACCCTATCTATTCCTCAAAAGATGAGTAGCACCAGAGGTCAGGAAAACACAGCCATTATGTGCTTACGTCCTTTCCCAGCTAGGTATACACAGCAATCAATGATAGCTTCGTGGCTACCATTACTGAGACATGCTTTAGATTACAAATTTATGACCAAAATATAAATTCCACAAACTGCCTTGGTAGGATTTAAAGACATGTTCAAAGATCATTTGCCTAGGTCTCAAGACTACTAATCCAGCGACATTATCACGAGAGCAGCATCAACCCTCTAATATGCTGAGGTGTGAAATTATCCACTTGGATGTTGCTGGGTCCATTCATTCTGTTTGATGAGGCTAGAGGACAGAGCGATGTGAGTAGTGGTGGGGACGGGGGGTGGGAGGATAAGGGGATAGTGATGTGTGTAGGTAGTGGGAGGGCAGATAAGGGGGAGAGCGTGGAGGCTGGACAGAGTGAGATTATAAGGCCATAACATAGGAGCAGAATGAGGCCACTCGGCCTATTGAATCTGCTCTGCCGTTCAATCATGACTGATTTTTTTTTCTTATCCCCATTCTCCTGCTTTTTCCCGATAACCCCTGATCCCCTTATCAATCAAGACCCTATCTATCTCCGTCTTAAAGGCACTCACTGATCTGGCCTTTACAGCATTCTGTGTCAAAGGGTTCCACAGATTCACCACCCTCTGGTTGAAGAAATTCCTCCTCACCTCTGTTGTAAAGGATCATCCTTTTAGCCTGACGTTGTGGCCTCTGGTTCTCGTTTTTCCTACTAGTGGAAATATCCTCTCCACGTTCACTCTATCCAGGCCTCGCTGTATCCTGTGAGGAGGGATCAATAAGATCCCTCCTCATCCTTCTAAACTCCAATGAGTACAGACCCAGAGTCCTCAACTGTTCCTCATACGACAAGCTCTTCATTCCAGGGATCATTCTTATGAACCTCCTATGGGCCCTTTCCAAGGCCAGCACATCCTTCCTTAGATATGGAGTCCAGAACTGCTCACAATACTCCAAATGGGGTCTCACCAGAGCCTTATACAGCCTTCTATTCCAGCCCTCTTGACATGAATGCTAATATTGCATTTGCCTTCCTAACTGTACATTAACTTTAAAGAGAATCTTGAACAAGGACTTCCAAGTCCCTTTGTGCTTCTGATTTCCTAAGCATTTAGAAAATAGTCGATGTCTCCATTTCTCTTTCCAAAGTGCATAACCTCATACTTTTCCACATTGTATTCCATTTGCCATTTCTTTGCCCATTCTCCTAACCTGTCCAAGGCCCCCTGCTTTGTCAATACTACCTGTCCCTCTGCATATCTTTGTTTCATCTGGAAACTTAGTAACTGTGCCTTCAGTTCCTTCCTCCAAATCGTTAATGTATATTGTGAAAAGTTGTGGTTCCAGTACCGACCCCTGAGGCACACCACTAATCACCAGCTGCCATCCTGGAAAAAGACCCCTTTATCCCCACTCTGTGCCTTTTGACGGTCAGTACAGTGGTTAGCATTGCTGCTTCACAGCTCCAGGGACCTGGGTTCGATTTCTGGCTCAGTTCATTGCCTGTGTGGAGTTTGTACATTCTTCTCATGTCTGCGTGGGTTTCCTCTAGGTGCTCGGTTTCCTCCCACAGTCCAAAGATGTGTGGGCTAGGTTGATTGGCCATGCTAAAATTGCCCCTTAGTGTCCTGAGATGCATAGTTTAGAGGGGTTAGTGGTTAAATGTGTAGGGATATGGGAGTAGGGCCTGGGTGGGATTGTAGTCAGTGTAGACTTAATGGGCCAAAGGGCTCTTTCTAGACTGTAAGGTTCTACGATCCATTCTATGAGTGTGTGGAGACTGGAGAGATTAAGGGAGAGAATGTGAAGGCTAGAAGGAGTGAGGAAAAGAGTGTGGAGGTTGGAGGGAGGGAGTGGACAGTGAAAAGACTGGAAGGAGTGAGGGAGAGAGTGTCGAGGTTGGAAGGAGCAAGAGGGAGGGTGTGGAGGATGGAGAAAATGAGGGAAAGAATGTGGAGGTTGGAGGGAGTGATGTGTAGTGTGAGGGAAGATAACCTCCGTCAAATGTGGACATTTTGTTGTGAATGCTGAATCTTGTTTAGTGTGGACACCCTGGGAATGATGGCATTGCTGGAACGGTTGCCAAATTAGATCAGTTTGACATTTATATTTCTCTCTTCAGAAATAGACAATGTGAAAAATGAGGCAGTGCAGTACCCATGCCTTTTCTGAACTGCATTCACTTTCATTAGAGCCTTTAGTATTAGTTATGCCACTGGCTGAATCCAGTGCATAAAGCTGCAGGAAGTAAAAGGCATCCATATTTATTTTGATAAATTATCAGTCCTGTGAAAAGAAACATTGGAATTTTAGATCAACATTTACAAATTGGAGGAAAAGCCAAAAGAAATAAACCCCACAGATATCTGAAACAAATATGGAAAATGATGGAAACATTTAGCAAACTGTTCAATACCTGTGGTGAAAACCAACAAGTTAACATTTTCAACTCCGCATCCCAATTATTAACTTGTCTGCTCTCTTCTCAGAACCTGCGTAATGTGCTGCGTGTCTTCAATATTTTCTGGATTTGTTTCAGATGTCGCCTGACCTGCTGAGTGTTTTCAACATTAATTGGCAATGCTCGCATAGCCTGGAGTGCAAACAAGTGAAGCGGGCAACCTTTCAGATGAATCATTAAACTTTCAGAGGAGGCCTCATCTGCCCTCATGAGCAGGCAGGAAAGGAGCTATATTGCAGAAGGCCGAGCGGGTTACTCTCAGTGTACCTCAGTCAATGCCAGAAGAATGGAGCAATTGGTCACACTACATTACCATTTGATTGCTGTGATTTTACACGCATTAAACTCACATGGTAAATGAGAGACGCTGTGACAAAGTGGTCAACACGGCTATCTCATAGTGCCAAGGACCCGAGTTTGATTCCTGGTTTGGGTCACTATCTATGCAGAGAATGTGCATTTTCCTCTGGTTTCCTCCAGTTTCTTCCCACGCTCCAAAGGTGTACAGGTTAGCTGGATTGGCCATACTAAATTGCCCCTTAGTGTTAGGGGGACTAGCTAGCATTAATGCATGTATTTACGAGGATAGGGATTGAATGGGATTATGATTAGCACAGAGTTAATGGGCTGAATGACCTCCTTCTGCACTATAAGATTCTAAGATAACTCAAAACAAAATCTGTAATTAAAAGCCTAATGAGTAATCATGAAAACCTTGTTGATTGTGGTAAAAATCCATCTGGTTTGTTTTTAGGGAAGGAAATCTGCCATCCTTACCTGGTCTGGCTTACATGTGACTCCATGATTCTGCTTCTTAAATGTCCTCTGAAATGACACAGGACAAATCCAACCCAACCAATTACCACCCCATGAGTCTACTCTCAAACATATCAGTAAAGTGATGGGACAGTTTCAACAGTGTTATCAAGCAACACTTACCCTAGAAATAACTTGTTCATTGATGTCCAGTTTGGGTTCCCCCAGAGTCATTCAGCTCCTGATTTCAATATAGCCTTACTTCAAACATGGATAAAAGAGCTAAAGTCCAGAGGTAAGAGTGACAGCCTTTGACATCAAGGCAGCATTTGAACATGTATGGAATCAAGGGGGCTTTGCAAAATGAGGGGGGGATATCCTCCACCGATTGGAGTCATATTGGTCACAAAGGAAGATGGTTGTGGTAGTTGGTGATCAATCATCTCAGCTCCAGGACTTCTCTGCAGGAGTTCCTCACAGTAGTACCCTAGGCCCAACAAATTTCAGTTGCTTCATCAATGGCCTTCCCTCCATCACAAGGTCAGGAGTGAGGATGTTCGCAGATGGTGTTCAACATCATTCTTTACCCCTTGGATACTGAAGCTCTTCATTCGAAATGCAGTAAGACCTGGACAATCTCCAGGCTTGGCTGACAAATGCAAAGTAACATTTTGGCCACATAAGCGATATCAATGACTATCTCCAAAAAGAGACAATCCACATTCTCCCTTGACATTCAAAAGCATTAGTATCACTGAATCTTTCACTATTAACATCCTAGAGGTTACCATTGACCTCAAACTGAACTGGACCAGCTATTTAAATGATGTGGTTGCCAGAGCAGGTCAAAGGAATCCTGCAGTGAGTAACTCACCTCCTGATTGTCCAAAGCATATCCACCATCTACAAGTATCCACCATCAGGAATGTGATCGAATATTCCCCACTTATCTGGTTGAGTATAACTTCAACAACATTCAAGAAGCTCGACACCCTCCAGGACAAAATAGCCTGCTTGATTGCTAACCCTTGCACAAATATTCAATGTCTCCACCATCAATGAATAGTGGCAACCATGTGTATCATCTACAAGACGCATTGTTGGAACTTATTAAGGTTCCTTAGGCAGCACCTTCCAAACCTAGAAAGAAATGAGCAACAGATATCTGGGAAAACCACCATCTGAAATTTCCTCTCCCATTTACTCGCCTTCCTGAAATATATTGGAAGTACATTTTGACCCAGCTACAGTGAAAGGGCAGAAATGTATTGGAAATATATTTCTGTTTTTCCACTTTCGCTGGGTCAAAATCCTGGAATTCTCTCCTTAACAACACTGTGGGTGTATGTACACCTCAGGGACTAAAATAGTTCAAGAAGGCAGCTCACCACCACCTTCCCAAGGACACTTAGGGATGGGCAATAAATGGTGACCTAGCAACAATGATTTATACTACTTGAGATGAAAGTGTTAGTTGGTTGGCAAGTGGGCTTTCATTACTGGAGCTGTTGTTATGGAGATTACTGCATGGAACAGTTAACTGCCCAGTTTTGTCAAATTCAAACCAGGCAGGTTGTCTCTGATTGGTTAAGGCATTGCCCTGGGAATGACACAGGAAAGAGCGTCATTTGTCCCCACATTTTTGTTTAGTTGAAAATGGCACAATGTGTGCATGTGATCTTTCTGTCTGCAGAGGACAGGGCCCTGTGAGTGCACACATGTACTTCCTCACATGGGTAAGTTACATTGCAAGATTAACTAATTCCATCATCTGTCCAAAATGCTCTGGAACAACCTGGCATTGTAAATGTTGCTATATAAATGCAACATTCGAACATAGGGATTGCTGGACAAAAAATAATACGAGATTCATTCCAATTCACATTCCTCAGAATGTATGATTCTGGTAGTTATATAATGCATTATGGAATCGTTAATTCATCACAGCTATCTACTTCAGTCTCCATGACTGGACAATAAAACCAAACCTGACATAAGGAAAATCCCCAGTGATTGAGAATGTTATAAATGTGAGCTTCGAGAACTGTAGAGTGGATTTTAAATGACTCAGGAGCCCTTTAAAAATGATGGTCGGGTCCCAATTCTGAGATTGCTGACACCATTCCCAGCTGGATAATTTTCAGGAATGCCTTTAAAGTGTGCAGGTTGATTCCCGTCAAAGGCCCACATCCGGCATTCGTACCTGGTCAGCTCCATCGCAGAGATGGTTATGTGCTATGCCTGACAGCATAGAGTCAGAAAGGTTTACAGCATGGAAACAGCACCTTCAGCTCAACTTGTCCATGCCGTCCATTTTTTTTTAACCACTAATCCAATCTTTGCAATTTTCACAAAAGTTGGACCAGATTTTTAAAGAGTCATGGTTCGTGGCCTCATCCACAGAGTCAAGAACCCTTGTCTGCTTAAGACTGTTTAAACTGTAGGACTGTTTAAATAGTAAGTTCAAGAGGCATTCTTCAATCCCTCATGTCAAGTTATGCTCCTCCACCCATCCTGTAAAAACCCTCATGCCACTTATGCCAAGCTGTGCCTTTCCATTCACAGCCCTATGATCGCTTCATGCTCTCCAAGCCAAAACTATGGCCTTCTACCCATCCTTAGCAATCCCTCCTATCCCTATGACAAGCTAAGCTCTTCCACCCAAGCCATTGTCACCGCATGCCCCTATGTCTGGCTATGGCACTACCATGCCTATTGACCAACTATACAGGGTATAGAACCAATTTATTCTGTAGTGACAGTAGATGGTAAATAAAAGTTTTAAAATATAACTTGTTCATAATTTTCTGCTATGTTCTAAAAGTAATCCCACTGCAAAGAAATAAAAGTGCCAATCATCCAGATCCTTTGATGTGCCAGTAGCAAAACTTGCAAGCCCTTGAAACCACTTAACTTGTGTAAATAAACATTGTGAAATTGATGTAGGATTTAGAGGAGCTGAGCTGTCAATCAATCACTCTTTTCTCTGGGGTTCAGTAAAAGTGAAATTTACCTGAGTATTCAGCCACTCATACATAATGAAGCTTTGCTGAGAGCCCAGACAACCATCAACTCTTGAAACATCTGAACACCAGACAAAACATTTTTTGACGTGGAGGACATGGAGGCTTTAGAGAGAGTGCAGAGAAGGTTTACCAGGGTATTGCGTGGTATGGAGGGTCTTAACTATGAGGAGATATTGGGTGGACTGGGGTTGTTCTCCCTGGAAAGACGGAGAATGAGAGGACATCTAATAGAGATGTATAAAATTATGAATGAGGCATGGATGAGGTGAATAGTGGGAAGTTTTTTCCCAGTATGGAGGTGGCGATCACGAGGGGTCACAGGCTCAAAGTGGGAGGGGAGAGGTATAACTCAGATATCAGAGGGACATTTTTTACACAGAGGATGGCAGGGGCCAGGAATGCACTGCCAAGTAGGGTGGTGGAGGCAGACATGCTGGCAATGTTTAAAACTTACCTGGATAGTCATATGAGCAGACTGGGAATGAAAGGATACAAATGAATGGCCTAGTTGGACCAATGAGCGGCACAGGCTTGAAGGGCCAAAGGGCCTGTTTCCTGTGCTGTACTGTTCTTTGTTCTTCTTCTTTGTTTGATTGACAGTTCAAGCTCTCTGATTTCTCTCTTATTCCCATATCCCCAAATGTAATTCATCACTTCTGTACTGTGTTTAGTGCTTCAAAGGACATGGAAGAGTCATAAACTGACATAGGGGCTATGAGGAACCAAGGGGCAGGAAGGTGGCACGGGATGAGAGGGCATGAGAGGTGAGGGCTAAGAACTGGGACTAAGACTAAGTTCTACAGCACTGAGGTGGGTCTTTAGAACAGCAAGTCTTGCATTCCTCTCCCCCACCCCCTCTCAACCCTGCAGCCCTTATTAGATGGCCCAACTCCAGGCAAAAGATTTCTCCCTGGCAATCTTTGTGGGTACCTTCTCCCGAGGTAAAGCTGGGAGATTTTCTCACTCCGTTGCCTGCCTTGGGATAAAATTTATGCCACATATCTTGAATTTAGGATAAAATGAGGGAACATAGAACATAGAACATAGAACATTACAGCACAGAACAGGCCCTTCGGCCTTCGATGTTGCGCCGACCAATATAAAAAGCAATGCCCCTCCAAACTAAACCATTCCCTTCTCTTCCATATACTTATCAACTAACCTCTTAAACGCCACCAAACTTGGCGCATCTACAACTGCTGCAGGCAGGGCATTCCACTCCCGAACCACCCTTTGGGTAAAGAACCTACCTCTGATATCCGTCCTATAACTATCACCCCTTAATTTAAAGCTGTGTCCCCTCGTGCTAGCTTTTTCCATCCTAGGAAAAAGGCTATCACTGTCCACCCTATCTAAACCTCTAATCATCTTATATGTTTCGATTAGGTCCCCTCTTAGCCGCCTCCTTTCTAACGAAAACAACCTCAAATCCCTCAGCCTCTCTTCATAAGACCTGCCCTCCATACCAGGCAACATCCTGGTAAACCTCCTCTGTACCCTCTCCAATGCCTCCACATCTTTCTTATAATGTGGGGACCAGAACTGCACACAATACTCCAAGTGCGGCCGCACTAGAGTTTTGTACAGTTGCAACATGACGTTGCGGCTCCGAAATTCAATCCCTCTACCAATAAAAGCCAAGACTCCATATGCCTTCCTAACAACCTTCTCGACCTGACTGCCTACTTTCAGGGATCTATGCACATACACACCAAGATCCCTCTGTTCATCTAGACTACTAAGAATCCTACCATTTGCCCTATACTCTACACATTTATTATTTCTGCCATAGTGCATTACCTCACACTTTTCCACATTAAACTCCATTTGCCACCTCTCGGCCCAGCTCTGCAACTTGTCCAAGTCCCTCTGCAAACTATAACACCCCTCTTCACTATCTACCACTCCACCGACTTTAGTGTCATCTGCAAATTTACTAATCCATCCTTCAATACCCTCATCCAGATCATTTATAAAAATTACAAACAGCAGGGGCCCCAAAACAGACCCCTGAGGTACACCACTTGTCACCGAACTCCACGATGAATATCTCCCATCAACCACCACCCTCTGTCTTCTATCTGCTAGCCAATTCCTAACCCAATTAGCTAAATCACCCTCTATCCCATACATCTGCATTTTCTGCAGAAGTCTTCCATGGGCCACCTTATCAAACGCCTTACTAAAGTCCATATATACCACATCAACCGCCTTACCCCCATCCACCTCCTTAGTCACTTTTTCAAAAAACTCAATGAGGTTAGTAAGGCACGACCTACCCTTCACAAAACCATGCTGACTATCCCCAATCAATTCATTTCTCTCTAAATAACTATAAATCCTATCCCTAATAATTCTCTCCAATACTTTGCCCACAACAGAAGTAAGACTCACTGGCCTATAATTCCCTGGAAGGTCTCTCTTCCCCTTCTTGAACAACGGGACCACATTCGCTATCCTCCAGTCCTCCGGAACCACACCCGTAACCAACGACGACCTGAAGATCAGAGCCAGAGGCTCTGCAATCTCCTCTCTTGCCTCCCAGAGAATCCTAGGGTAAATCCCGTCCGGCCCAGGGGACTTATCCAACTTCAAACCCATGTGACCTGTACTGAAATCTGCCTGACAACCAGCCAAGGTGATGTGGCTGTTAGAGATTAAAAAGGAGGCCCCAGTTGTTTTCTGGAAAGAAGGTGTAATATCAGCACATTTAGAGATAATAACAGAAGCATCTCTGTTTTTAGTGGATAGATTGGTCATCACCAAAGTCCCAGGAAGTAGTTGGGAAAACTGGGTTGTGAACAATTATACTTAAATCTTTAAATGGGGCAGCAGGATGGCAACAGTTATTAGCTGTCTTATAACTGCCAATTGTTTTATACTTCGAATCATGGAATCCCTACAGTGCATAAGGAGGCCATTTGTGCCATCGTATCTGCACTGACCACAATCCCACCCAGGGCCCATTGCTGTAATCCCACATATTATCCCATGCTAATTCCCCCTCTCACCGTTACAGCCCTCTGAAGTACCTGCAGTCCTCTTCATTAATGGCTATGCATTCAGCTGCCTTGGCATTAATTCCACAATTCCTTCCCTAAACCTCTTGTCCTCTCTACTTCTCTTCCCTCCTTTAAGATTCTCTCGAAAATGTACCTCCTTCTCCCAGCACTTGATTTTCTGTCCGAATATCATAGAATCATAGCATCATAGAATCCCTACAGTGCAGAAGAGGCCATTCGGCCATCGAGTCTGCACCGACCATAATCCTACCCAGGCCCTATTCCCGTAACCCCATATATTTACCCTGCTTATCCTCATAACACTAGGGTCAATTTATCATGGCCAATAGCCCGAACCTGCACATCTTTGGATTGTGGAAGGAAACTGGAGCACCAGAGGAAACCCACACAGTCACGGGGAGAATGTGCAAGCTCCACACAGACAGTGACACAAGGCCAGAATTATACCCAGGTCTCTTGCACTGTAGGGCAGCAGTACTAACCAGTGTGCCACCATGCCACCCCTTCCTCATCCTGAATGTTACTGTCCCATCTTCTCTCTCTCTGGGTGATGTGCAGCCAGCCCCTTAGGATGGCAACATGCAATCATTTTACCCAAAACAGGAGCCTTGATCCCCAAAGGCATTTCTCTTGCACTCAGCCTAAAAATTAAACAGTGGCTGCGAGAAGGTTACTACTGACGAACTTGCCCTGTAATGACTGACTTCGACAACTACTTGGATGAAAAAAAACCACCAAGCAAGCCGCAGATTTCTGTCATAATTGAGATCGAAAAAAATCTGGTGAAAAGAAACTGACTTCAATGGGATCAATGAACCTACACAATCTATTGAAACTTCAAAGAGTGTGAAATTCTTCCCTGAGAGACAGGCTGTGGAATGATTCTGTTCTGTGAGAGGATTTTAGGATGGACAAGTTGTGCTGTGTGCCATTATGGGGTGTTATACCTCAAAGAAAAGCAGGTTTCAAGGCTGCACATACCCACCGTGAACACCATCCCTGGGAAGACCCCTGACCAGGCCCCCAGATCAGAATACTACAATACAGAGGAGGCCCTTCGGCCCATCAAGTCAGCACCGATGCTTGCAAGGCCCTGACCTGCCCATCTAATCCCACTTTCCAGCACTTGGCCCATAGCTTTGAATGTTAGAGTGTGCTAAATACTTGCCCAGGTACATCTTAAAGGATGTAAGACATCCTGCTTCCATCACACTCCCAGGCAATGCAAACCCAACCGCCCTCAATTTCCAGGTCCCCTGAGGGATCATCCACTCCTCATCCCCTCCCCCCCTCCCCACCCTCACCCTTGCCATCTGGCCAGCAGCTGCTTTGTCCATGTGCGCCTGGGAAATAAATGGATGGGGCATTCACTTCCCTTCTCCTCCTTCGAGCCCGTAATAACCGGTCCCGATTTTTAAGGAGCAGTAGTGATTGGCAGCGGCTTGACACACCAGTGGTGGGTGGGAGGGATATGTGAGGCTGGAATATTCTGACTTCAATCTCGCTAATGAGATTGTGGTGCATTCAAATCAGGTTCTTGCTGGTTCTAGGTGAGATCCTGATCACACCAGCAGGAAGGGCCTGAGAAGTTCACGATCTTAATTACCTTTGACTTCAATCCTATTTTTTTGATCTGATTTAATGGCTAAATGGGATTTGCATCCATGGCCAGAACATTGCCCCTGAAGTTTGTAGAAAAATACAAGAAAATATAACTAAACTAGCGAAATGTGTGTGTTATTGGCAAACACATTTCAACATAGGAAAGTGTGAGGTGCTGTATTTGGTCGGGAAAAAAAAGAAGCCTATATTCCTTGGAAAATAAGAATCTTAATGGTGCAGAGGAGCAAAAATAGGTCCAGATTGATAAATCATTAAACGCAGTGATGCAGATTAACAACATCATAAAACATCTAACAAAGCACTGCAATTGATTTCTGGTGAATTAATGTTGAAAAGCAGCAAAGCTATGCTGAACCTGTATTCAGTGGCACGGTGGCACAATGGTTAGCACCACTGCCTCACAGCACTGGGGTTGATAAGGTCCCCCATGCAAGGCTTCTGGAGAAGGTGAGAGGGCATGGGATCCAAGGGGCTTTGGCCTCTTGGATCCAGAACTGGCTTGCCGGCAGAAGGCAGAGAGTGGTTGTGGATGGGTCTTGTTCTGCATGGAGGTCGGTAACCAGTGGAGTGCCCCAGGGATCTGTTCTGGGACCCCTGCTGTTTGTCATTTTCATAAATGACCTGGATGAGGAAGTGGAGGGATGGGTTATCAAGTTCGCCAACAATGCAAAGATCAGTGGTGTTGTGGATGGTCTGGAGGGCTGCCAAAAGTTGCAGAGGGACATAGACAGGATGCAAGACTGGGCGGAGAAGTGGCAGATGGACTTCAACGCAGATAAATGTGTAGTGGTCCATTTTGCCAGGAATAATGGGATGAAGGAGTACAATATAAGGGGTAGGAGTCTTAGCTGCGTTGTAGAGCAGAAGGATCTCAGGGTCCGGGTCCATAGGACTCTTAAATCGGTCTCGCAGGTGGAGGAAGTGGTCAAGAAAGCGTACGGTGTACTGGCCTTCATTAATCGAGGAATAGAGTTTAGGAGTCAGGAGGTAATGATGCAACTCTATAAGACTCTTGTCAGACCCCAGTTGGAGTATTGTGCGCAGTTCTGGTCGCCTCATTATAGGAAGGATGTAGAGGCTATTGAGAGGGTTCAGAGGAGATTTACAAGGATGCTGCCTGGATTGGGAGGCAGGCCTTATGAAGATAGGTTGAGGGAGCTGGGACTCTTCTCACTGGAGAGACATAGGTTGAGAGGCGACCTGATAGAGGTTTATAAAATGTTGAGAGGAATAGATAGGGTGGACTCTCAGAGACTATTTCCCCGAGCTGAAATGGTCACTACGAGAGGACACAGATTTAAGGTGCAGGGAAGCAAATACAAAGGAGATGTCAGGGGTAGGTTTTCCACTCAGAGGGTGGTGAGTGAATGGAACCGACTGCCGTCGGAGGTTGTTGAGGCAAACTCACTGGGGTCTTTTAAGAGACTTCTGGATGAGTATATGGAAAAGAATAGGATAGGGGGTTATAGATAGGTTTGTGGATTGGTAGATGTGATCGGTGCAACTCATGGGCCGATGGGCCTGTTTGTGCTGTGTTGTTCTATGTTCTATGTCCCGGGATCAATTCCAGCTTGGGTCACTGTTGGCTTACATTAACTTTGCAATGAAGTTACTGTGAAAATCCCCCAGTTGCCACACTCCGATGCCTGTTCAGGGACACCGAGAGAGAATTTTTTCATGGTCAATACACCAACTAGCATGACTTTCAGACTATGGGGGAAAACTGGAGCACCAGAGGAAACCCAAGCAGGCATGGGGAGTGGCCTGGGTCACTGGCACTATGAGACAACAATGCTAACAAATGTGCCTCCGAGCACCATGTCCTAGCCTGCCTATTCTAGAACAACCCCAGCCACCACCAGCCCCTTCCTACTCTCCCAGACCTCTTTGCTGGCTGCCAGACTGGTCCCAGTGAGACCAGCTGACTTCAACCAAGTCTGAGCTCCAGCACCGCTTGCTCTCTTACAGGCTGCAGGATGAGTTGGGTAAGATGATCTTTCAGAGAGTCAGTGCCTTCTTTTGCAATGTTGCGATTCTATGGTTCTATAAACACTTTAAGACTAATTTCTGCATTATAAACTCATTACAATTCTATATAATTTGTCATCCCTACCGTACAACACTCACCATAATGCATCTCAAAATTATGCCTTTACTGTATGCCAAAATGCTACCGTGCCCAATCCTCCTGCTCAACAATAGCAGGGGTAACACAAGAAAATCCCTGCATATATCTCACCATCTAATTTATTTACAACACAGTGTGCTAGATAATAGTTAGAAGTGGCAGACGTATAACACATTTCTCATCATGTATAGATAATCAGCAATTATTTCACTGCAAATCTGGAAACTGGATAATCTTTCCCCTCCCAAAACATTAATTTGTCAAAAATGGAATTTGTGGCCCTTCTGATACCTTCCAATAAACTTAACTCTGAGTGTAGAAATTGCAGGAAGATCCGCTGTACTAACCTGACAGTCTACAAGATTAAATTATTTCAGATAAAACAGAAGTGACAGTACTCACATACATGCCAACAACAGATAAATGTCGAAGAGCTCATCTGATTAAGCGTGTTACTGGCTTTGTATACATTGTGAGTCACCTGGCCTCTCGAAGAACAAGGTTCACTGGACTATCTAACTAATTCAGATATGCAGTCTTTAAGTGGTGTTTTTTTTTCCCCTCCGCGTTTTTGCAGTTAAATGACATGGACAGCTCCGTTATGCCAAAATAAGAATGCAGCTCACTGACTTACACAGATTAATGAAGCCTTTTAAATGTGCAAAGGCGCTGAAGCTAATCTGATATCCTGCCAATCAGACTGGATTGTAAAGTTTTCTCAGGAGTAGATGTCATCAAGCCTGCAGAGCCTGCTGCCTTCTCTCCTCACTGCTCAATGCCAGTTAGCTGCCTTCACACAACATCCCGTCAATCCCCGCTTCTCTCTGCAAACATATTGAACTGTTGGCTGGATAAACTTGGTTCAATGTAAACACTTATTGTGTGCAGTTTTGGTCTCTTTACTTGAGAAAGGATATACCGGCACTGGAAGGGGTGCAGAAGAGATTCATTTGGTTGATTCTGGAGTTAAGGGAATTGATTTAAGAGGACAGACTGAGCAAACTGGGGCTATACTCATGGGAATTCAGAAGAATGAGGGGAGATCTTACACAAACATATAAAGGGAATAGATAAGATAGAAGCAGGGAGGTTGTTTTCACCGACAAGTAAATCTAGAATTAGTGGGTATAGCCTCAAAATAAGGGAAACAGATTTAGGATTAAGTTGAGGAGGAGCTTCTTCACACAAAGGATTGTGAGTGTGTGAAATTCCCTGCCCACTGAAGCAGTTGAGGTTAACTCATTGAATATTTTTAAGACAAGGACAGATAAACTTTTGAACAGTAAAGGAATTAAGAGTCATGGTGAATGATTGGGTAAGTGGAGCTGAGTCAATGAAAAGATCAGCCATGATCTTATTGAATGGTGGAGCAGTCTTGAGGGGCCAGATGGCCTACTCCTGCTCCTAGTTCTTATTAGGTTCTTACCCCTTGGCCAGAATGTCATGAAATCCCACTTTGACAGATTGCAATTTTGTGACAGTTGGAGGTGCTGATTTATTTTGATAAGATGCTAAACTGGGATGCTGACTGGAATTTTACTGCCTGTCCACCACAGGAATTGGAGCAAGTGAGGGGCAGACAATTGATCTTGGGGAAGATTTTACGGTTTTGGGATAAGTGAAGCCATAGAATCTCACCCTTTGTCTTTCCTCCCTGGCAAAGATAAATTTAAATTAGGCTTATTGCAATGAAGTTACTCTGAAAATCGACACACTCCGATGCTTGTTCAGGTACGCTGAGGGTTTGATTTGATTTATTATTGTCATATGTATGAGTATCCAATTAAAAATTGTATTTCTTGTGTGCTAAACAGACAAAACATATCATACGTAGGGAAGGAAAGAAGAGAGGAGGAGGGAGAATTTATTATGGCTAATTCACCTAACTAGCACGTCTTTCGTACTGAGAGGAAACCGGAGTACCTGGAGGAAACTCACACAGACACAGGACAAACGACCAACTCCACATAGATAGTGGCCCTGGCACTGTCAGGCGGCAGTGCTAACCATTGTGCCACCATGCTGCCTAATCAGCGAGATTCACTCTGGTAAGCACGGGAAGTGCCCTATTCCTAATGAGAGACTGGCAGCATAGTGCTGATGGACCATTGCGCCTGCATGGATCTATCAGAGCCTCCCAACACAGGCCTCTTGATCGCTGGCCTCTAATCACCAGCTAGCTACACGAGCCCCCCCACCCCTGATCACTGGCCCCACCATCCAGATTGCTGGACCCAATGTTTCCCCAACCAGTCCTGATCTCACCCTCAGCCCTATGTCCATCTCCTATCTCCCACCAGACAGACCCGAACCACCCCACTCCAAAGGTCAGCACTGATCACACCCTCCCTCCTTCTCCAACCAATCCCAATTTCAGAGTGGCAGCAGGTCTCTCCCCCCCCCCCCCCACAACCTGTCCGATGCCTGGTGGGCAGTGCCAAGGAGCCTGATGGGCAGTGCCAGTCAGGCACTGCCAGACTGCTGATGCCCAAGAAACAACACCCCTTACGCGCCCCCCCGACCTTCCTGGGGGGTCTCTATAGTTTCTATTCCCTCCAGCAGGGTCAGGATGCCTGTTCCCTGTTAGTGGAGAACAGTCATAAATGTTGCTGGAGGAAACCACTCGATGTTAGTGACCTGGAGAATACCATTCCAGGCCCACTAATCAGATTGAAATTCTCGTTTCAATGGTAGTCGGGTCCATGCCGCCTTCTGGTGTGAAGCTGATTGTGCTAAAATAAAGCACCCCGGAGAGTCACGAATCTCGCTACAGGCTGATCTCTCCCAATCCACTGCATTGCTCAAGCAGCACCACAGGCCTGAAGAATCTTGGCTAATGTCAGCAATGAGTTTTGGGGTTAGTGTTCACCCAAAAACCTTGAGTTTGGCAAGCAAAAATCATAAGTTGCATTCATATGACTGAGGCTAAGTATTCCCAACCCTTAAAGTGAGAAGTCTCACAACACTAGGGTTAAAGTCCAACAGTAGCATGAGCTCTCAGAGCTCTGCTCGTAGAATCCGACAATGCAGAAGAAGGCCCTTTGGCCCATCGAGTCTGCATCGAAGACAATCCCACCCAGTCCCTAACCCCATATTCCTACATATTATACCCACTAATCCCTCTATCCTGCACATCCCTGAACACTAACGGGCAATTTTTCTTAGCATGGCCAATCAACCTAACCCACACATCTTTGGGCTGAAGGAGGAAACCGGAGTACCTGAAGGAAACCCACGCAGACATAAGGAGAATGTGCAAACTCCACACAGACAATGACCCGAGCCAGGGATCAAACCCTGAGGCACTGAACAAATATTTCTCTTCGGTATTCACGCAGGGAGATGTAAATGTAGTTGTGGAGAACACTGGGATACAGGGTTGCAAACTGGAAAGTATTGAAGTAGATAAGGAGGATGTGATAGATATTCTTGAGGGTTTGAAGTTAGATAAGTCCCCTGGGCCGGACGGGATTTACCCTAGGATTCTCTGGGAGGCGAGAGAGGCGATTGCAGAGCCTCTGGCTCTGATCTTCAGGTCGTCGTTGGTTACGGGTATAGTGTCGGAAGACTGGAGGATAGCGAATGTGGTCCCATTGTTCAAGAAGTGGAATAGAGACTTTCCTGGGAATTATAGACCGGTGAGTCTTACTTCTGTTGTGGGCAAAGTATTGGAAAGAATTATTAGGGATAGGATTTATAGTTATTTAGAGAGAAATGAATTGATTGGGGATAGTCAGCATGGTTTTGTGAAGGGTAGGTCGTGCCTTACTAACCTTATTGAGTTTTTTGAAAAAGTGACCAAAGAGGTGGATGGGGGTAAGGCGGTTGATGTGGTATATATGGACTTTAGTAAGGCGTTTGATAAGGTGGCCCATGGAAGACTTCTGCAGAAAATGCAGATGTATGGGATAGAGGGTGATTTAGCTAATTGGGTTAGGAATTGGCTAGCAGATAGAAGACGGAGGGTGGTGGTTGATGGGAGATATTCATCTTGGAGTTCGGTGACTAGTGGTGTACCTCAGGGGTCTGTTTTGGGGCCCCTGCTGTTTGTAATTTTTATAAATGATCTGGATGAGGGTATTGAAGGATTGATTAGTAAATTTGCAGATGACACTAAAGTCGGTGGAGTGGTAGATAGTGAAGAGGGGTGTTATAGTTTGCAGAGAGACTTGGACAAGTTGCAGAGCTGGGCCGAGAGGTGGCAAATGGAGTTTAATGTGGAAAAATGTGAGGTAATTCAGGAATTGGCAGGAATAACAAATGTGTAGAGTATAGGGCTAATGGTAGGACTCTGTTGATGAACAGAGGGATCTTGATGTATATGTGCATAAATCCCTGAAAGTTGGCAATCAAGTTGATAAGGTTGTTAAGAAGGCATGTGGAGTCTTAGCTTTTATTGGTAGGGGGATTGAATTTCGGAGCCGCAACGTCATGTTGCAACTGTACAAAACTCTAGTGCGGCCGCACTTGGAGTATTGTGTGCAGTTCTGGTCCCCACATTATAAGAAAGATGTGGAGGCATTGGAGAGGGTACAGAGGAGGTTTACCAGGATGTTGCCTGTATGGAGGGCAGGTCTTATGAAGAGAGGCTGAGGGATTTGAGGTTGTTTTCGTTAGAAAGGAGGCGGCTAAGAGGGGACTTAATCGAAACATATAAGATGATTAGAGGTTTAGATAGGGTGGACAGTGATAGCCTTTTTCCTAGGATGGAGAAAGCTAGCACGAGGGAACATAGCTTTAAATTAAGGGGTGGTAGTTATAGGACGGATGTCAGAGGTAGGTTCTTTACCCAGAGGGTGGTAAGGGTATGGAACGCCCTGCCTGCGGCAGTTGTAGATGCGCCAAGTTTGGTGGCGTTTAAGAGGTTAGTAGATAAGTTTATGGAAGAAAAGGGAATGGTTTAGTTTGGAGGGGCATTGCTTTTTATATTGGTCGGCGCAACATCGAAAGCCGAAGGGCCTGTTCTGTGCTGTAATGTTCTTTGTTCTATGTTCTATAACCCAGGACTCTGGAGCTGTGAAGCAGCAGTGCTACTGTGCCACCTGTTGTACTGTGGTCCTTTATCAGGTGAGTACAGGATTTCTTTCACAAACGGGGCACAGACAAACTCAATTGCAGTTACTCAAAACAGTTATTGTACAGGGTGGTGTGGTGTATTCAAGCACAGTTCACTTGTCAGTTTATGTGTCCCTCACATTAACCCTGCATGTTCGAGCATTAATTACTTATGGTGAACTGTTTTTTGTTTTTGGCTTTGCATTGTAAAGTTTATTTCTTCAGATCCCATGAATTATCATGACTTCCTTCACTGAGCAAGTGTTTTAAATCTCAAACTTTATCTGCTTTATATTCCAAACCAGACTTTATCAAGGTTTTGGTCCAGGATCAGAACACAAGAGAGGGCAGAACAAAAAAAAAATCACTGAGTTTTTTACACAGAAGGTGATGGGGGCCTGGAAAGCACTGCCAAGTGCAATGGTTTGAGGCAGATATATTAGTGACATTTAACCTGGACAGGCGCATGGACAGGCACAATATAGAGGGATACAGGTGTAATGTCGAGGGATACAAGTGGTTGGCCTAAGTAGGACAATGTGATCAGCACAGGCTTGGTGGGCCGAAGGGCCTGTTCATGTATCTTTTTTTGTTCTTTATTATACAAGTTTCCTTTGATGAAAATTCACAACAAAAAAGGCATGGAAGAGTTTGATTCAGTCCTGAGCAACAATGTGAGATTAATCGGCAATTATGGAACTTGATGCATAAGATATAAGCACCAGTCTTGCAAAACAGTGACAGCAAGTCTTTAGATAGACCAAACCCAAAGATTGTGACAAGAGGGAGAAAGTGTGAGTCATTCGGATCATTTTAATGAGTTCTAAGGAGAATTGCTTCATGGAAGGGCACTAATTCAGCCCTCTGTCTTATCTGAAATGCTGTAGTGTGGAGATGCATTCATTATCAGGCTATCACATCAATCCTAGAAATTGCTAATGTTTTTATTCATGCACAAGATGTGGATTCTATTAGCATTTATCACACATCCCTCATTGTCTTTGTGGAAGTGATGGTGAGCCACCTTATTTTATACAACTGAGTTGGCTGCTGGGTCATTTCAAAGGGTAGTAAAGAATTAACAACGTTACTGTGGATCTGGAGTCAAACGTAGGCCAGAACAGTAATGGATAATAGATTTTCTTGTTATTTAGAAGGGGTGGGGGAGGGGGTGGGAGAGAATGGGGTGTTCTTGATCTATAACCCTCAGCATCAGATGAAGGGGCTTAAAATGACTGCTTAGAAGGCCCATTTTAGTTCTCAGATTTCAATCCCATTTGCTTTCTTAGCTCACATCCCTTAAACCCTTCCCATATATGCCCAAACCTGCCAACACATGCTCCACCCACCCATATTGGCCAGTCATGCCAACTCACAACTCCTCACCCATTACCCTTTGCCCTCACATCATCGACGCTAACTCACCTAATATCCCACCATAGGTATGCTTCAGATATCATCCTGAGATTAAACAAATTACTTCACAATGTGAAAAAACACTGCCAATTGTGAAAGCGCTTTCAATACATTTAAATCCCATTAAGTAGATAATCCCTTATGAACGCATACATTTGTATTCATAGTGACATAACAAAGATAGTTGATCCTTTAATAACCTCTGAGCTGTCGATCAAATGTGAATTTAAAATCACTCATTGTAACAATGATATATTGTACAAGGCAGACAAACATTGCAAATGCCATTTTTGATTGCACATTGAGTTATGTCAACAAACAACTAATTAAAGTGCAAGAAAATATATTTAACTCCATTGAACATGCATAGAAGTTATTTCATCTTTTTTAAAGAGCTGCCCAATTAAATAAATTACAACTTGACAATTTTCTGCACCTATTTGTCGTATATGAGCATTAACAATTTCTCTAAAAATGTATAACTCTCACACTGTAGATAAGACTCTTGCTCCGATGAAAATAGGATCGGATTGAATTTAGCACGAGTTCAAATGTGCTGCTGATTTTGGGATTCCCACACATGGGAGTCGCGTCCCATCTCCATTCCATCCCACTCATCGCTGAAGTGAGGGTGGGACATCTCGACAGTTTGGAAGGTCTTCAGCATTTCCAGGACTCTTGAATATTGAAGCTTTTAACTCTACAGGTAGAATTGAATGCCCTCCCCCCACAGCCCGCTCCCGCCCATACACCCCACCCCGAGTTGAGTTTGAGAGGAGCTGGGCATTTAATTGGATGAGTGGATGCAAGGTAGAGACCCTGCCACCTTCCTGCTTCGATCCAGATTAAATCAGGGGTGGAAGGCTTGGAGACAGCCTTTCTGCCATGCTGCCAATTGACGCTGTTGAGTGGAAGACAAGGATTCATCATGCAAGGAGTCTGATAAGTAAGGCTCACTGTGGGGTGAGGTGGTGGAGTGGTGGTCGGGGAGGGAGGGGGTGGGGCTTGCTCGTTTGTGCTTGCCGCCTCTGATATCAATCCTTTTTTGACCAGAGACGCGCTGCAATATTTAAGAGTTCCAGCAATTGTATCGAAGCGGAACACAAGCTGTAATCTATGGAGTTTAGTCTCTGTCACCCCCAAGAGCTCCCTTCCCAGACCACCCCCAAGAGCAGTAGGCAAAAAATGCAAAGCTGGGGGAATGCCAGTTACATCTTGAGGATTTCAACAGTGGTAATAAGAAAAACATTATGGTGCAGCATTAATAAATTTCACTCATCTATGAGTTGAGGTTGGGAGCACAGTGGTTAGCACTGCTGCCTCACACTACCGGAAACCTCGGTTCAACTTCCAGCTTTGGGGAGTCTGCACGTTTTCCCTGTGTCTGCATGGGTTCCTTCTGGGTGCTCCAGTTTCCTCTCACAGTTCAAAAGACATGCTGGGTAGATGCATTGGCCATGCTAAATTCTTCCTCAGTCTACCCGAACAGTCACTGGAGTGTGGCTACTTGCTGGTTTTTCACATTAACATCGTTGCAGTGTTAAAGTAAGCTTGTGACCCGAATAAATACACTTTGAAGTAATTTCCACCTTGGCACCGAACTGAAAACGGCTGAACAACGTCGCAGAAAATCAAAGCAGCAAGATTTGAATCTCCGCTAGTGAAGCCTGTGTCTAAACCGTGTGACACTGGAGTTAGCCTTAACCCTGCTTGCCGTTAGTAAGTACACATTGACAAATCAAAGCAGATTAGATGATACAGGGCTGTCTTGTAGATCCAGTGGCCCTGGTTTGTTTCATTTTATTACCATTCCATTTGAACATTATGAACTTATATAGTTCGTCAGCTGCCACGGAACAGCTGCAGCGACATGCAAGACAAAGTGCTCCATTTACAGAAAGCTTTCTCATCAGTAGTGTTTACGTTATATAATCTTCAAGCATCCTCATTAAGTTGGTTTTCTTCTGTCTCTTGTTTTGTTGCTGGAAGTCAAATTGACAGAACTCCCAATTTCTTAATGGATGTCTGTTTCAGTGCAGGATAATGGAAAATTCACAATGTGTGCTAACAGATACTTACGTTTCGGCCTGGTTCACTTTGATCTTAGATTGCCAATTTTATTGCAAAGCAGTAAACCAAAATGCAGCTTAAACTGCAGTCAATTAGCATGTGGATAAATGCTCCCTTTTCTCCGGGTAGTGAGTGAGTGGCTGAAGTGAATAACATATATTTATTTGTCACAATTAGGCTGACATTAACACCGCTGTGAAGTTACTGTGGAAACCCCTCTTGTCGCCACCCTCCTGCACCTATTCGGATACACCGAGGGAGAATTTAGTATGGCCAATGCATCTAACCTGTGGCTTCTTCCCACAGTCTAAAAGACATGAGAGGAAACTGGAGCACCCAGAGGAATCCCATGTAAACATGGGGACAATGTGCAAACTCCACACAGACAACGACCCAAGCCAGGAATCAAGCCTGGGTCCCTGGCACTGTGAAGCAATTATGCTAATCACTGTGCCACTGTGTCACCCATGGGCACATTTCAGGGGAAGCTGGATAAGCACATGAAGGGTACGGATTAGCATGGATAGAGGATTGATTAACTAACAGAAAGCAAAGAGGTAAATGGGTGATTTTCTGGCTGGCGATCAGTGACTAGTGGTGTGTCTCAGGCACCAGTTTTGGGACCACAATTGTTCATGATTTACATAAATGATATAGAATTGGGGACCAAGTGTAGTGTATCAAAGTTCACAGATGACACTAAAATGGGTGGAAGAGAAAAATGTGCAAAGGATGCTGAAAGTCTGCAAAAGGATATAGATAATCTAAGTGAGTTATAGAACATAGAACATAGAACATTACAGCACAGAACAGGCCCTTTGGCCTTCGATGTTGCGCCGACCAATATAAAAAGCAATGTCCCTCCAAACTAAACCATTCCCTTCTCTTCCATATACTTATCAACTAACCTCTTAAACGCCACCAAACTTGGCGCATCTACAACTGCTGCAGGCAGGGCATTCCACTCCCGAACCACCCTTTGGGTAAAGAACCTACCTCTGATATCCGTCCTATAACTATCACCCCTTAATTTAAAGCTGTGTCCCCTCGTGCTAGCTTTCTCCATCCTAGGAAAAAGGCTATCACTGTCCACCCTATCTAAACCTCTAATCATCTTATATGTTTCGATAGGTCCCCTCTTAGCCGCCTCCTTTCTAACGAAAACAACCTCAAATCCCTCAGCCTCTCTTCATAAGACCTGCCCTCCATACCAGGCAACATCCTGGTAAACCTCCTCTGTACCCTCTCCAATGCCTCCACATCTTTCTTATAATGTGGGGACCAGAACTGCACACAATACTCCAAGTGCGGCCCCACTAGAGTTTTGTACAGTTGCAACATGACGTTGCGGCTCCGAAATTCAATCCCCCTACCAATAAAAGCTAAGACTCCATATGCCTTCTTAACAACCTTATCGACTTGACTGCCTACTTTCAGGGATCTATGCACATATACACCAAGATCCCTCTGTTCATCAAGACTATTAAGAATCCTACCATTAGCCCTATACTCTACACATTTATTATTTCTGCCATAGTGCATTACCTCACACTTTTCCACATTAAACTCCATTTGCCACCTCTCGGCCCAGCTCTGCAACTTGTCCAAGTCTCAAGTTGGTGAGGGTCTGGCAGATGGAGTATATGGAGTACAATCTTGGTAAATGTGAGATCATCTGTTTTGATAGGAATAACAGCAAAATGGATTATTATTTAAATGATTAAAAATTTGTAGCATGCTGCTGTGCAGGGGGACCTGGATGTCCTTGTGCAGGAATCTCGACTTGGTTTGCAGATGCAGCAGGTAATTAAGAAGGCAAATGGAATTTTGTCCTTCACTGCTAGAGCAATGGAGTTTAAAACCAGCGAGTTTATGTTGCAGCCGTATAAGGTGCTGGTGAGGCCACACCAGGAGTACTGTGTACAGCTTCGGTCTCCTTACAGCATATCGAGAGGCAGAGGAGGCAGATGCAGAGGAGATTCACTCTATTGATTCTAGACTTGTGAGGGTTGGCTTATGAGGAGAGACTAAATACGCTGGGGCTATATTCATTGAATTGAGAAAAAATAAGGGAGATCTTACAGAAACATATAAGATTATGAAGTGAATAGACAAGATAGAAGCAGGGAAGTCGTTTCCACTCTCAAGTGAAACTAGAACTAGGGGCATAGCCTCAAAATAAGGAGGATCAGAATTAGGATTGAGTTGAGGATGAACATTTTCACATAAAGGGTTGTGAATCTGTGGAATTCCCTGCCCAGTGAAACAGTTGAGGCTACCTCATTGAATATTTTCAAGGCAAGGATAGATACATTTTTGAACAGTAAAGGATATAAGGATTATGGTGAGTGGGCAGGTAAGTGGAGCTGAGTCCACAAAAAGATCAGCCATGATCTTATTGAATGGCGGAGCAGGCCTGAGGGGTCAGATGGCCTACTCCTGCTCCTAGTTCTAATGTTCTTATATCCCATTTGCAGGATCTACTGCAGACACTCACCAAGGTTCCTTGGCAGTACCTTGCAAACCCACTTTTTCCCTTAAAAAGACAAAAGGGCATGGGAACATCATCACTTGCAAGCCTATCTAATACACACAACATCCTGACTTGGAACTACCTACACCCACGTGGACTACAGCGATTCAAGAAAACAACTCACCACAACCTTCTCAAAAGCAATTAAGGCTTGACAATAACTTCTGTGAAAGAATAGATTAAAAATAAAGGTATGCTTGGAAGGCAGTGTGAAGAAATAGCAGAGCAGGTGAATGACAGGAGCAAATATTAGAGAGCATGGAAATTATGTCAAAGGAGTTTCAATGATTTTACATGAGTGGTTAGTAAATGTGGTTCCAAATGTCAGTCCTCTCAACTGCATCAATAACATCAACCACTGCTCAGTTCATCCAAACCCCCACCATTCACCTCCCATCAATCTTTATTAATCATGACTCATACCTAACATTTATATGCTTACTCTTACCCTCTCACACTTAGTAAGCGTAACACCCACATCTCACAGATGGTGCATACTGGCAGCTATTCCATAGTGACAGCCAAATGGTTGTTAGCACTGCTACCTCACAGCCAGTTCAGTTCTCGGCTTGGGTCACTGTCTGTGTGGAGTTTACATGTTCACCCTATCTCTGTGCTGTTTTCCTCCAGGTGCTCCGGTTTCCTCCCACAGTCTGAAAGATGTGGTAGTTACGTACATTGACCTGAACAGCAGCTGGAATGTGGGGACTAGGAGATTTTCACAGTAACTTCTTTGCAATGTTAATGTAAGCCTTACTTGTGACTAATAAATAAACTTTAAAAATCATAACATAATGCACAACACTCAGTGACACATTTCATTCTCTCTTGCAAGAGAAGATTTTAATTTTAATTTGATTTATTATTGTCACATGTATCAGCAAACGGTGAAAAGTATTGATTCTAAGAGGTTGTACAGAGAAAGCATAATGTTCATAAAGAAGGAAATGAGAGAGTGAAGAGTGTAGTGTTACAATCATAGCTAGGGTGTAGATAAAGATGAAATGCAAAGTAAGTCCATTCAAAAGTCTGACAGCAGCAGGGAAGAAGCTGTTCTTGTGTCGGTTGGTACGTGACCTTGGACTTCTGTATCTTTTCCCCGAAGTAGAAGGTGGAAAACAGAATGCCCAGGGTGATGGGATCCTTAATTATGCTGGCTGCTTCGACGAAGCAGTGGGAAGTGCAGACAGAGTCAATGGATAGGAGGCTGGTTTGCGTGATGGATTGGACTACATTCATGATCTTTTGTAGTTTCTTGCTTGGTAGCCATACCAAGCCATACCAAGCTGTGATACAACTAGAAAGAATGGTTTCAAAGATACATCTGTAAACGTTGGTGATAGTTATAGCTGACATGCCAAATTTCCTTTGTCTTTTGAAAAAGTAGAGGCGTTGATGGCGTAGACTCTCTGCAGATATACTCTCGATGAAAGCCCTTCTCTTCCCTCTTCTAGTAGCTTGTTATGCTCTGGCATCTCCCAGCCTCATTCAATGTCAAGATGAGGTCCTTCTGTGATTGATAGGGCTTCAAACTAATTATGAGGATAGAACAAAGAACAAAGAACAAAACAGCACGAGAAACAGGCCCTTCAGCCCAACGAGCCCATGCCGCCACCCCAATGTTCCCACCTATACCCGCGATCCCTGTCCATGTTTATAGATCTATGGATTAAAAACCAAATTTGAGACAATTTAGGGAGAATTTATTTTGCCAATTAGCCTAAGAGCACATCTTTGGGATGTGGGAGGAAACCGGAGCTCCCGGAGAAAACCCACGCAAGCACGGGGAGAATGCGCAAACTCCCACAGACACAGGCCCAAATCCATGTATCTGCACAGCACAGCGATAGTCACTGAGCTGTCGTGTTGCCCATCAAATGGTCCAGGTCAAGCGTACACTAACGACGTGAAGCACTAGGATACTCTCGAAAAAAAATCCAAGAGCAGCCCTCTCACAACCCATCGCGTGTATGCCCCTTGTTAGACAACAAGGTGGACCAAAGCACCTGTAGGATAAAAACAAGTACATCAATATCATCATCTATTTACACACTTCCCAGGGACTCCCAAGGCTCATAATCCCTATTTTAAATCAGTTTTCTATACCCCTCCATTCCCATTCTGTTCATGTGCCCATCTAAGTATTTCTTAAATAACTCCAGAGTACCTGCCTCCACCACTTTACTTGGCAGCACATTCCACACCCCCACCACCCTCTGTGTGAAAAAACTCCCTCTAGCATCCAAATTATACCTTACCCCCCTCACCCTAAGCCCGTGACCCCTCGTGCTATTTGAGTCCATCCTAGGAAAAGCTTAACTCTGTTTACTCTATCTATACTCCTCATAATCTTGTACACCTCTATTAGATTTCCTCTAAGTCTACGTCTTTCTAAGGAAAACAGTCCCAATTTGCCTAACCTCTCCTCGTAACTCAGACCTTCCAAACCAGGCAGCATCCTGGTAAACCTCCTCTGCACTCTCTCCAGAGTCTCCATGTCCTTCCAGTAGTAGGGCGACCAGAACTGGACGCAGTATTCCAAATGAGGAAGGTTGAGAGAGCTCGGTTTTTTCTCCTTAGAGAGATGAAGGATGAGAGGTGACCTGATAGAGATGATTAAGGTTTGGAAAGGTATTGATTGAGTGGATTCTCATATCTTTTTTCCCAGGGCTGAAGTGGCTGCCACAAGAGGACACAGGTTTAAGATGTTGGGGAGCAGGTACAGAGGGGATATCAGGGGTAAATTTTTCACTCAAAAGGTGGTGGGTGCTTGGAATTGGCTGCTGGTGTTTGTGGTGGAGGGTGGATTCGATATGGCCTTTTAAGAGACTTTTGGATAAATACATAGAACTTAGTAAGATAGAGGATTATAGGTAAGCCTAGTAGACAGGGATATTTCGGCACAACTTGTGGGCCGAAGGGTCTGTTTGTGCTGTAGTTTTTCTATGTTCCATGTTCTAATCAACTATACTGCTGTGAGTTTGGAGTCACATATAGGATAACTTTTCCACACCCAAAGAAAACATGACAAACAAGCTGTAAATATTATGCAGTGCAGGTGGGAGATGTTGAGCTCTTCATGCTATTGAATATTTGAATGTATGTTGATGAAACATGAGTATGGGAAAGAGATAGAGAATCCAGTGAACTGATGTGATGACAATAATCTCTCCCTCAATGTCAGTAAAATAAAGGAAATAGTCATTGAAGACAGGAAGCATATTGGAGGACATACCCCTATCTATGAATGATGGTGAAGTGGGATTAATCAAGAGTTCCAAGTTTCTAAGTTTCCACATTACCAGTGACCTGTCCTGGTCCCTCAATGCTGGTGTTGTGGTTAAGAAAATCTTCCAATGCCTCAAGAGGCTTAGGAAATTTGTCATGTCTGCTACAACTTTCACCAATCTTTACAGATGCAACATAGAAAGCACACTTTCTGGATGTGTCACAACTTGATGACTCCTGCTCTGCCCAAGATTGCAATAACTACAAAAGGTAGTGAATGAAGCCCAGTCCATCATGCAAACCAACCTCCATTGACTCTGTCTACACTTCCCACTGCCTCGGAAAAGCAGCCAGCACAATCAAGGACCCCACTCACCCCAGACATTCTTTCTTCCACTTTTTTCTGCCAGGATAAAGATACAAATGTCTGAAATGACATATCAACCGACTCAAGAGTAGCTTTTTCAAACAATGTCTAAAGTACAGAAAGAGGCCATTTTGGCTTATTGAGTCTGCACTGAGCACAATCCCACCAGGCCCTATTCCCATAAACCTTCATATTCACCCTGCTAATTCCCCTAAAACTAGGGTCAATTTAGCATGGCCATTCAAGTTATCCTGCACATTTTTGGACTGTGGGAGGAAACAGAAGAACCTGAAGAAAACCCATGCAGATACGGGGAGAATGTACAAACTTCTCAGAGACAGTGACTCAAGGCCAGAATTGAACATGGGTCCCTGGTGCTGTGAAGCAGCAGTGCTAACCACTATGCCACTATGACATCCCTACTTCCATTAGAGTTACTGGCCTCCTCAGAAATCTCCTTGTAGCAATGGTGGTAATTGTCCCTATAAAGATGACAGCAGGAGATGGCCACCTGGCTTGGAGACCAAATAGGAATGAGAGGGGTAACACCACAGGGTGTGGCTCTCTGTCTTAGGCAGAAGACTTTGAGAAGACATAAAGACAGCATGAAGGGACTAGGTCAGCCAGTTGAGTACTCTAGGGCAGCCAGGGAGCTGTCGGCCTCTGTACAGTTAGTCTTTATTAGTACCCTTTGTGTCCCTGATGAAGTTTGTAAGTATGCACTATTCTATTTGGTGAAGAGAATGGGATGGAATATGACAATACTTCTTGCGGCCCGACACCTGTGAGTATCCTGTTTCAATTCAAGTCTACAGATTGAAATACGCAAGCTGTTCTTGGACAAATAGACTCAGACAAATAGACATCTGAGATGTTGAGATGTTCCCAGATGCTAAGGGGTGGATACAGAGTGGACCTGAAGTGGCTGATCCAGTCAAATTTTAAACAATGTAGAAAAGCAAAGGAGCAAGAGAAAATAATCTTCAGAAGCAAGAGCTGAGATTTTGACTTTAAGAAAAAAGAACAATGAAAAGTATATCACAGGAACAGGCTCTTTGGTCCTCCAAACTGTGCCGATCATGATGTCCGAACTAAATTAAAGAGAAACCTTCTGCCCTTATTTGTTCCATATCCCTGCATTAGCTAGCACGAGGGGACACAGCTTTAAATTAAGGGGTATGAGTTATAGGACGGATATCAGAGGTAGGTTCTTTACTCAAAGAGTGATTAGGGAGTGGAATGCCCTGCCTGCAGCTGTTGTAGATGCGCCAAGTTTGGTGGCGTTTAAGAGGTTAATTGATAAGTATATGGAAGAGAAGGGAATGGTTTAGTTTGGAGGGGCATTGCTTTTTATTTTGGTCGGCACAACATCGAAGGCCGAAGGGCCTGTTCTGTGCTGTATTGTTCTATGTTCTATGTTCTATGTTCTATGTTCGATGTTCTATTACCTCCCTATTTATGTACCCATCCAGACGCCTGTTAAATGTTACTAATGTGCCTGCTTTCATCATCTCCTCTGGCAGCATGTTCGAGGCATCCACACAGGATGTTCCTCCTGTACATCTGCCTGAAACGTTCCCCCCCCTCTCATCGAAATTGTGCCTCCTTGAAATTGACATTTTCACCCTGGGAAAAAGCCTCTCACTCTGTTTATGTGTCTCATAGCTGAGAGAGACAAGGGACGACATTGCTGGGGCTTTGACAGAAATCTTTGTATCCTCACTGGTTACAAGGAGGTCCCAGAGGAATAGCCAATGTTTTTCCTTTGTTTACGAAGGGTAGCAAGAATAATCCAGGTAATTACAGGCTGGTGAGCCTTACGTTAGTGATAGGGAAATTATTGGAGAGGATTCTTTGAGGCAGAATTTATTCCCACTTGGAAATAAATGGATGTATTATTGAGAGGCAACATGGTTTTGTGAGGGGGGAAGTCTTGCCTCACAAACTTGATTGAAGTTTTGGAGGAAGTGACGAAGAGAATTGATGAGGGTAGGGCAGTGGATGTTGTCTACATGGACTTCAGTAAGGCCTTTGACAAGGCCCCTCATGGCAGTTTGGTGCAGAAATTGAAGTTGCATGGGATCAGAGGTGAGCTAGAAAGATAGATACAAAATTGGCTTGGTCAAAGAAGACAGAGGGTAGTTGTGGAAGGGTATGTTTCTGAATGGAAGGTTGTGACATTCCTCAGGGATCAGTGCTGGGACCTTTGCTGTTTGTAAAATATATAAATGATTTGGAGGAAAATGTAACTGGTTTATTCATAAGTTTGCAGACAACACAAATACTTTTTTGCAGATAACGATGAGGACCATCAGAGGATAAAGCAGGATATAGGCCAGTTGGAGATTTGGACAGAGAGATGCCAGATGGAGTTTAATCCAGACAAATGTGAGGTAATGCATTTTGGAAGGTCTAATACAGATAGAAAATATACAGTAAATGACAGAACACTTCAGAGTATTGATAAGCAAAGGGATTTGGGTGTACAGGTACACAGATCACTGATAGTGGCAATGCAGGTGGAGAAGGTAGTCAAGAAGGTATATGGCATGCTTGCCTTCATCAAATGAGACATTGAGTTTAAAAATTGGCAAGTCATGTTGCATCTTTATGGAATCTTAGTTAGGCTATGGAATATAGTGTTCAAATCTGATTGCTACCCTACCAGAAGGATGCAGAGGCTTTGGAGAGGGTACAGAAAAGATTTACCAGGATGTTTCTGGTATGGTGTGGCACGGTAGCATAGTGGTTAGCACTGCTGTTCCACAGCTCCAGGAACCAAGGCTTGATTCCTGGCTTGAGTCACTATTGTGTGGAGTTTGCACATTCTCTTTTCTCCTGCGTGGTTTTCCCTCGGGAGCTCTGGTTTCCTCCCACAGTCAAAGATGTGCGGGTCAGGTTGATTGGCCATGCTTAAAAATTGCCTCTTAGTGTTCTGAGATATACATAGGTTAGAACATAGAACATAGAACATTACACCGCAGAACAGGCCCTTCGGCCCTCGATGTTGCGCCGACCAATTAACAAAAAGCAATGACCCTCTAACCTAAACCATTCCCTTTTCGTCCATAAACTTATCTACTAATCTCTTAAACGCCACCAAACTTGGCGCATCTACAACTGCAGCAGGCAGGGCATTCCATACCCTTACCACCCTCTGGGTAAAGAACCTACCTCTGACATCCGTCGTATAACTACCACCCCTTAATTTAAAGCTATGTCCCCTCGTGCTAGCTTTCTCCATCCTAGGAAAAAGGCTATCACTGTCCACCCTATCTAAACCTCTAATCATCTTATATGTTTCAATAAGGTCTCCTCTTAGTCGCCTT
Organism: Sphyrna mokarran; assembly: GCA_024679065.1. Lineage (NCBI taxonomy): Eukaryota > Metazoa > Chordata > Chondrichthyes > Carcharhiniformes > Carcharhinidae > Sphyrna > Sphyrna mokarran. Next base: position 18,617,225 of record JAGIQG010000001.1, on the reverse strand, counting down.
CTTTCCAAAGAAAACAACCTCAAATCCCTCAGCCTCTCTTCATAAGGTTAGAGGGATTAGCAGGCAAATATGTAAGGATATGGGGCTAGGGCCTGGGTGGGATTGTGATCAGTGCAGACTTGATGGGCCAAATGACCTCTTTCTGCACTGTAAGGTTTCTATGATCCTATAGAGGGCATTAGGTGTGAGGGGAGGTTGAAGAAACTTGGTTTGTTCTCACTAGAATGACAGAGATTGAGGGGTGACCTGATCGAAGTCTACAAGATTATGAGGTATGGATAGTCAAAGGCTTTTTCCCAGGGTGGAAGTGTCAATTACTAGGTAGCACAGCTTCAAGTTGCGAGGGACAAGATTTAAAGGAGTCACATGAGGTAGATTTTTTACGTAGCGGATAGTGGGTGCCTGGAACTCATTGCTAGGTGAAGTTGTGAAAGCGGATACGAAAGTGACTTTCAAGAGGTGTCTTGACAAATACATGAATAGGATGGGAATGGAGGGATATGGACCCCGGAAGGGTAGGGAGTTTTAGTTCAGTCAGGCAACATGGTCGGTGTAGGCTTGGAGGGCCAAAAAGCCTGTTCCTGAGCTGTAATTTCCTTTGTTCTCTGTTCTTTGGTACTCTACAATGTGAAAGCTTTAATTATAAGTCTGTATTTCCATTGAATTTCCATATTCCACAGAAAGCCCCAGTTAAAATTTTAATTTGCAGCACGATCTTGCCATTACACAGAAGCAGTAGGAAGCAGTTACAATTACATAGGAAGCAGTTTCTACTGAGACATTGATCATTGCAGCTTCTCAGCACATATGTGATTAGCTCATACTGAAATTGACCTTTGTTCAATTGGCCTTTGTTCGAAATCTCTGTGGTCATGACTTTAAAATATAATCATACTTCTCCGCTTCACAAAGAAAGACTAAAGACTGATGTCACAAACCTCCAAAAAGAAATCAATAGCCACATAACAGTAGTAGACATCAAACCAGTCTGATTAACTCTTTCCTTCCAGTTAAAATTTCCTGTGATGACACTAAGCATGGATAAACAGTCACTGTGCACTTTTTACCCACACAGAAAACCCTACTCAAGATACTTACAGCAAAGTATCAGGCTCTTTGGCCCAACAAATACATGTTCATTCTTCTGCTCACATAAGCTTCCTCCCATCCGTTTTGTCTAACCCTCTCAAATGTATTGTTCAATTCTTTATTTCCTCATGTCCTTTCCTCTTGGGTGTGTCCACACTGTCCGACGCAATCACATCTGGCTGTGCTAAGTTACTAATTTTAACCACCTTTTTGAAGAGGAGATTTTCCCTGAATCACTGTTAAATTTATTAGATACTATATTCTAGTTAATACTGGCATCCACAAGTGGAAATATCTTCTCAACTTGGTTGAGATTTTTTAAAGAGGTGACCAAGATAATTGATGAGGGAAGTGCAGTGGATGCAGTTCATATGGACTTTAGTGAGGCGCTTGATGAGGTCCCACATGACAGACTGGTACAAAAATTAAAATCGCATAGGATTCAGGGTGGGCTGGCTACATGAATACAGAACTCAAAGATGTTTACAATATAGAAACAGGCCCCTTTGTTGCAATTTGCCCATGCTGCGCTTTTTTTAAAACCATAGAATCGTAGAAATTCTACAGTGCAGAAAGAAGCCATTTGGCCCACTGAGTCTGCATTGACCACAACTTCACTCAGGCCCCAGCCCTATATCCTTACACATTTTACCCACTAATCCCTCTAACCTACACATCTCAGGGTTCTATGGGACAATTTTTAACATGGCCAATCAACCTAATCCGCATATTTTTGGACTGTGGACGGAAACCACGTAGACACGAGGAGAATGTGCAAACTTCACACAGACAGTGACCCAAGCCAGGAATCGAGCCCAGGTCCCTGGAGCTGTGAAGCAGCAGTGCTAACCACTGTGCTACCATGCTGCCCAAAATCTCTTGAAGCTAGTTCCAATTGCCTCTGTTTGGCCCATATCTCTCTATTCCCATCTTACCCATGTATTTGTCGAAATGTTTTTTAAAAGAAAATTTGTACCTGCCTCTACTACTACCCCTGGCACCCTGTTCCACATACTCACCACACTCTGTGAAAAAATTGCCCCTCTGGACACTTTTATGTTATGCTGCAACTGTATAGACCTTGGTGAGACACATTTGGTATATTGTGTATAGTTCTGGTCACCTCACTGTAAGAAGGACGTGGAAGCATTGGAGAGAGTGTGGAGGAGATTTATCAGAATGCTGCCTTGTTTGGAAGGTAGGTCTTATGTGGAAAGGTTGAGGGACCTGGGGCTTTCCTCTTTAGAGCAGAGGAGGATTAGAGGTGACTTAATAGAAGTTTATAAGATGATAAGGGGGTAGATAGAATGGACATTCAGAGACTATTTCCTCAGGTGTAGCTGTTACTAGGGGGTATAACTCTAAGATTCATAGTGGCAGATATAGGAGGGGTATCCAAGGTGAGTTCTTTACTCAGAGAATGGTTGGGGTGTGGACTGCTGTGATAGTGGAATCGGACACTTTAGAAACTTTCAAGCGGTTATTGGATAGGCACATGGAGCACACCAGAATGATAGGGAGTGGGATAGATTCAGACAATGCTTGGCACAACATTGAGAGTCAAAGGGCTTGTACTGTGCTATACCGTTCTAAGTTCTACGTATCTCTCCCCTCTCACCTTGAACCTGTGCCCTCTAGTTTTACAGTCTCCTATCTTTGGGTTAAGGTATCAACTATCTAGCTGACCTATGTGCCTCATTGTTTTATAGTCTTCCAAAAGATAACTCCTCAGCCTTCTACACTCCAGAGGAAATATGTCCCAGTCTATCCAGCCTCTCCTTATAACTCAAACCATCTAGTTCCAATAGCATCCTAGTAATTTTTTTTCTGCATTCTTTCTAGTTTAATGATATCCTTTCTGTAATAGGCTGCTCAGAATTGCACACTATATTCCAATTGTGACCTTGCTAATGTTTTGTACAATTTCAACAAGACGTCTTAACTTCTGTATTCAATGTTCTGACCAACGAAGCACAAGAAAGGCCCTCCTGCCCTTCAAGCCTGTACTGACCATGCTGTCCAACTTAACTAAAGCCCCTACTCTTCCAGGGACCATATCCCTCTATTCCCATCCTATTCATGTACTTGTCAAGACACCCCTTAAAAGTCACTACCGTATCCACATCCACTGCCTCTCCCAGCAAAAAATTATAGACACCTACTACTCTGTGTAAAAAATCTGCATCGTACATCTCCTTTAAACCTTGCCCTTCACACCTTAAACTTATGCCACCTGTAATTGACTCTTGCACCTGGGAAAAAGCCTCTGACTTTCCACTCTGTCCATGCCTCTCATAATCTTGTAGACTTCTATCAGGTCTCCCCTCAACTTCCATCGCTCCAGTGAGAACAAACTAAGTTTCTCCAATTTCTCCCCATAGCCAATGCCCTCCAAACTGGGCAGCATTTCTGTACTCTCTCAAAAGTCTCCACATCCTTTTGGTAGTATGGCGACCATAATTGAACACTATATTTCAAGACGGCCTAACTAAGGTTCAATAAAGCTACAACATGACTTGCTAATTTTTAAACTCAATGCCCTGGCTGATGAAGGTAAGCATGCTGTTTGCCTTCTTGACTACCTTCTCCACCTGCATTGCCACTTTCAGAGATCTGAATACCTTTACACCCAGATCCCTTCTAAATTCGTTGGAGCTTAAAAGATGAAAGGGGTATCTTATTGAAACTTACAGGACACTGCAAGACTTGGATGTAGTGGATGTGAAGAGGATGCTTCCATTAGTATGAAAAACTAGAACAACTAGAATAGGCTAAAGGGACAATCCTCTAAAACAGAGATGAGGGGGAATTTCTTCAGCCAGAGTGGTAAATCTGTGAAACTCTTTGCCACAGAAGGCTGTGGAGGCCAGGTCATTGAGTGTCTTTAAGGCCAAGGTAGATAGCTTCTTGATTAATAAGTGATCACTGGTTATGGTAAAAGGCAAGAGATGAGAAAAATGATTGAATGGTGGAGCAGACCCAATGGGCCGAGTGGCCTAATTCTGCTGTTATGTCTTATGACCTTGTGGTTTTACGGTCTCTCTGAGGAAGGGAATGCCAAAACACTATGACTTTCTGAGGGATGGAATTTCTTGTAATCCCTTAAAAATGAGACTTTTTTAAATTTAATGCAAACGAGAATAGTATCAATTAAAGTTTCAAAATTACACTTCAGTAAGTGGTAGACTCAGGGGTGGGGAGAAACAATGCTGGTTTGTCTGTTTGATTCATAGAATCCCTACAGTGCAGAAGGAGGCTATTTCAGCCCAATTGAATCTGCACTGACCCTCCAAAGAGCATCCTACCAAGAGAATTTAACATGGCCAATGCACCTAATCAGCAAGTCTTTCAGAATGTGGGAAGAAACCAGAGCACCCAGAGGAAACCTACACAGACATGGGGAGAACATGCAAACTTCACACAGACAGTGACCCAAACCAGAAATCAAACTCGCGTCCCCGGCGCTGTGAGGCAGCAGTGCTAACCACTGTGGCACTAGGCCGCCCTTCATCTTCAAATAAATGATGAAAATAAGCTCAACACATTCAAAAAATAATAATCGTGCATGACATTTCATGACTGCAATGCAAAGTGTAAAGAGAACAATATTCGGTTTAATTAGTCCCCTGATCAGACAAAGAATGCAATTCTTCAAGCTCTGTGCAATAATGATGGTTAAATAAAATCTTCGGTTTACTCGGAGGAATACTGTCAAGCTTTAAGCCTTAAGAGTTATTAAACCAAGTGCAGAGCATCAAACTTTAACCAGTCCAGCCAGTCTTAATGGGATCAAAGCCTCTCCTATTCATCTGCATGTAAATGTCCATTAGAATAATGAATTTGCACAATCTGATCCTCATTCTTAATGGGCAAAGATCTGTCCCATGTTTGACTGTTGCCCTCAGACAGTTAGAAGCCAGCTGGTTGATCAGTCAACAGCAGTGACCACTATTAGTTGCTTGCTTTTACAGCTGCCTCTCTTCCCCAGGTCCAACTTCTTGAAGGCTCCCCCTCCCACCGTTATAACTTTCTGAAGTATCTGCAATCCTCTTCGGCTATGCATTCACCTACTTAGCACTAATTCTACAATTCCCTCCCTGAACCTCTCAGCCTCTCTACTTCTCTTCCCTCTTTTAAAATTGACCTTAAAATGCATGTCCTTCACCCAGTACTTGATCTTCTGCACAAATATCCACACATGACCCAAAGCCGCATTCTGTTTGCAGAATCCCGGAGTGTTTTAATATGTTAAAATACTCTATTTATATAATTTGCTGTTGTGATGCTGGCTGTCTCAACTAATGCTTTCTGTGACCCATCTCCCCTGAGTCCATTGCACTGACATGTTGACTGAGATTATATTCTCAAGTCCCTGAAGTGGGACTTAATCTTGTGAAATAAGGATAATAAGAAGTAAAGTAATAACCTTGGGATACTAAGGAGCAATTTAGCATGGCCAATCCACCGAATATGCATATCTTTAGACTGTGGGAGGAAATCAGAGGAAATTCACGCAGATATGTGGAGAACAATCCATATAGACAGTCACCCAAGGCCGGAAATGTACACAGACCCCTGACGCTGTGAGGCAGCAGTGCTAACAACTGATTTTTTTTATTATTTGCTTTGATTTATTATTGTCACATTTACTAATATACAGTGAAAAGTATTGTTTCTTGCACATTATATAGACAAAACATACTTACATAGAGAAGGAAAGGAAAGATGCAGAATGTAGCAAAAGATAACTGAAGAGAAAGTAGATTCATTCAAAAGTCTAATGGAAACAGGGAAGAAACTATTCTTGAGTCAGTTGGTATGTAATCTCAGACTTGTGTATCTTTTGTACTGGTAGAAGAAGATGGAAGAGAAAACGTCCAGGGTGCGTGGACTCTTTGAATATGCTGGCTACGTTTCCGAGGCAGTAGGAAGTGTGGGCAGAATCAATGGATGGGACACCGGATTGCGTGATGGATTGGGCTTCATTCACAATGCTTTGTAATTTCTTGAAGTCTTGGACAGAACAGGAACCATATCAAGCTGTGATATAACCAGAACAAATGTTTTCTATCATGCATCTTAAAAGCTGGTGAGAGTCATTGTAGACATGTCAAATTTCCTTAGCCTCCTGAGAAAATAGAGTTGTTGATGGGCTTTCTTAACTATAGTGTTGGCATGGGGGCACCAGGACAGGTTATTGGTGATCTGGACATCTCTTGACTAATTCCAGTTCATCCCAGTTGATGTAGACAGTGGCATGTTCCCTACTATGCTTCCTGAAGCCAATGGCTATCTCCTTCATTTTGTTAATGTTGAAGGAGAGATTATTGTTGCTGCACCATTTCCCCAGATTCTTTATCTCATTCCTGTAGTTTGTATCATCATTGTTTGCTATCCAATCTACTACGGTTGTGTCATCAGCAAACTTGAAAATTGAGTTGGAGGAGAATTTGGCCACATAGTCAAAGCTATACAAGGAGTTTGGTCGGGCATTGAGAAAGCAACCAGTGTTGAGGATGATCGTGAAGGAGGTGTTGTTGTCTATCCTTATAGATTGCAGTCTGTGAATTAGGAACTTCAGGATTCAGTCACAGAGGGAGGAGCCAAACCCAGATGATGGAGTTTGGAGATGAGTTTTGTTGGAATAATGGTGTTGAAGGCTGAACTGCAGTCAATAAATCGAAGTCTTTGTTACCTCTGTGTTCAGGGAGATGGTATTTACTATGGACCTGCTGTGGTAGAACATTGAACATAGAACATTACAGCACAGAACAGGCCCTTCGGCCTTCGATGTTGCGCTGACCAATATAAAAAGCAATGACTCTCCAAACTAAACCATTCCCTTCTCTTCCATATACTTATCAACTAACCTCTTAAACGCCACCAAACTTGGCGCATCTACAACTGCTGCAGGCAGGGCATTCCACTCCCGAACCACCCTTTGGGTAAAGAACCTACCTCTGATATCCGTCCTATAACTATCACCCTTTAATTTAAAGCTGTGTCCCCTCGTGCTAGCTTTCTCCATCCTAGGAAAAAGGCTATCACTGTCCACCCTATCTAAACCTCTAATCATCTTATATGTTTCGATAAGGTCTCCTCTTAGCCGCCTCCTTTCTAACGAAAACAACCTCAAATCCCTCAGCCTCTCTTCATAAGACCTGCCCTCCATACCAGGCAACATCCTGGTAAACCTCCTCTGTACCCTCTCCAATGCCTCCACATCTTTCTTATAATGTGGGGACCAGAACTGCACACAATACTCCAAGTGCGGCCGCACTAGAGTTTTGTACAGTTGCAACATGACGTTGCGGCTCCGAAATTCAATCCCCCTACCAATAAAAGCTAAGACTCCATATGCCTTCTTAACAACCTTATCGACTTGACTGCCTACTTTCAGGGATCTATGCACAAATACACCAAGATCCCTCTGTTCATCAACACTATTAAGAGTCCTACCATTAGCCCTATACTCTACACATTTATTATTCCTGCCAAAGTGCATTACCTCACACTTTTCCACATTAAACTCCATTTGCCACCTCTCGGCCCAGCTCTGCAACTTGTCCAAGTCTCTCTGCAAACTATAACACCCCTCTTCACTATCTACCACTCCACCGACTTTAGTGTCATCTGCAAATTTACTAATCCATCCTTCAATACCCTCATCCAGATCATTTATAAAAATTACAAACAGCAGGGGCCCCAAAACAGACCCCTGAGGTACACCACTTGTCACCGAACTCCAAGATGAATATCTCCCATCAACCACCACCCTCTGTCTTCTATCTGCTAGCCAATTCCTAACCCAATTAGCTAAATCACCCTCTATCCCATACATCTGCATTTTCTGCAGAAGTCTTCCATGGGCCACCTTATCAAACGCCTTACTAAAGTCCATATATACCACATCAACCGCCTTACCCCCATCCACCTCTTTAGTCACTTTTTCAAAAAACTCAATGAGGTTAGTAAGGCACGACCTACCCTTCACAAAACCATGCTGACTATCCCCAATCAATTCATTTCTCTCTAAATAACTATAAATCCTATCCCTAATAATTCTCTCCTGGTAGTAGGCAAATTGTAGTAGATCCAGGCAATCTAGAAAATTAGCTCAGCAGGGTGGATGGATCCCCCCAACTCGCTCTTTCCTGTACTCCGCCTTATTGTTTGAGATCTGACCCACAATGGTGGTATCATCAGCAAATTTGAAAATGGAGTTGGAGGGGAATTTGTCCACACAGTCATAAGTGTATAAGGAGTATCGTGAGGGGCTAAGGACACAGCCTTGTGGGGCACCAGTGTTGAGGATGATCACGGACGAAGTGTTGTTGCTAACCCTACTGATTGCGGCTGTGGGTTACATTGTGCCATCCCATATTTGGTGGGACACTAATGGGCACACATGGAGAACAGCTACCTCTGTGGGCAGGCCACAAGTGACTGGCGTCCCAGAACAACTCAACCTTTCTCCTCAACCTCTGACAAAGAAAGGGCAATGAAGATCCAGGGAAAACAGCAAACTTGTTTTTACAGAACTCCTTAAAATAAATCCTGAGCCATCTACCTTTAACTTGATAAAAATGTCCTTCTGTCAGGTATTAGAGAGAAAAAGATCATCCTGAGAAATAATGGTATCTCTATGTAAAAAGATAAACAATATCAGACACTGATTGCTATAGCTGTCTATCCAACCCCATAAAATCTTGCTGGCTGGCAGGGGTGATAAGGAGGTAATGAATCTGTGGTCCATTGAACTGCAACTTCCATACAGCAAATACCCATAGGGGTAGTGATTTGTATCAGAGTTATTGTTTACATAGACATAGGGCTGTGAAAATGTGTCTGGCTGCTGTAAATGGTGGTTTTTAACTTGCGTCACTACAAGGGAAATTGTTGGTCGCTAGTTACCAGATTATTTAGAAACATAGAAACTAGAAGCAGGAGTTTGGCTCTTCGAGCCCACTTCACCATTCATTTTGATCATGGCTGATCATCAATTTTAATATCCTGAGCCCTCTCCCCCCCCCCCCCCCCCCCCCCCCCCCCCCCCCCCATGTCTCTTGATCCCTTTAGCCCCAACAGCTGTATTTAATTTCTTCTCGAAATCAGACATTTTGGCCTCAACTATATTCTAAGGTAGTGAATTCCACACGTTCACCAGCCTCTGGATGAAGAAATTTCTCCTCACCTTAGTTCTAAAAACCAGACACACGGGTTCACCTTCCCCGCCCCTCACCACCTCCACCCACAAACTCCTCTTTTATCTATCACAAGCCGCAACTTTGTTAAATAAATTGGATATTTGCAGAGAAAGGAACTGCCTTTAGAGACAGAAGTCCCTTCACCAAAATTCTTTTATTTACAATTCCAACAGCAGTACGCAGAGTGCTATCAGTCAGCTGTCGACCTTTGGGAATGCCAGAGGAACTGGTTAAATACAAGGAAAAGACTCCCTGATTGGTCCACCAATTGATTCCAGTCACAGAATCACAGAGTACCACAGTGCAGAAGAGGCCTTTTGGCCCATTGAGTCTGCACAAATGCATGAAAAGCCCTTACATACCCACCTAATCCCAGCACTTGTCCCATAGCTTGAATGTTAGGGCTTGCCAAATGCTCATCCAGATAGCGTTTAAAGGGTGTGAGGCATACCCGCTCACCAGCTCCCCCCCCCCAACACCCCCCAACCTCTCTCTTGGGCAGTGCATCCCAGAATGTTACTACCTTCTGGGCAAAAAGATTTTTCCTCAAATTCTTCCCCTAAACCTCCTTCCTCTCACTTACAATTTGTGTCCCCTTGTAACTGACTTTTCAACTAAGGAGAGCAGCTGCTCCCTATCACTTTAATCTCATAAGACCTCATAATCTCTAAGACCTCAGTCAGGTCACCTCCTCAGTCACCTCTGCTGAGGTGAAAGAAAACAACCAAAAAAGCCCAACCAACCTCTCTCAAATGTACCATCCCAGGCAGCATCCTGGTGAATCCCCTCTGCATCATTTCCAGTGTGTTCACATCCTAGGGCGGCACGGTAGCGCAGTGGTTAGCACTGCTGCTTCACAGCTCCAGGGACCTGGGTTCGATTCCTGGCTTGGGTCACTGTCTGTGTGGAGTTTGCACATTCTCCTCGTGTCTGCACGGTACTCCAGTTTCCTCCCACAGTCCAAAAATGTGCAGGTTAGGTTGATTGGCCATGCTAAGAAATTTCCCCTTAGTGTCCAGGGATGTGTAGGTCAGAGGGATTAATAGGTATAATATGGGGATAGGATCTGGGTGGGATTGTGTTCAGTGCAGATTCCAAGGGTGTCTTTCCGCACTGTAGAGATTCTTCCTATAATGCAGTGAGCAGAACTGAGCATAGTGCTCCATCTGTGGCCTCCCCAAAGTTCTATACAGCGTCCATCATGACCTCTCTGCTTTTGTAAGTTATGCCTCGAGTGATAAAAGCGAGTGTGCCATCTGCCTTTTCTCACCAGCCTATTAACCTGCCTTTCCACCTTCAGCCTTGGTTGCATTATGGATTTCCTCCAGTTAAACATTGGCAAGGCCAAAGCTGATGAGTCACGTTTTCAACTCACCAGCCAGGCATGAAATTAATAGCAATAAATTTGCCCAGCTGTCATAGAAACTTATACTTCCTAAGTGGAAAGAAAGTGTGGGCCTCTTTCAAATGGAACTCCATCACAATTAATCAGGTTGCCTCTACACAGCGAAGCTCCCTCCTTCATGTTGATAACTTTTATTTCCTCAACAAAAATTCTAAGCACAAAATATATCTAAAATTTGGACCAGATTGGAGAACTTGGCTCAATTTTCTCTTCTTGCCTTGGATGCTTCTTTGACACAATCTAAAATCACATTATTGTGTTGATGGCTTTCCCTGAAATTGTGTTGAGTTATTTATTGTCTTTGAAAATTGCTGTATTTGATGATTTATTCTTTGATTTTCTTACTCTGTGTCATTTCCAGTTTCCCACCTTATTGCACTGGCCTCCAGTATTGTATCTCTGAGGGGTAGGGCTGTCTGTCAGGCACTGGAGTTCAGAAGTCAAGGGGAGGGAACAGAGTGAATTAGAATCATAGAATCCCTACAGTGCAGAAGGAGGCCATTCAGCCCATCAGGTTCGACCACTATCCAACACAGGCCCTATTCCCATAATCCCACACATTTACTTTCCCAATCCTCTGAAAATAGGGTCAATTTAAAATGGCCAATCAACCAAACCCGCACATCTTTGGAGTATGGGAGGAAATCGGACCACCCAAGGAAACTCAAGCAGTGCTAACCACTGTGCCACTGTACTTCTCTGGACAGGCAGATTCCAGATCAGCATCAGAAATGCTAAGGAAACTCATCAATTCAATGTGAAGGTTTCCTGTTAGAGTTTGATACAAGCCCATTTCAGTAATTGGGTGAACAGCTCGAATCATGGGCTCAAACGGGAGATGCAGTGGCATAATGGTATTAGGGGAGGCAGTGGGGTATCGGTACAATCACTAGACTAGCAAACCGGAGACCCAGTGCAGTGTAATGCTCTAGGGGCCAGGGTTTGAATCCCACAATATAAGGTGGTGAAATTTGGATTCAATAAAAATCTGGAGTTAAAAGTCTAATGATAGAAGAGGTATTTGGGTTCTTGAGAAACATTAAGGGAGACAAATCCTCAGGGCCTGATGGGATATAACCCAAAATACTGAGAGAGGCAAGGGAAGAAATTGCTGAGGCCTTGAGAGAAATCTTTGTATCCTCACTGACTGCAGGAGAGGTCCCAGAGCATTGGAGAATAGCCAATGTTGTTCCTTTACTTAAGAAGGGTAGCAAGAGTAATTCAGGTAATTACAGGTCAGTGAGCCTTACATTGGTAGTAGGGAAATTATTGGAGAGGATTCTTCGAGACAGGATTTATTCCTACTTGTGGACATATTAACAAGATGCAACATGGCTTTGTGGGAGGTTATGCCTCACTAATGTAATTGAGTGTTTCGAGGAAATGACAAAGGTGATTGATGAGGATAGAGCAGTGGATGTTGTCTACATAGACTTCAGTAAGGCCTTTGACAAGGTTCTTTGTTGCCGACTGGTGCAGAAGGCGAAAGCACATGGGATCAAAGGTGAGCTGGCAAGATGGATACAAAACTGACTTGGTCATAGGTGACAGATGATTGCAGTGGAAACGTATGTTTCTGAATGAAGGTCTGTGACAGGTGATGTTCCTCAGGGATCAATGCAGGGACCTTTGCTGTTTTAATATATATAAATGATTTGGAGGAAAATGTAACTGGTTTGATTAGTAGGTTTGCAGACGATGCAAATGTTGGTGGATTTGCACACAGCGATAAGAACCATCAGAGGATACAGCAGGATAAACGTAAGTTGGAAACTTAGGCAGAGAGATGGCAGATGAAGTTTAATCCAGACAAATGTGAGATAATACATTTTGGAAGGAAATACAACAGTAAATGGCAGAACATTTAAGAGATTGATAGGCAGAGGGATCTGGGTGTACAGATACACAGGTCACTGAAAGTGGCAATGTAGATGGAAAAGGTAGTCAAGAAGACATACAGCATGCTTACCTTCATCAGCTGGGGCATTGGCAAGTCACGTGGCAGCTTTATGGAACCTTAGTTAGGCCGCACTTGGAATATAGTGTTCAATCCTGGTCACCACAATGTCAGAAGGATGTGGAGGCTTTGGAGAAGGTACAGAAAAGATTTACCAGGGTATTGCCTGGGATGGAAGGCATTAGCCATGACGAGAGGTTGGAGAAACTTGGCTTGTTCTCACTGGAATGACGGAAATTGAGGGACAACGTGATAGATGTCTACAAGATTATGAGGGGCATGGACAGAGTGGATACTAAGAAGCTTTTTCCCAGGGTGGAAGAGTCAATGACTAGGGGACATAGGTTCAAGGTGCGAGGGGCAAGGTTTAAAGGAGATGTATGAGGCAAGTTTTTTACGGAGAGTATTGTCCCATTCCCCAACTGTCTACATGGTTTCCTAAGGATGATCCGATTTTCTTCCACAGTCTGAAAAATGTCCTGTTTAGGTACATTGGTCATATTAAATTGTCCCTCAGTATACTCAAACAGATGCCAGAGTGTGGTGACTAGGGGATTTTCACTATAACATTATTGCAGTGTCAATGTAAGTTTACGAATAAATAAACTTTGAACTTTAAATTTTAATAAATGCCCACATCCCATGAACAAATAAGAAAAAAAAAACTTTGCCCCTTGTTCCCACCATGAATGTTCTCCATCATGATCTTAACAGCACCATGACTTGCGTCTGAAATTTTACAGGAGTATACGAGTAACTCGGGGGACAGAAGGTCAGTCGGAGTTAGAGGGCCATCTGCATCATCGGCAGAAGCCCTGACCTGCTGGGGAATAAATGGCTCTGGATATCTAAGCCTTTGTTTCTGACAGAGATGGTTAGCTTCTGCATCCTTTCAGGATGCTCAGCTGCAGTAAGTAAAATCAAATAATAGTTCATTCCAACGACTGCGAGTATGACAATGAATCAGGGCAACTGTAGCATAGAAAATTATGGAAAGAAATTTGTTCAACCGCTCGACAGCAAAACACATTTATTTTGTTTGTATCGTGTAAACTATTGGCAAAAGATTGCCTTTTGAAATCAGGCGTACAGTGTACATCAGGTTTATAGATTTTTATTTATTTTTCTGGAACTGTAAATGCATACCCAAGCTGAAACAATCCATCTGATCCTGCACTGGCAGAATGACACAGTAAACATGGTTAGAGAATGAAGCTGATGCAAAGTTGGCTCATTCAAGAGGTTCTGGATCTTATTACTGAAGGATCGCTGGCAATCTAAGAGTGCTGAAACAGAATGGCGGGCAAGGGATTAGAAACTGAGGAATATTCCTGTGCGAGCCACAGTAAAACCCAAAGGCTGGAAGGCTGAATGAATCAGAAATACAATATGATGGACCAACTCTTCTTGAACCTTCTTGAACCCAAGATCATCTGGTGAAGCAAGCAATATTGTGACACAGTGGCCGGAATTTTACCAGCACACCCTCCACCCTGACCCACCCCACCTCCCCCCAACTACCACCCCATCTGCCCTCAGCCCCCGAATTCCGGGGGGCAGGTGAGGCTCGAAGAACGGCATTCTCCATTGGTGTCCAGCAGGATGGTATGAAACTCAAGTGGACATGCTGGTAAAATTTTACCCGCTGGGTCAATCCAGTCTCAATCTCTTACCTTCTTCCGGACATTGGATCTGCTCAAATTTTTAAAATTCTTTCTCAGGATGTACGTGTCGCTGGCGAGGCCAACAATTGTTGCCTATCTCACTTGCCTTTAAGGTGGCGGTGAGCCATCTTCTTGGATTGCTGAATCCGTGTGGTGTAGGTACAGTCACAGTGCTGTTAGCAAGGGAGTTCCAGGATTTTCACTTAGCATCAGTGAAGAACAGCAATTTATTTCCAAGCCAGGATGGTGTGTGGTTTGGAAGGGAAACATCCATGTGGTGCTGTTCCCTGCACTTGGTTCCCTTGTCCTTCTAAGTGGAGGAGCTTACAAGTTGAGAAGGTGCTGTCGAAGGACCCCTGGTGAGTTGCTGCAGTGTATCTTGTAGATGGCATATACTGTTGCTATTGTGCTTTGGTGATGGATGGATTGAATGTTTGAGGACTGGATGCCAATCAAGTGACTTCTTCATTGTGGAATAAGTCAACTTTATTGAGTGCTGGAGCTGCACTCACCCAGGCAAGTGAAGAGTTTTCCAACATGCTTCTGACTTGTACCTTGTAGGTGCTTCAGGGAGTAAGGAGTCAAATTACTTCACCCTTCTGACCATCTCTTATAGCCACAATATTTACACAGCTAGTCCAGTTCAGTTTCTGGTCAAAGGTAACTCTCAGGATGTTGATAGTGGGGTATTCAATGATGGCCATGCCATTAAATGTTTAGACTCTCCCTTGTTGGAAATGGTCATTGCCTGATACTTGTGTGGTACGAATGTGAATATACTTGCCACTTATCAAATCTGAATGTTCCAGTCTTATTGCATATTGGCACAGACATTTTCAGTATGTGAGGAGTTGTGTATGGTACTGAACACTGTGCACTAAAGGGGAGATGGTGGCTTCATGACATTATCACTAGACTGGTAATCCAGAGACCCAGGTAATGCTCAGGGTATCTGCATTCGAATCCCACGGTGGTGGTATCTGAATTAATTAAAACGACTTGTTGTAACCATTGTTGGTTGTCATAAAAATTTAGCTGGTTCAATAATGTCCTTTAGGAAAGGAAATCTGCTGTTCTTATCTGTACTTCATGATGTGAAGATGCCAGTGTTGGACTGGGGTAGGCACAGCAAGAAGCCTCAGGTTAAAGTCCATTAGATTTATTTGGTAGCACAAGCTTTCAGACCTCTGTCCCTTCATCAGGCGAGTGAGCCCAATGAAGGAGCAGCACTTCGAAAGCGTATGCTATCAAATAAACCTTAGGACTTTAACCTGCTATTGTGAGACTTCTTACTGTGTTTACCTGATCTGGTTTCCAGATCTACAGCAATGTGGTTGACTCTTTAATGCCCTGTGAAGTTGCAATAAACTGTGTGAGTGGGCAAAAACTTGGCAAATGGAATACTGTTATGAAGTTGTAAAGATGTGGATCTGACAAATGTAAATACTGAAAAGAAATACGAAGAGAACCAAAAGAAATCAAAAGCATTGTATCTTTAAAAGTATGTGTTTTTGTGCTTAGAATTTTGAATTGAAGAAAGCAGGCTGCAGAAGTCAATTTTGTGACATTTGTAATCCAAAGCAGTAGCCAGAGTTCCATCACAGCAAAACAAGCTTTGGAATTGAATTAATGGGTTTAAAGCAAGCACAGGACCAATGAAATTCAAATGTGAGGTTTGTTGACAGTCTCAAGCCATTCAAATGACAGGAATACTGTGAGGTAATTCCAGGTACACAGACCTGGATAAGGGGAGACGAGAGTTCAGGTAGTCTGGCTACCTCTTTAATCAGAAGGAGGGAGAGGCAAAGCTCTTATATCGAATCCTATGTATGTATTCATCAAACTTATTATTTACAGTCAAAAAAAATCACATCAGAAGATGTGTCACACCTGAACAGCAAAGATCTTAAAATTCCTAACAAGTACCGTTTGTACAGAATGACTGAAATTTGTTTCATTCATGAGTCTTGTATTATCCAAACAGCATTCTATTAGGGAGTTTATTCAGTTTGTTAATTGCTTTAATAAAATTGTCACCAGTTATTAGCAGGATCTAACACCCTCCATCATAATAACTTCCTACTTCTTCACGCTCACTTATTAAGAGTACAAGGTATGACAGGAAATTTGGCATGTCAGATATGATTCTTACCAACTTTAACAGATGCACCAGAGAAAGCATTCATAGAACACAGAACGTAAAACACTACAGCACAAACAGGTGTGCTGATCATAGAACATAGAACAATACAGCGCAAACAGGCTCTTCGGCCCACGAGTTGCGCCAATCACATCTACTATACCTACCAGGCCATAGAACTATCTGTAACTCCTAATCACATGTACTCATCCAAAAGTCTCTTAAAAGACCCCAGCGAGTTCGCCTCTACCACCACTGATGGCAACCGATTCCATTCACTCACCACCCTCTGAGTGAAAAACTTACCTCTAACATCTCCTCTGTACTTGCCCCCCAGCACCTTAAACCTGTGTCCTCTCGTAGCGACCATTTCAGCCCTGGGAAATAGCCTCCGAGAATCCACCCTATCTATTCCTCTCAACATCTTATAAATCTCTATCAAGTCACCTCTCAACCTTCGTCTCTCCAGGGAGAAGAGACCTAGCTCTCTCAATCTATCTTCATAAAGCATGTCCCCCAATCGAGGCAACATCCTTGTAAATCTCCTCTGCAGCCTCCCAATAGCTTCCACATCCTTCCTATAGTGAGGCGACCAGAACTGCACACAGTATTCCAAGTGGGGTCTGACAAGGGTCTTATAAAGCTGCAGCATTACCTCCTGACTCCTAAACTCAATCCCTCTATTAATGAAGACCAGTACACCATATGCCAGTCATAGACAGCAGTGGGAAGTTGTGCGTGGAGCCTGAGGAGATTGGAGAGGTACTGAATAAATATTTCTCTTCGGTATTCACGCAGGGTGATGTAAATGTAGTTATGGAGAACACTGATGTACAGGGTAGCAAACTGGAAAGTATCGAAGTAGATAGGGAGGATGTGCTAGATATTCTCGAGGGTTTGAAGTTGGATAAGTCCCCTGGGCCGGACGGGATTTATCCTAGGATTCTCTGGGAGGCAAGAGAGGCGATTGCAGAGCCTCTGGCTCTGATCTTCAGGTCGTCGTTGGTTACGGGTATAGTGCCGGAAGACTGGAGGATAGCGAATGTGGTCCCATTGTTCAAGAAGGGGAAGAGAGACTTTCCAGGGAATTGTATGCCGGTGAGTCTTGCTTCTGTTGTGGGCAAAGTATTGGAGAGAATTATTAGGGATAGGAATTATAGTTATTTAGAGAGAAATGAATTGATTGGGGATAGTCAGCATGGTTTTGTGAAGGGTAGGTCGTGCCTTACTAACCTTATTGACTTTTTTGAAAAAGTGACCAAAGAGGTGGATGGGGGTAAGGCGGTTGATGTGGTATATATTGACTTTAGTAAGGCGTTCGATAAGGTGGCCCATGGAAGGCTTCTGCAGAAAATGCAGATGTATGGGATTGAGGTGATTTAGCTAATTGGATTAGGAATTGGCTAGCAGATAGAAGACAGAGGGTGGTGGTTGATGGGAGATATTCATCGTGGAGTTCGGTCACAAGTGGTGTACCTCAGGGGTCTGTTTTGGGGCCCCTGCTGTTTGTAATTTTTATAAATGATCTGGATGAGAGTATTGAAGGATGGATTAGTAAATTTGCAGATGACACTAAAGTCGGTGGAGTGGTAGATAGTGAAGAGGGGTGTTATAGTTTGCAGAGGGACTTGGACAAGTTGCAGAGCTGGCCCGAGAGGTGGCAAATGGAGTTTAATGTGGAAAAGTGTGAGGTAATGCACTTTGGCAGGAATAATAAATGTGTAGAGTATAGGGCTAATGGTAGGATTCTTAATAGTGTTGATGAACAGAGGGATCTTGGTGTATTTGTGCATAGATCCCTGAAGTAGGCAGTCAAGTCGATAAGGTTGTTAAGAAGGCATAGGAGTCTTAGCTTTTATTGGTAGGGGGATTGAATTTTGGAGCCGCAACGTCATGTTGCAACTGTACAAAACTCTAGTGCGGCCGCACTTGGAGTATTGTGTGCAGTTCTTGTCCCCACATTATAAGAAAGATGTGGAGGCATTGGAGAGGGTACAGAGGAGGTTTACCAGGATGTTGCCTGGTATGGAGGGCAGGTCTTATGAGGAGAGGCGGAGGGATTTGAGGTTGTTTGCGTTAGAAAGGAGGAGGCTAAGAGGGGACCTGATCGAAACATATAAGATGATTAGAGGTTTAGATAGGGTGGACAGTGATAGCCCTTTTCCTAGGATGGAAAAAGCTAGCACGAGGGGACACAGCTTTAAATTAAGGGGTGATAGTTATAGGACGGATATCAGAGGCATGTTCTTTACCCAAAGGGTGGTTCGGGAGTGGAATGCCCTGCCTGCAGCGGTTGTAGATGCGCCAAGTTTGGTGGCGTTTAAGAGGTTAGTTGATAAGTATATGGAAGAGAAGGGAATGGTTTAGTTTGGAGGGGCATTGCTTTTTATTGGTCGGCACAACATCGAAGGCCGAAGGGCCTGTTCTGTGCTGTAATGTTCTATGTTCTATGTTCTATATGCCTTCTTGACCACATCCTCCACTTGTGGAGCAGATTTAAGAGTCCAATGGACCTGGACCTCAAGATCCTTCTGCACCTCAACACTACTAAGACTCCTACCCTTGACATTATACTGCTTCATCCCATTGGTCCTGCCAAAATAGACCACCACACATTTATCCGCATTGAAGTCCATCGGCCACTTCTCCGCCCAGTCTTGCATCCTATCTATGTCTCGCTGCAACTTCAGACATCCCTCCAGACTATCCACAGCACCACCAACCTTTGTATCGTCAGCAAACTTACTAACCCTCCACTTCCTCATCCAGGTCATTTATGAAAATGACAAACAGCAAGGGTCCTAGAATAGATACCCCCTGGGGTACTCCACTGGTGACTGACCTCCATGCAGATGAAGGCTCATCCACAACTACTCTCTGCCTTCTGCAGCTAAGCCAATTCTGGATCCACAAGGCCAAAGCCTCTTTCTGGTTTATCACAGCTTGGTGTGGCTCCTGCTCTGCCCAAGACCGCAAAGAACTACAAAAGGTTGTGAATGTAGCCCGATCTGTTACATAAAAGCCTTCCATCTATTGATTCTGTTGATACTTCCCACTGCCTCTGAAAAACAGGCAGTATAATTAAGGACCTCATGCACCCCGCACATTGTTTCTTCCACCTTCTTCTGTCAGGAAAAAGATACAAAAGTCTGACATTACATACCAACCAACTCAAGAACAACTTCTTCCCTGCTACTGTCAGAATTTTGAATGGACTTACATTCAGATGATCTTTCTCTATGCCCTAGCTATGACTGTAACACTAATTCTGCACTCTCTTGTTTCCTTCTCTATGAATGGTATGTTTTGTCTGTATAGTGCACAAGAAACAATACTTTTCACTGTATGTTAATATATGTGACAACAATAAGTAAAAAAAAAAATCCCTTTTGGGGTTCTAAAATCATGCAGAGGGAAACAGAACCTCTGCATCGTAACAGAATAATGTAGGAAAATGTGAAGTTATGCTGTTTGGTAGGAAGAATAAAGGAGTTGAATATTATTTAACTGAGGAAAGACTGCAGAAGGCAGCAGCATAGAATGATTTAGGAGTGCTATGGATAAAGTTAGCATGCAAGTTCAGCAGATAATAGGGAAGGCAAATGGAATGTTGGCATTTATTTCAAAGGGAATGGAATGTAAAAATAAGTGCTAGAAGTTTACTGGCCTGCCACCACAGGAATCAAAATGGGTGCGGGTGAATTATTGAAAGTTCCATTGACCTCACAAGAGATTTAACAGCTTCGGGTTGAATGAAGCCTTAACATCCCACCCAGGGAATCTTTCTAAAAATAGACAAGGCTGGTGATCAAAGGCAGGAGAGGGATTTGGAAGCTATTATCAGGGTAGCATGAAGGGATTCTGTTTGGGTGGAGGAGGGCATGGGAATTAATAGGCAGCCTTTGCAGGGAGTGCGGCGTGGGGGAGGGAAGGGGGAAGGACGCTGAGGCTCTGTCTCACTTTTATCAGTTTGAATCCTCCAAAACACTCCGTGAAGCACAGAGTGCTGGAGATTTGTTCTGGTAAGTGTACCCAAAAAATGGGCAAGATGAACTCCCATTTTCCCACCAGTTATTTTTTTGTGTGTGAATCACACCCATAATGGCTGGAAAAGTAAGATCTATCACTGAATAATAAGTACAAGGTAACTATCATAACTTTCTTTTTGACATAGTAAAACTGCAAGGTAAACAATGCAGACAAACAATTGGACTTATTGCGTTGAGGGTCAATGGGGTTGAAAAGAAGTTTGGACATGTTTGATTTTTGAGTTTACGGATCAAGGATGGATAACTGGTACTCAATGAACTCACAGACCAGTCATGAATTGCATTGTGAAACAGGTTCAAAGTGCTAACTGGGTCTATTCTTAGGTACGAGGAGTTTTAAACCAGTCCATCAAGTGCCTGGTGGCACTTCCATCATCTAAAGATAGACAAGCGAGCACAACTGGAAAGGATTGCCATGAAACTAACATATAATCGATAGCACTTAATTCGCTGGCATTTGTGAAGTCAGTGGAGTAGTCAGTTTTTTTTTATGATATAGCCAAATGATTGATTCATATATAAGGCCAGAACATACCTCCCCTCTCATTTTTTAAAGTTTAAAATTTAAATGTTTTCAAGTTTATTAGTGTCACAAGTAGTCTTACTCTAACATTACATAGTCACTGTGAAAATCCCCTAGTTGCTACATTCCAGCACCTGCTCGAGTACACTGAGGGAAAATTTAACATGGCCCATGCACCTAACCGGCACATTTATCAGACTGTGGGAGGAAACCGGAGCATCCCAGGAGGGACCCAAGCCAGGAATCGAACCCAAGTCCCTGACGCTGGTGAGACAGAAGTTCTAACCACTGAGCCACTCCTATTGCCCTCATAAAGAAAGCTTATTATTGTAGCAAGCCATATCAGTCGGAAATCTTACTGCTAATTCTTGCAGAGACAAGAAATTGTCTTTTGAAAAATGTTCATGTGTTGAAAAATAGTTGGACCTTCATCAAATATTTGAAGGCAACCCCCTGGGGTGCTCTGTAAGGAAGAGATAAGCAAAAGGAAACATATGCGTGAGGATATGAATTATGTATCTCTTAACAAGTTTAATTTTCCAGAATCATAACCTAATGAATTTTCATTTTGTTAATTTTTGTTACTTATATCTAAAAGCTTTTGCATGGTTTCACATGAAAAGCTTCAAACTAAATTCCAATTCCCCTACCTATATTTCATGGTCTTTGCTAGAGCAAAGTATGTGGATGGAGAGTGATAACTTTGGATAAAATATCACAATTCCTTTGAACGATATGAAGTTGTTGCACTGGATATATGGAACTTTGTTAATCAAATCTGACCTCCTTTTCATAACAATTGATTAGGGCAACGTGGTGGCACAAGTGGTTAGCACTGCTGCCTGATAGAGCCAATTCCCGACTTAGGTCACCGTTTGTGTGGAGTTTGCATGTTCTCCCCATGTCTGTGTGGGTTTCCTCCAAGTGCTCCAGTTTACTCCCATAATCTGAAGGACGTGCTGGTTGGGCACATTGACCCGAACAGAAGCTGGAGTGTGGTGACTAGGGGAATTTCACACTAATTTCATTGCATTGTTAATGTAAACCTTACTTATGCCTGATGATTGAATAAACTAAACTTGATCTTCTGCCTAGTCCATTCAGACAGTTTCCAAAGTACTGTGACTGAGGAACAAAATAAAAGGAGTCATTTTTTAAAAAGAAAATCGAGCAATGACAAGTAATATTTTAAAACTAAGGCAGCCTCACAGAAAACATCTTTCCACTTCATGTTCAGATGGGTGTTTTTTTTGATGATACAAGACAGCTTTTGAAGCCGTTTTAATGAGTGTCAAA
This sequence comes from Sphyrna mokarran, assembly GCA_024679065.1. Taxonomy (NCBI): domain Eukaryota; kingdom Metazoa; phylum Chordata; class Chondrichthyes; order Carcharhiniformes; family Carcharhinidae; genus Sphyrna; species Sphyrna mokarran. The sequence continues at coordinate 18,594,895 of JAGIQG010000001.1, read as the reverse complement.
GACATGAAAGGTAGCCAGCGCTATAAAGATTTCAGCGGGGTTTCTACACCATGGCAGATCATTTAGACCTGTAAAGACCACAATTTGGGTATTCATGAGGCTGAAGGTGAAAGACTGGCTCTGATGATCAAAATAAATACATGAGTCTGCCAAGACCACTGAGATGCACCAAACATCACCCTCCCGCAGTGCAAACCAGCATCAGTTGTACACCTTCACCAATAGGTTGCGGAGGGTGTGCAAGGAATACTCACTGTTTGAGGAAGGAACGGGAACTTACTTCTTCCCAGCAGCATGAGATTAAAGAGATTATCCTCACATTTCCCACTATTAGGTAACCTGTAATTATAACCAAATGATTCATGGCAAACATCCTTATCTCTGTGTTGTCTCTGGTGCCTCTCTTTTCTCCTCCGCTTATTATCAGGCTGATTTCTAGTACTGTGCGTGTAATTCTCTAGTTAAATGTTGAGAAGTTAGCAGACCACTGTCATCAATCCCCGTTCTAAGCTGTGCTGTCCCTCCATCCACTCTGTCTTCATCCCCCTTGCAAGGCTGAACCAAATGCTCCTTAAAACCGACCAAGCGTTTGATCACTTTGCCGATAGGATATAGTGTCAATCACAGTGATCCTGTGAGGTATCTTGGGATGACTTATCATATTAAATGTGCAACCTGAGTACAAGAGTAAGGGCAGGACAAGGGACCAGGCTGAAGCATTCCATGGCTTAGTGATAGTATAAATTGGAGTGTGCCATTGAAATGTTTGTAGACTTTAAGAGGGAGGATTCTTAAGTGCTATAAACTACGGGGCTATGGACCCGGTGCATGAAGTGAGCATAGAAAGAGCACCTGAGTGTTTGTTTGTGAGATATGAGTGTCACTGGTTGGCCAGCATTCATTGTCCATCCTTAGTTGCCCTTGTTCAGAGGATAGTTGAGAGTCAACCACATTGCAGTGGCTCAGGAATCACATGCAGGCCATACCAGGTAAGGACAGCAAATTTCCTTCCCTAAAGAACTTTAGTGAACCAGATGAGTTTTCCAACAATCAACAATGGTTTCAGATGATTTTTTTTTAATGAATTCAAATTCCACCATCTGCTGTGGTGGGATTTGGATGCTAAGGGATGAGCAATAAATGCTGCCCCAACCAGTGAGGCCCAATCCCATGAATGAACAAAGGTTCAAAGGGATGAATGGCCTTCTACTTGTCCTCTTACTTTGTACATCGTTATATTGGGTTTCACTCTAATTGGTGAACAAAGAGCCACTTGCTCTTCATTCAGATCAGATCAGTCATGATCTTATTGAATCGCGGAGCAGGCTGAAGGGGCTAGATGGCCACTCCTGCTCCTATTTCTTATGTTCTTATGTTGCTGTTCTCTCAAGGTGAGTGAGCTTCTGAGTAGCCGCAGCTCCTTTACTTAATGGATAATCGTAGACCGGCAGGCTCCTTGAGCCAATCATCATTTATCATTTGCACCAGGTCCAATTAATGCTGACTACCTACCCAACTCTTCCAGCTAACATTGATCGTTTTCCTCGACAGGTGATCCATATCTTGATGGATGCCGACTCCCTCTGTGGATGGAACGTCCAGATCAACTGACTGATTCATTGGATTGACCAAAGCACTGGCTCCTTTCAGAGCATGATTAATGTTCACATCTCTGAATGGGAATTGTGCAGGCCTAAGCAATTCATTCCATTGGCTAAGCCACACTAATCCCTTCATTTGTTCAGATGCCCCGGGACAAAATTAACATCCACTCCTTCAGCAGGCCAGAATTCTTGGTTGTGATCAATGCTGGATGCTTTAGCTTGATGGACATTATGCCTGAGAGACAATTGACTCTTGTACTTCTTTGATCTACTAGATATTGTGGAATTGAACGAGATGAACACCCATCACCATTTTGGCCCTGTATTAAAGTACGATTTTGAAAGTGGAATTATCAGAGTAAAATAACCCCATTAAACATAGTTTATCTATTTTGGTTACCATCCTTCACAGGATTTATTTTTAAGCAAATACTGTTGTTACAATTTGGAATTTTGACAAACTGTAATTAAAAGAAGCTAACAGATTGGCTATAACATGAACAAAGTACTGCAGACACTGGATATCTAAAGTCAAAACAGAAAATTCTAAAAGATACTCAGCAGGTCTGACAAGAACTGTGACAAAAGGTCACCAACCTGAAACAGCAACTGTATTTGTCTCCACAGTTCTGTTTATTTATTAGCATCACAAGTAAGGCTTTGATTAACATTGCAATGAAGTTACTGTGGAAATCTCCTAGTCACCACATTCCGGCCTCTGTTCAGACACTGAGGGAGAATTTAGCATGGCCAATGCATCTAAACAGACACCTTTCAGACTGAGGGAGGAAACTGAAGAACCCAGAGAAAACCGATGCAGACACAAGAAGAATGTGCAGACTCCACACAGTCACCTAACCAAGGATTCAAACTGAGGCACTTGGTGTTGTGAGGCATCAGAGCTAACCACTGTGCCATTGTACTTCCTACAACTAATGGCTTTAGCAACACTGAGAATTAAGACCAACATTAAACACCCTATATTAATGAAGCTGTTAAAGGAGTTACCAAAATGGTATAGAGGATGGATATTTAAATCAGCTGGCTGGGAGATTTGCTGATATCCAAATTTCAGGCCATAAGAATATAAGAACTAGGAGCAAGGATATGCCATCTGGCCTCTCGAGCTTGCTCTACCACTCAGTAAGATCATGGTTAATCTTTTAATGGACTCAGCTCCATTTACTTGCCTGCTCACTATAATGCTTAATTCCTTTACTGTTCAAACATTTATCTATCCTTACCTTCAAAATATTCAATGAGGTAGCCTCAACTGCTTCACTGGGCAGGAATTCCACAGATTCACAATTCTTTGAGTGAAGAAATTCCTCCTCAACTCAGTCCTAAATCTGCTCCCCCTTCTTTTGAAGCCATGACCCTAGTTCTAGTTTCACTTGCCAGTAGAAACAATCTCCCTGCTTCTGTCCTATCTCTTCCCTTCATAATCTTATATGTTTCTATAAAATCAAAGGTCAAAGAAAAATTTAGCACAGGAACAGGCCCTTCGGCCTCCTGGCCTGCACAAACCATGCTGCCCAATTGAACTAAAATCCCTACCCTTCCAGGGATTATATCTATCTATTCCCATTCTTTTCATATATTTGTCCAGAGTTCCCTGAAAACTTACTCTGTATTTGCCTCACTATCTCCTCCGGCAGTGAGTTCCAGGCACCCACCAGCCTCTGGGTAAAAAAATTGTCTCATAAATCTCCTCTAAACCTTGCCCTTGTACTTTATCCCTATTCCCCCTCGTAATTGACTCTTCCACACTGCGAAAAAGCTTCTGATTATCCACTCCGCCCATGGCTGTCATAATCTTGTAGACTTCTATCAGGTTGCCCTCAACGTCTGTCATTCCAGTCAGAACAAACCAAGTTTTTCCAATCTCTCCTCATAACTAATGCCTTCCATATCAGGCAACATCCTGGTAAATCTTTTCTGTACCCTCTCCAAAGCCTCCACATCATTTTTGTAGTGTGGCGACCAGATTTGAACACTATATTCTAATTGCGGCTTAACTAAGGTTCTATACCTTTATTCTCCACTCATTCTGAATTCCAATGAGAATAGTCCCAGTCTACTCAGTCTCTCCTCATAAGCCAACCCTCTCAACTTCAAAATCATCCCAGTGAATCTCCTCTGCAGCTCCTTCAGTACATCCTTTCTCAAGTAAGGAGACCAGAACTATACACAATATACCAGCTGTGGCCTCACTAGTACCTTACACAGTTGCAACACAACCTCTCTATTTTTAAATTCCATTCCTCTAGCAAAGAAGACAAAATTCCATTTGTCTTCTTAATTACTTGCAAACCAACTTTTTATAATTCCTGCACAAGGACACCCCTGCACAGCAGCATGCTGCAATTTTTAACCATTTAAATAATAGTCTATTTTGCTGTTCTTCCTACCAAAATGGCTCATTATTGGTCATTGGAATGGAGAGAGATGGTCCTGATTCAAGTCTGGCGAAAAAACCAACAATGCTTAAATTTCTCTTACACTAGTCTATTTAACACACATTGAATCGACCCAGCTGGGTGATGTCTGATCGTAGAATCCCTACAGCACAGAAGAAGGCCATTTGGTCCATCAAGCCTGCACTGACAACAGTCCCACAGAAGCCCCATCCCCATAACCCCACACATTTACACTGCAACCCCCCCCGACACAAAGGGGCAATTCAACACGGCCAGTCAACTTAACCCACACATCTTTGGATTGTGGGAGGAAACCACAGCACCCAGAGGAAACCCACGCAACTTGGAGAGAATGTGCAAACCCCACACAGGCAGTGACCCAAGACCAGAATTAAACCTGCAACCCTGACGTGGTGAGGCAGCAGTGCTAACCAAGCTAAAAAACCTCAGAGGAGAATTTATTGCAACTGTATGCTGAGTTTCCACGGCAACAAAGCAGGTCAGAAAGTTTTTCCCTTCATATTTAGCAACCCAAACTTTGGAACATTTCACCAAGTTAAAGATCCTTTATTTATTCTATTTTGGCTTGATGTTTGATGTAATATAACAAAAGTGGTCAGCCCTGATGGGCTAAAAGGCTTTCTTGCCCGTTGCATTGTTCTATCACTTTATGGATTGTGCTTTTATTTGCAACAGGACTACCAGCATCTGTATAGAAAGACGGTGACAGTAAATTTTGACCGATAGCTGGAGCAATCAATTACTTTATGCATCAGACGTACTGTGTCAAGGAAATCCTCTCCTGTGCTTAGTTTCTGTTTCAAGTGAAAGGTTTCTGAAGAAAGATCTCCACTCTTAACTTCATGACGTCCTCAGAGTCACACATATAAACTTGAGCCTACCTGTCACTGCCAGGATCACATCCTGGATTTCTTCATGGACCATCATCGCTGGAGTGCAGGATTTTGGATGTTCTGGAAAAGATCGAGGAAAGGGATTAATCTAAGAAAATCTTACATTCATATTGATTGTACTTTTCACAACCTATGAGGTTCTCAAAGCGCTTCAAAGCCCATGAAGTACTTTGAAGTGTAATGTGGAAAATGTCATAGCCAACCTTATTCACGGCAATGCGATAATGACTAGATAATCTGTTATTGTGATGTTGATTATGGGATAAATATTGGCCAGGACACTGGGGATATCTCCTCAGCTCTTCCTCAAGGTACTGCCGTGGGACTGGACTGTGCACATTCCCCCCATACTGGGCAGATATAGTCTCAGTCTAATCGATTACTGCCATCTAAAAGTAATTTATTTGGAATCACAAGCTTTCAAAGCACTGCTGCTTCATCAGCTGAGTATAGCAGATTCACAAACATGGCATATACAGACAAAGACACAATTGCAAGACAATAGTTGGGATTTGAGCAGTATTGTCTCACCCACCACCCCGTGCACCATCACCCCCCACCCCCCAACCCCTGCCCTGTCCCCATCCTCAAATAAAGCTGCCTCTTCAAAGGTTGGCGGGTCAGGTACATTAGCAAGGTGACTCAAGGCAAGCTGTGCCTCACAAATAGCTGGTGCTACACCGCACATGAGAGTTCTTAATGCTAGCACTGGGAAGAAAGGAAATGGCAACGTCTCTCATTTCAGCCCTGACATCCATCATCAAACATTGAGTTCATCAAAATATGCCATGGTGAGGGAGAGGAGCCCTTGAGTTGAAGCAATGGACATGTACAATTTCCATTGGTAGAAGTGGAACTGATTGATGAATGAGCTCTGAGGTGGAACAAGTTTCACGCTAAGTTATTTCACTGCAATGGAAACATCCTTAGGATATGCAATCTATTGTGTAATGATACGCTCAATGTGGCGAATATAAATCCATTTCTTGCAAATCCACGGCTGTCTGTTTTACTTATCGCTTAGTGTCTGAAAGGTAACCAGACAGGAGTACAGGATTGTGTTTGTACTGTAACCTGCTTGTTGGGGAAATTCCGTATGGTTCAGCTCAGGTTCACAAGCTCATGATAATATTTGGAGTCTTCAAGCAACATGGAAGAGGTACAGAAAATAAAACACAGAGTATGAATCATAAAAGAATGAAGGTAAATCATTCTGAGATTTCCAAGTACTCTCTTGGTAGCACAGAACTTTAATGCTGTTGAAATACAGATGTATTGTTGAAGCTTTTCCTTTTGCACTCATCAGGACAAATGCAAGAATGCCAAATTTCAAACAACAATAACAATTTATGCCACAGGAGAATAGGATGCTGATTGTTTGCCAAGTCAATCATTATTGGCTACGGCACTGCCATGGCAAAAGCAATGGGGATCTATATGTTCCCCATGTAGCTGAATAATTCCAAACATTTACAAGGTTTGAATAGATTCCTCTTGCTTGCAGAGAATGGGTCCCTGAGTGTGTTCAAGCCTCACAACTTTCTAAATTATCCTGAAGCTTAGGGACCACTGTTTTCTTAATGTCTCAGCTAATCAGAATTAACTTGCTTACCAAGCCAGTAGGGTAAACTTGCTTACCATTTTCGTCAGTAGGGTAAACTATTGTCTTTGTCTGAAATTTTGCATTCTTGCATTTGTCCTGATGTGTGCAAATCAAAAAAAACCTTCTGCAACATTTCTCCTTTTTCAACAATATTCTTGATTCTTTCTCCAAAGTGTTCATAAATTCCCCACGTAGAGAAGGAGGTCATTCAGCCTATCGAATCTGCACTGATACTCTTACAGAGCATCTTATCCCATCGAAAGCCCTCGCCCCCGTCCTACCCTTGTAACCCCTCACATTTTCCATGGGTAAGCCATCTAACTTTGGCAAAAGTCGAAAGCTCGCAGATTTACTATCAAATAAATCAATTGGATTTAAAATTGGTGTTGCTAGATTCTTACTGAGTTCTTACTAAGCCATCTAACCCATGTATCTTGGGACACCAAGGGGCAATTCACTGTGGCCAATCTATTTAACCTGCACATCTTTGGATATCAACATGAAGATCAACTACCTGACATTGTAAAACCATCGAGGGCTCTCTCTCTCTCTCTTTCTCTCTCTCTCTCTCTCATTATCCAGTGAAAATCATGCCTCAGTGGGAGTGTTTTTATATCTCAGTTAGAAGGTCTGCGTTCAAGCCCCACTGTGAAATGTGAGCTGACAACTTAAACTGACATTTCAGTGCAGGGTGCTGCAGCTTAAGAATCCCTTTCAGATGGAATGTTAATATGCAATCCTATGTGCCTCTTTTTTTATTATTCATTCAAGGGCACCGCTGATTAGGTCAGCATTCATTACCCATCCCTAATTTCCCCTGAGAAGGTGGTAATGAGCTGTCTTCTCGAACCGTGCAATCCATCTGAGGTAGGTACACCCACACTACATTTAGGGGGAGAGTTTCAGGATTTTCACCCAGCAACAGTGAATGAATGGTGAAATATTTCCGAGTCAGGGTGGTGAGTGACTTGGAGGGGAATATCCTTGTGATGTTGTCCCCATATGTCTAACTATATGGCTGCAGTGCTGGCTTTGTAAGATGTTATGATGTAGAGATGCAGGCGTTGGACTGAGGTAAACTCAGTAAAGTCTGGCAACACCAATTTTAAATCCAACCCATTTATTTGATAGTAAATCTGCGAGCTTTCGGCCTTTGTGGCCTTCGTCAGGCGAATGAGGTGTACTGTGTAAGATGTTGTCAAGGGATCCTTAGTGAGTTTCTGCAGTGCATCTTGCAGATGTTACACGCTGCTGCCAATGTCCGCTGATGGTGTTGGGAGTGAATAATTCCGGATGGGATGCCAATCAAGTGAACTGCTTTTTCCTGGATGGTGTCAAGCTTCTTGATTGTTGTTGGAGCTCTACCCATCCAGGCAAGTGGAGAGTATTCCATTATGCTTCTGACTTATGTTCTGTAAATGGTAGCAGGCTTTGGGGACACAGGAGGATTCCTGGCCTCTGACCTGCTCTTGTAGTTACAGTATGAATATGGCTAATCCAGATAAGTTTCTCGTTAATGTTAATTTCCAGTATGTAAATAGTGAGAGATTTAGCAATACTGATGCTATTGCCTGTTCACGTAGATTAAGAATATTGAAGACAGGAGTTTGGGCATCTTGCTGAAGTTGTACAAGACATTGATAAGGCTACCCTTGGAATATTGCGTACAGTTCAGAACTAAGAACAAAGAGCAAAGATCAAAGAAAATTACATCACAGGAACAGCCTTTTGACCCTCCAGGTCTGCACCAACTATATTGCCCAACTTAACTAAAACTTCCTACCCTTCTGGAGACCATCTATTCCCATCCTATTCATGTACTTGTCAAGATGCTCCTTAAAAGTCACTACCACATCCACTCCCACTCCCTCCCCGGCAATGAGCTCTGGGCACCCACCATTCTCTGTGTAAAAAAAATCTGCCTTGTACATCTCCTTTAAACTTTGCCCCTTGTATCTTAAACCAATGTAATTGATTCTCCCACTCTGAGAGAAAGCTTCTGACTATCCATTCTGTCCATGCCTCTCATAATCTTGTAGATTTCTATCAAGTCACCCCGGGTTTCTGGCGCTGTGAGGCAACAATACGAACCATTGTGCCATCTTACTGTTCTTTCTTGATGAGCAAGAGAATCAAATGTTACCAGGATAGAAGGCAAATGTGGAATTCGAAACACAAACAGCGTTTATTGAATGGCCATGATGTAGAGATGCCAGCGTTGGACTGGGGTAAACTTAGTAAGAGGTCTGACAACACCAATTTTAAATCCAACTGATTTATTTGATAGTAAACTTGCAAGCTTTCAGCCTTTGTAGCCTTCGTCAGGCGAGTGAAGTGTTCTGGTCTGCAATAGCACACATATCAGCACAGGCAGATTGCTGATAAGAATGTGAATCCTTACACCTAACCTGCTATTCAAGTCTTAAAGTGGCTAACAATGTGAGTGGAAGGAGCACTGAGCACAGGTTAGAGAGATGTGTATTGTCTCCAGTAAGCACAGTAAGTGAGGTTTTTTGCTAACCCAGGCAAGTCATGGGGATTACAGATAGTGTGACATGAAGCCAAGATCCCTGTTAAGACTGTCCTCATGTGTGCGGAACTTGGCTAGTCTCTGCTCAGCAACTCTGCACTGTCGTGTGTCATGAAGGCTCCCTTGAAGAATGTTTACTCGGAGGTCGGAGGCACAGAGCCGCTGAGCAGAGACTGATAACCAAGTTCCGCACACATAAGGATGGTCTTAACAGGGATCTTGGCTTCATGTCACACTACCTGTAACCCCCATGACTTGCCTGGGTTAACAAAAAACCTCACTTACTGTGCTGTCTGGAGACAACATCTCTCTAACCTGTGCTCAGTGTTCCTTCCACTCACATTGTTAGCACTTTAAGACTTGAATAGCAGGTTAGGTGTAAGGATTTGCATTCTAATCAGCAATCTGTCTGTGCTGGTATGTGTGCTATCGCAGTCCAGAACACCTCATTCGCCTGACAAAGGCTACAAAGGCCGAAAGCTTGCAAGTTTACTATCAAATAAATCCGTTGGATTTAAAATTGGTGTTGTCAGACCTCTTACTTATTGAATGGCGACAGAGGCTCGAGGGGCTGAATGGCAAACTTATGCTCCTGATTGGTATACGCTGTGTGGCTGTGGAGATGGTGCAGGGGAGAGTGAGGGCTTTACTGAAAGAAACAAAGTATGCCCTCTTTATTCCCATTGCCTGCAATATATAATTTAACACAGTGAAATCTCTGTTTATTGGAATCTTCCAGAGGAGTCCCTCTCCAGGCAGGCAGAACACACAATCTGACTTGTCTTGATACACCATGCCCTTTTAAGATTGGTCCTGATTTCACAGCAGCTATTTCGTAGAAGGTGCGTATTCTTATACTTCTCCTGCGGTACAGGTTGCTCGAAGACACTGCCAATTATTGAATGATTGATAGCAACTCACAGCCTTCAAAAAATAAGAAAACATTTCTTTATGGGGGACTCCACTCGTTTTGATGTGTTGTTCAAACAGCTCCAAACAAATTTTACGCCTTCAGGAAGTGTTACCCTTCAAGGGTCTGCCAGACGGCGACCGCAAATTGTCTCAAGATTATCCTTGATGGTTCCATTCACTGAAGGGCCTGAGAAAAGATGGAATTGTATCTCTACTGCGATTGTGCTAACACACCTGAGGGGTTCACTTTTCACGTTAATGCTGTAGATACAGAATACCACATTCAGTGTGCTTATTTTCCCTTTGGCAACAACAATAAGCACCCTTTGTTATTCCAATACAAGGATGTGTTATGTGTACTAGTCTTGTTTCATATGGGCTCTGCAATGGTGAGGGAGTCGTAAAAGAACAAAATCCTATTAAAAGTTATGGCATATTGGAGAACCTTACTTAATGCTTTGGTTTAAAGTGCTCACATTTACTTTGTCGAGACAACACAGAGTAATGGAAAAGCCAATTTCTTCAAGCAATCAGAGTCCCATCAGTCAGGGAAGGAGACATGGCCCCTCCAGGCAAAATTGTCTTCACAAGCTCGTTACATTTTGTCAACTTCTTTGAGAGCAAATGCAGTAGGGTTGTATTGGCAGAGATTACACTTAAAAAGAAATCAACATAAAGTGGCAGCGTCTGATTATGAGTGGGATTTCTCAGAAGAATGGCACCAATTTGCATTTATATAGCATCCTTAAGAGGATGAAAACTTTCCAAGGCACCTCGTTAAAACAAAGTTTGACACCAGGCTACATAAACAGAGATAGAACAGGGGAAGGCAAGCTTAGTCATGGAATCATAGAACCCCTATAGTGCAGAAAGAGGCCATTCGGTCCATCCAGCCCATCCCCGTAACACGTATTTACCCTGTTTTAGCCCCCTTGACACAAAGGGGCAATTTAGCATAGCCAATCAACATTAGCTGCACATTTTTGTACTATGGGAGCAAATTGGAGCATCAGGCATGTGTCACTGTGTGTGCGGAGACTGCACATTCTTCCCATGTCTGCGTGGGTTTTCTCCAGGTGGTCTAGTTTCTTTCCACAGTCCAATGTGGGTACCCGAAAAAGCATCGGAGTGCGACGGCCACGGAATTTGCACAGTGACCTCATTGCCGTGTTAATGTAAGCCTAACTTGTAACAGTAATAAATAAACTTTAAACTCTTATTGTGCAGGATTTATAATCCAGACACAGCTGATAATTACAAAAGATCAACATAATATGCTGCAGATGCTGGAATCTGAAACAACAGCAGGAAAATGCTGGGAAGTCTATAAATGCTGCCAGATCTGCTGAGATATCGCACATTTTTCTGAGATAATTACAAAACCCTATCCCATGCATAAAATGTTCCCCAGTTATGGATTTGTTCTGACACTCAGCATGTGAGATAGCCTTAGCCTTGCCAATGCTGTTCGGGGAACATAAGACTTTATAACCACTCCAGCATTTCAAATGCTTTGGCAAAGAGAATGTTCTTGTTTTTGCTCCAGTGCAACTGTTGAATGAACAGATCAATTGACTGCAAGTTGAAGGTTTTTATCACCAGTTTACAGAAACCCAAATTCAAGGATAATCCCGAATCCAGGAGTAGGGTCATTTGGCAAAGGACTAGATGATTTTTTTGCCACCTAAAATGCTCATACAAACCTGATCTCTTCACAATCCAAATAAATTCAGTCCACATACCAGATAAGAACATTTACATGACAATCATTGCACAATCTTTGATTTGTGATGTTGGTTCCAAAGTTGACATTGGGATGTTTTGTTCCGCCAATGTTTATCTTGCTTTTAATTTATTTCCAACATCTCTGCACCAAGGTCAATATTGCTTGCAAATATAAATTCGTCTGACTCTCAATGAACATCATATTTCATATATTCTTTGAACCACCATAATCAGATTTTCAATTGTTGTTCTTTGGACCAGTACCACTAATGGGATTACATTTGAAATTAGATTTTAATAGTTTCCATAGCAATGCTGCAAATTATTGAGCATTCCTCACTGTCTCAATAAAGCAGCTAGCATAATAAAGGACCCCACACACCCCGGACGTTCTCTCTTCCATCTTCTTCCATCAGGGAAAAGTACAAAAGTCTGAGGTCATGTACCAATTGACTCAAGGACAGCCTCTTCTCTGTTGCTGTCAGACCTTTCAATGGACCTACCTCGTTAATCTTTCTCTACACCCTAGTTGTGGCTGTAACACTACATTCTGCACCCTTTGTTTTCCTTCTCTATGAACGGTATGACTTGCATAGTGCAAGAAACAATACTTTCCACTATATACTAATGCATGTAACAATAATAAATCAAATCAAATCAAAACCTTATAGTACCAACCTGCTGCTTCCGTCCAGAGTCACATTTTCTATGCACAGAGAGTGAGTCAACTCGATTCTTAACAGAGAAACTTTGCACAGATAGTAAAACAAAGAAAACAGGAGCAGGGGTAGGCAAAGACATTCAGCAGTCCTATAACTAGACCTCATTGGTGATCACCTTCAGTGTTTGCAGATTACCAGGAGGGAGGCTTTTTGATGAGCGCACAGGCACTCCCATTACTGACCCCACCATTTCACAATATCCCTGTAGTGTAGGAAGAGGCCATATCGAGCCTCACAGTTCCATCCAGTGTGTTGGCTCAGTGGCAGAATGGTTAGCGCTGTTGCCTCACAGCGCCAGGGACCCAGGTTCGATTCCTGGCTTGGTCACTGTTTATTTGGAGTTTACACATTCTCCCCATGTCTGTGTAGATTTCATCTATGTGTTCCGGTTTCCTCCCACAGTCTGAAAGATGTGCTGGTTAGGTGTATTGACAGGTGCTGAAGTGTGGCAGCTAGAGGAATTTCATAGTAACTTCATTAATTTAAGCGTTACTTGTGACTAGTAAATTAACTTGAACCCAGATCCTATCCCTGTAACACATTTACCCTGCTAATCCCACTGACATTAAGGATCAATTTAGCATGGCTAATCCACCTAACCTAGATATCTTTGGAGAGTGGCAGGAAATCCAAGCACTCAGAGGACATACATGCAATTCTGAACTAAGGCCAGAATTGAACCTGGGTCCCTAGTGCTGTGAGGTCGCAGTGCTAGCCATAATGCTGCTGTCCTTTCATTTTAAGAACAGTCTACTGCCAAAAAGAAATTTGCATTCACATCAGTTCCCAAGTTTCGTCATAAGGTATTCCATTTATTTCAGGCAGAAACACCCATTTTTAATCATGAGCTTGCCCCTTCCAGCCTTGACATATATGGTACGTGTTATATTCTTGCATGGTACAAGCTTTCAGGAACAGAACTTGTGGCGATTGTCTCTTTAAGGGGAACACAGCAGAACATGGTCATCTGGCATGGGCGGCCATGTCGGGACTGAGAGCGAGTAACCATCCCAGGAGATGGAGTCCTCACTTAGGCAGAAGACATGCAGGGCACTAGGGCATAGATATTCATAAATACCTTATTCATAAATGGCTTCTGTATTTTGAAGTCTGTGAAAGTACCTAAATGTGGGGTAGCAGTAATAGGAAGGTAGATTATTATTTCAATGGGTGTAAATTGAGAGAGGTGGATAATCAGTAAGGCCTTGCTGTCCATACGCATCTGTCACTGAAAGTAAGTATGCAGGTACAACAAGCCGTAAAGAAGACAAATGGTAGGTTCACGTTCATAGTAGAGGATTTGAATATAGGAATAGGGATATTTTTCTGCAATTGTAAGGACATTGGTGAGTCTACACCTGTGTGCCACTTTGGAATCCTTATCTGAGGAAGGATATCTTGATATAGACGGAGTGCAGAAAAGGTTTTACAGGCTGATTCCTGGGATGGCAGGTCTAAAAGTAAAAGGATGAGAAGAGAAGGGATAGGACCTATAAAAGGTGAAGGGGGAAAAGTCTGTATGGAACTGGAAGAAATGGCAGAGGTGCTTAATGAGTACTTTGCCTCAGTATTCACGGTGGAAAGTGATCTGGGAGGATGCACTACAAGTTTGCGGCAGACTGAAAAGATTGAGTATGTAGATATTAAGGAAGCGGATGTGTTAGAACTTTTAAATGCTATCAAGATAGACAAGTCTCCGGGACCAGATGGGATGTACCCCAGGTTATTGTGGGAGGTGAGGGATGTCATTGCAGAGCCCCTGGCGATGATCTTTGCGTCGTCAATGGAGACGGGAGAGGTTCCGGAGGATTGGAGGATTGCGGATGTGGTCCCTATTTTCAAGAAAGGGAACAGGGATAGTCCTGGAAATTACCGACTGGTGAGTCTGACCTCAGTGGTTGGTAAGCTGATGGAGAGGCTTCTGAGGGACAAGATTTACGAGCATTTGGAGAAGTTTAGGTTGATTAGAAATAGTCAGCATGGTTTTGTAAAAGGCAGGTCGTGCCTTACGAGCTTAATTGAGTTCTTCGAAAATGTGACTGAACACATTGACGAAGGAAGAGCAGTGGACGTGGTGTACATGGACTTCAGCAAGGCATTTGACAAGGTCCCACATGCAAGACTTCTTGAGAAGGTGAGAGGCCATGGGATCCAAGGGGCTTTGGCCTTGTGGATCCAGAACTGGCTTGCCTGCAGAAAGCAGAGGGTGGTTGTGGATGGCTCTTTTTCTGCATGGAGGTCGGTCACCAGTGGAGTGCCCCAGGGATCTGTTCTAGGACCCTTGCTGTTTGTCATTTTCATAAATGACCTGGATGAGGAAGTGGAGGGATGGGTGAGTAAGTTCGCCGATGACACGAAGGTCGGTGGTGTTGTGGATGGTCTGGAGGGATGTCAGAAGTTGCAGCAAGACATCGACAGGATGCAAGACTGGGCGGAGAAGTGGCAGATGGACTTCAACGCGGATAAATGTGTTGTGGTCCATTTTGGCAGATCCAACGGGATGAATGAGTACACTATCAAAGGTAGGAGTCTTAGCTGTGTGGAAGAGCAGAGGGATCTTGGGGTCCGGGTCCATAAGACTCTCAAATCGGCCTCCCAGGTGGAGGATGTGGTTAAGAAAGCTTACGGTGTACTGGCCTTCATTCATCGAGGGATTGAGTTCAGGAGTCAGGAGGTAATGCTGCAGCTTTATAGGACCCTTGTCAGACCACACTTGGAGTACTGTGCGCAGTTCTGGTCGCCTCACTATAGGAAGGACGTGGAAGCTATTGAAAGGGTGCAGAAGAGATTTACAAGGATGTTGCCTGGATTGGGAGGCATTCCTTATGAAGACAGGTTGAGGGAGCTGGGACTGTTCTCCCTGGAGAGACGAAGGTTGAGAGGCGACCTGATAGAGGTTTACAAGATGTTGAGAGGAATAGATAGGGTGGACTCTCAGAGACTATTTCCCAGGGCTGAAATGGTCGCGACGAGAGGGCACAGATTTAAGGTGCAGGGAAGCAAGTACAGAGGGGATGCTAGGGGAAAGTTTTTCACTCAGAGGGTGGTGAGTGAATGGAATCGGCTGCCGTCGGTGGTGGTCGAGGCGAACTCGCTGGGGTCTTTTAAAAGACTTCTGGATGAGTATATGGGATCCAATGGGATTGGGGATTATAGATAGGTCTATGGCTGGGTAGGTTTTGATGTGTTCGGCACAACTTGTGGGCCGAAGGGCCTGTTTGTGCTGTAGTGTTCTATGTTCTATCAGATGAGGAAAGACTAAGTTGGTTGGAATTCTATTCATTGGAATTGAGCAGTATGAGAGGGGATCTCATAGAAACTTGTAAAATTCCAACAGGGTTAGATGGGTAGATAAAGAAAGTTATGTACTCCCCAGTGATGGGGGGAGTCCTGAAGTAGGGCTCATTGTTTGAGGATAAGGATCAAACCATTTAGAACTAAGGTGAAGAGAAATTTCTTCACTTGGATGTTAGTGTATTGAATTCCCTATCACAGAATGTAGTTGTGGCTAAAATGATGTGTGATTTCAAGAGGGAATTAGATCTAACTCTTTGGACTAAGGGGATCAAGGGGTACGGGGGGAAGAAGAGATCGGGATATTCCATCCGATGAACAGCCATGATTATAATGAATGGTAGAGAAGGCTTGGAGGGCTGAGTGGCCTACTCCTGCATCTAGTTTCCAAATTTTTATGTTGCTATGCATCAGTACAGAATGCGTTCAATTGTTGCCAGGATTGTCTCCGAGATTAAAAGCATTTGAAGGGAGCAATCCAAAATATTGGCCAATTTTATTCACAGCAAGCATCCTCAAGCAGCAATGTGACAATAATCAGATAATTCCTTATTGTGATGTTGATTAAATGATAAATATCGGCATAAATGTTATCTGATTTCAAGAAGAAATATGGGGCTAAATGAATCAAGGGATATGGGGGAGACGGGGATCAGGATATTGAATTTTTATACACTGTGACTGTGTCGCCAAATTCCCCTCTGACTCGGTTTTCAAGTTTGCTGTGGACACCACAGGAATGGTTCGTGTCTCAAACAATGATGAGACCGAGTACAGGAAAGAGACAGAGAATCTGGTGGACTGTTGCAATGATGATAATCTCTCTCTCAATATCAGCAAAATGAAAGAGATAGTTATCGGCTTCAGGAAACATAGTAGAGGACATGCCTCTATCCACAATGGGGGTGAAGTAGAAATGGTCTGGAGCTTCAAGATTTTAGGTGTTCAGATCATCAATAACCTGTTCTGGTCTCTCTATGCCGATGTTAAAGTTAAGAAAGACGAACAACACCCCTACTTTCTCAGAAGAGGAAGGAAATTTGGCATGTCCATTATGAGTCTCACCAACTTTTACAGATGCATTATTGAAAGCACAGAAAGCATTCTTTCTGGTTGCATCGCAACTTGGTATGTCTTCTGCTCTTTCCAAGATCGCAAGAAACCACAAAGAAACTACTGTCGTGAACAAAGCCAGGTTTATCACTCAACCTGCCTTCCACCCATTGACAGTGTTTATGCTTCCCCTACCTTGAAAAAGCAGCCAGCATAATCAAGGATCTACGCACGAAGAGAGAGAAACATTCTCTCTTCCACCTTCTTTTGATGGGAGAAAGATACAAAAGTCTGAGGATATGTACCAAACGACCCAAGAACAGTTTCTACCCTACTGCCATCAGAGTTTTCAATGGACTTACCTTGTATTAAGTTGATCTTTCTCTATACCCTAGTTATGGTTGTAATACTACATTCTGCACTCTCTCCTTTCCTTCTCTATGGATAGTAAGATTTGTATGGATAACACGCAAGAAGCAATGCTTTTCGCTGTACGTTAATACATGTGACAATAATAAATCAAATCAGATCAAATCAAAAATGAACAATTCACCTCCTGACTCCCCAAAGCATGTTCACCATCTACAAGGCATAGGAAAGGCATCAGTCAGGAGTCCGATGAAATATTCCCCTCGCCTGGGTGGTGCAGCTCCAACAACACTCAAGAAGCTTGACACCATCCAGGACAAAGCAGCCCCTTGATTGACACCACATCCACAAACATCCACTCACTCCATCACTGATGCTCAGTCATAACAGTGTGTACTATCTTCAAGATACATTGCCGCAATTCACCAAAGATCCTCAGAAGCACTTTCCAAACGCACAACTACTTCCATCTAGAAGGACAAGAGCAGCAGATACATGGGAACACCAGCACCTGCAAATTCCTCTGCAAGCACTTGCTTTTACTGGGTCAAAATCCGGGAATTCCCTCCCTAAAGGCAATTTAGATCAACAATTCAAGAAGGCAGCTCATCACCACCTTCTGAAGGACAGTTAGAGATGGGCAATAAATGCTAGCCAGGCAGCAACACCCATGTCCCACAAATGGATTAAGAAAAATGACCTCGAATTCCTCACAGATGCATTAAAGTGAAGTTGTAATTAATAAAGACAAACTTAACATTGAATATATTTTTCTTTACTCATTCTGGAGATATGAATATTCCTGGCAGGGATAATGTTTCCTGCCCATTACCAGTTGCCCTTAAGGTGGTGGTGGTGGGATACTTTCTTTAACTTCATGTGATGTAGGTACTCCCACAGTGCTGTTAAGGAGGGGGTTCTATGGTGGTGACAAATACAGGTTTGGGGGTAAATAATACCGCGGTAAGTTAACAGAAGCCATCTCATCAGATCATACTTTAAAGGTTTTCATCCCATGCCTCTCAGGAATTGGAGACCCAGACTGTGCAAAGTTCCACTGTCCACGGGAGGGACTTTCCGATCTTGGGGCAAGTGGGGCCAGGAACTGCCGCCCAGTGTATAGATCACATTGCCATAATAGTGAGAAATTGAAGTTTAATGTTTATTTTTATTTGTCACAAGTAGGTTTACATTTAACACTGCAATAAAGCTACTGTGAAATTCCTCTAGTTACCACATTCCGGTACATGTTTGGGTACAGTAAGGGAAAACTTAACATGGCCAATGCACCTAAACAGCACGTCTTTCTGACTGTGGGAAGATCTGGACGAAACACACGCAGACATGGGGAGAAAGTGCAAACTCCACACAGTCAGTGGCTCAAGCTAGGAATCAAACCTGGGTCCCTGGCGCTGTGAGACAGCAGTGCTAACCACTTTGCCACCGTGCCACCCAAGACATGCCTGCTCATGTTTTGCTTCATCATGGCCAGGATTAACGCTTAGAATGCTTTCTGGTCGATGGGCCTTTGCGCTTTCCATTAATTAAGGTTTCTGGCACCATGGTCAGGAAGTGTAAGCCTTTTGAATGAATCCAACAAAGGATGTTGACAAAGCAGCAATTTATATTGATACTATTATTACTATTATATTGATACTAATATTACTATTAATATTGAATTGAAAGTCTCAGTAAAATGAGCTCTATTCATTTGTTATTCCACTCATTAACATGTGAAACTATCAGATCAGGAAGAACATCTACCTAATTGAGATTTTGGGTCGTCTTAAAGGGAAAAGCATAGTGGAACATCATAGTTAAAACATAAGGTGCATCTACAAGAATTATGGAATCCTTACAGGGCAAAAAGAGGCCATTGGTCCATCAAGCCTGCACTGACTCTTACCCAGGCTCTGTCCTTGTAACCCCATGCATTTTACCCCATTAATCCCCTGAACTTCTTTATATCTTGGATCACTTAAGGAGCAAGTTACATGGCCAATCCACCTAACCTACACATCTTCGGACAGAGGGAGGAATGGATGGGAGGCTGGTTTGCTTGATGGATTGGGCTACATTCACAATCTTTTATAGTTTATTGTGGACTTGGGCAGAGCAAGAGCCACATCAAGCTGTGACACAACCAGAAAGAATGCTTTCTATGGTGCATCTGTAAAAGTTGGTGAGAGTAGTAGCTGACAGACCAAATTTCCTTAATCTTCTGAAAAACCTGTTGGGCTTTAACCTGGTGTTGTGAGACTTTTTACTGTGCTCACCACAGTCCAACGCCAGCATCTCCACATCTCAATTTTATGAGTTAATGCCTCTGGCACAGAATTTTGGCCAGTGCTTAAACAGAGAAAGAACAAAGATCAAAGAACAAACAAAAGTGCAGCGTAGGCACATTCACCCCCCCCCCTCACCCTCCACACCCCCCTCACCCAATCAACCCCCCCCACACCCACCTCACCTTCCACCCTGCCCACACCTCCCCAAAACCCTCCCTCCCCCCACCCAAAAGCTTGTGCCGAGCATGATGCCCTAAATAAACTGAAAAAGCACCTTCTGCCCTTACTCAGACCATATCCCTCTATTTCCTACCTATTCATCTAGCTGAGGGTTGACATTTCAAATAGAATCCGTACAATGCAGAAGGAGACCATTCAATCCATCCAGGCTTCACCAATGACAATCCCATCCAGGCTCCGTCTTTGTAATCCCACGTATTAACCTTGATACTGAAGAGCAATCAAGCTAACCCACACATCTTTGGAGTGTGAGAGGAAACCCACGCAAACACAAGGAGAACGTGTGAATTCCACAATTTCATCTAAGGCTGGAATTGAACCCAGGCTCCTGACACTGTGAGGCAGCAGTGCTAACCACTGTGCCATTGATAGCTTATTGCAAATTTTATAGGCAAGGCAGAAACAGTAGAACTGGAATCTTATAGAACATAGAACACTACAGCACAAACAGGCCCTTCGGCCCACGAGTTGCACCGATCACATCTTATCCTGAACTCATTCACACAACTTACAATTCCCAACAATCAACATGAGCATTGACTGTTCATGTTGCATGATCGCCACATCTTACCAAAAAAATGTTACCTGCACCTTCAATTGAAAATATCAGAGCTCAAGTTGTGTGCTGAGACATCTGGCAAATGAAACTAAAACCCTCAATATCACTTTGTTGGAATTCCAAAACAAGTTATATTTGTTTTCCGGTGATAAATCTATCAAGCAATTTGCCTTTTGACACAAGGCAGAATGTTCTGGGTCCAGCAGCAGTGGGATAATTGGAGGACAGAAAAAAATTATTTGACATCAGGCCCAAGACTAGTTTCCCAGTGGTGGTATGAATTTCAGCGATTGAGTTCATTTTATTTAATTTTTACTTCATTTATTAGAGTCCCAAATGGCTTACATTAACATTGCAATGAAGATACTGTGAAAATCTCACATTTGGCCACACTCCAGCACCTGCTTGGGTACACAGAGGGAGAATTTAGCATGGACACTGCACCTAATCAGTACATCTTTCAGACTGTGAGAGGAAACCAGAGCACCAGGACGAAACTCACGCAGACACAGGGAGAACATACAGCCTCCAAACAGACAGTGACCCAAGCCAAAACAAGTTATATTTGTTTTCCGGTGATAAATTTATCAAGCAATTTGCCTTTAGACACAGGGCAGAATGTTCTGGGTTCAGCAGCAGTGGGATAATAGTCCCTGGTGCTACAAGGCAGCAGTGCTCTCGCCACTTCAAAGACTTCACAGCAAACTTTGTTGAGAATTCTTTCTTTATGCATGAGCATGCCCTTCATGCTTATTAAAAGGCCAGCTCATCGGAATTAAGTGGCCTTGAGAGCTCCCTGGTAATAGCCGATCATATTCATCCAGAGGAAAGTTTCTCTTTTTTTTTGAATGTGCAGCTGATATATGATCACAGAAGGTAAATACTACATGTTTGTGCTTGGTTGCGAGTGAGATCTCATGACGTCTCCATCCTAAACCATTCCCAGGTACCTCAAAGTGCTATTGAAGCTTAGCTCCTTTTTTATATTCATTTATGGGACATGAGCATCACTGGCTGGCCAGCATTTGTTTCCCATCCCTACTTGCACTCGAGAGTGTATTTAATGCCGACAATATCAAAGATGCACAACAGAAAACATTCTTTTTGGCTGTACCAAGGTTTGTGTGGCTCCTGCTCTGAGCAAGACTGCAAGAAACTACAAAGTGTTGTGAACATAGCTCAGTCCATCACGTGAACCAGTGTCCCAACCATTGACCTGTCTACAGTTCCTGTTGCCTTGGAAAAGCAGACAGAATAATCAAGGACCCCATGCACCCCAGATAAAGTGTTTTCTACCTTTTCCTGTCGAGAAAAAAATACAAATGTCTCAGGGCATGTAGTGATTAACTTAAGAACAGCTCCTTCTCTGCTGCTGTCAGACTTTTGAATGGACCTACCTTACATTAAGTTGATCTTTTTCTACACCCTAGCTATGACTGTAACATTACATTCTACACCATATCCTTTCCTTCTCTATGAACAATATGCTTTGTCTGTATAGCACACAAGAAACAATACTTTGCACTGTACCCCAATATATGTGACAAATAATAAATCAAATCAAATATTGCTGTAGCTCTGGAGTCACACGTAGGCCAGACCAGGTAAGGGATAGCAGATTTTCTTTCCTAAATGACATGAGAGAACCAGATGGATTTTTGCAAAAGAGAATAATTTCATGGCCGTGACTTTCAATTCCAAGCTTTTTTTATTGAATTCAAATTGCACCGCCTGCTGTGGTAGGATTCGGACACAGGTTGTCAGAACATTCATTGAGTTTCTGGATTAATAGGCTAGCAATAATACCACTAGGCCATCGCCTTCCTCCTTGGAGACAAGGAATACCTGCAGAAAACCTGACTGTAAGAGACAAAAGGCAGGTAACTATAGGCCAGTTAGCTTAACTTCTGTAGAAAGGAAAATGCTTGAATCTACCATCAAGGAAGAAATAGTGAGACATCTGGATATAAGTTGTCCCATTGATAAGACGCAGCATGGGTTCATGGAGGGAAGATCATGTTTGGCTAATTTGGTGGAATTCTTTGAGAACATTACATGTGCAGTGGACAATGGGGAACCTGTGGATGTGGTGTATCTGAATTTCTAGAAGGCATTTGACAAGGTGCCGTACCAAAGACTGCTACATAAGATGAAGGTGCATGATGTTACAGGTGATGCATCAGCATGGACAGATGATTGGTTAATTATCAGAAAGCAAAGAGTGGGGGTAAATGGGCATTTATCTGGCAATCAGTGACTAATGGTGTGCCTCAGGAATCAGTGTTGAGACTGCAATTGTGTACGATTTACTTAAAAAGTTTGGAGTTGGGGACCAAACGTAGTGTGACACAAAGATATGTAGGAGAGCGAAGTGTGCAGAGAAGCTGAAAGTCTGCAAAGGGATATAGATAGTCTAAGTGAGTGGGCGAGGGTCTGGCAGATGGAGTATAATCTTGGTAAATGTGAGGTCATCCGTTTTGGAAGGAATAACAACAAAATGGACTATTACTTAAATGGTAAAAATTGCAGCATGCTGCTGTGCAAAAGGACCTGAAATCTCATGGAGTTGATTTGCAGGTGCAGCAGGTAATTAAGAAGGCAAATGGAATTTTGTCCTTCATTGCCAGAGAGATGGAATTTAAAATCAGCAGCTGTATAAAAACATAAGAACTAGGAGCTGGAGTAGGCCATCTGACCCCTCAAGCCCGCTCCGCCATTCAATAAGATCATGGCTGATCTTTTTGTGAACTCAGCCCCATTTACCCGCCTGCTCACCATAACCCTTAATCCCTTTACTGTTCAAAAATGTATCTATCCTTGCCTTAAAAACATTCAATGAGGTAGCCTTAACTGCTTCACTGAGTAAGGAATTCCACAGATTCACAACATTTTGTGTCCCTCCTCAACTCAGTCTTTTTTTTGTTCTTTGTTTTTTGTTCTTTGTTCAGTCTTAAATCTGCTTCCCCATATTTTGAGGCAATGCCTCCAGTTCTAATTTCACGCCTCAGTGGAAACAACTTCCCTGCTTCTATCGTATCTATTCCCTTCACAATCTTATATGTTTCTAAAAGATCTCTCCTCATTCTTCTGAATTCCAATGAATATAGCACCAGTCTACTCAATCTCTCCTCATAAGCCAATCTTCTCAACCCTCTCAACTCCGGAATCTACCAAGTGAATCTTCTACCAGTGCCAGTACAGTCCAATTTCTGACTGACTGGAAGAGATTGAGGACTGGCAGAGTGAAGGTGGAGCAGCTGGGCAGTCTTGGACAGAGTCCTGAGATAAGTGCCTTGCTCTCACTCCCTAACGTGTAGAAGCCTGAAGGCACTGCCGTGACTCTGTGGAGAAGGGGTACCTGGAGGGAGTTGAGATCCCCTGACCCCCTCTCACCCTGGGGACTGCTGCAATGCATTTATGGTGCAAGTTCACACACACATCAGGCAGCCATTAAGATAAAAGTAAATTACTGCAGACTCTGGAATCTGAAACAAGAGCAAAAAATGTTGGAAAATCTCAGCAGGTCTGGAAGCATCTGTGGAGAGAAAACAGCCAATTGTTGGGTGACATGGTGGCACAGTGGTTAGCAGTGCTGCCTTACAATGCCAGGGAACCAGATTTGGTTCCCAGTTTGCGTGACAGTCTGCTTGGAGTTTGCATATTCTCCTCACATCTGTGTGAGCTTCCTCCGGGTGTTCCAGTTTCCTCCCACTGTCCAAAGATATGTGGATTCTGTGGATTGGCCATGCTAAATTGCCCCTTAGTGTCAGGGGCTTAGCTAGATAAACACATGGGGTTACAGCGATGGGCCTGAGTGCAATTGTGGTCAGTGCAGACTCGATGGGCCGAGCGACCTACATAGAACATAGAACATAGAACAATACAGCACAGAACAGGCCCTTCGGCCTTCGATGTTGTGCCGACCAAAATAAAAAGCAATGCCCCTCCTAACTAAACCATTCCCTTCTCATCCATATACTTATCAACTAACCTCTTAAACGCCACCAACTTGGCGCATCTACAACAGCTGCAGGCAGGGCATTCCACTCCCTAATCACTCTTTGAGTACAGAACCTACCTCTGATATCCGTCCTATAACTCATACCCCTTAATTTAAAGCTGTGTCCCCTCGTGCTAGCTTTCTCCATCCTAGGAAAAGGCTATCACTGTCCACCCTATCTAAACCTCTAATCATCTTATATGCTTCAATAAGATCCCCTCTTAGCCGCCTCCTTTCTAACGAAAACAACCTCAATCCTTCAACCTCTCTTCATAGGACCTGCCCTCCATACCAGGCAACATCCTGGTAAACCTCCTCTGTACCCTCTCCAATGCCTCCACATCTTTCTTATAATGTGGCGACCAGAACTGCACACAATACTCCAAGTGCTGCCGCACTAGAGTTTTGTACAGCTGCAACATGATGCTGCGGCTCCTAAATTCAATCCCCCTACCAATAAAAGCTAAGACTCCATAAGCCTTCTTTACAACTTTATCCACTTGACTGCCTACTTTCAGGGATCTATTGACACATACACCAAGATCCTTCTGTTCCTCAACACTATTAAGAGCCCTACCATTAGCCCTATACTCTACACATTTATTGTTCCTGCCAAAGTGCATTACCTCACACTTTTCCACATTAACCTCCATTTGCCACCTCTCGTCCCAGCTCTGCAACTTGTCCAAGTCACTCTGTAAACTAAAACACCCCTCTTCACTATCTACCACACCACCAACTTTAGTATCATCTGCAAATTTACTGATCCATCCCTCAATACCCTCATCCAGATCATTTATAAAAATTACAACCAGCAGGGGCCCCAAAACAGACCCCTGAGGCACACCACTCGTCACCGAACTCCACGATGAAAATCTCCCATCAACCACCACCCTCTGTCTTCTGCACTGTAGGGATTCTGTTATTTTATAATGTTTCATGCCTGGATGACACTTCAGTCATCAGAAACATTACAGGGATGGTGTGTGTGGGGGGAAGTCAGATCAGGGCATGGAGGGTTGGAAGAGGGATTCATGCAATGACAGAGGGTGGAGTTGACGGTGTGCAAGAGTGAAGTGGGAAGAGTCTTGCTTTCTGATCTGCTGGTGTCAGTCAAAGTAAGAAAATGAAGGGCTCAAATCGTGTCCAGTTCTATCCTTGTGTGTCCATCCCAGGATGTTGGTTAGTGGAGTCCCTGGATTTTGTCTACAACAGTTACCCCTGCTGAGAGTGTTCACAGGCAACTTCCTTTACAAAAGAATGGAAGACCAGCTGTGTCTACAAGTTCACAATGTGGAAATGCTGGTGTTAGACTGGGGTAAAACAGAAAGAAATCCCACAACACCAGCTTAGAATCCTGCAAGTTCAGCCATTCCCCACAGCATGGTGAATACAACAGCATACATTCAAGGAAGTGTGAATACAAAAATACAACATTGTTTCTTCCACAATAAAGAAATTGTCCCTCTTTTATTATCAACACATTAAAAAGTCTCACAACACCAGGTTAAAGTCCAACAGGTTAATTTGATAGCGAATGCCACTAGCTTTCGGAGTGTCGTTTCCTCATCAAATGAGTAGGAGTTCTGTTCACAAACAGGGCATATAAAGGCTCCAACTCAATTTACAAAATAATGGTTGGAATTCAAGTCTTTACAGGGAATCAAATCTTAAAGATATAGACAATATGATTAGGGAGAGAGTTAAGCACAGTTTAAAGAGATGTGTATTGTCTCCAGATAGGACAGTTAGTGAGATTTTGCAAGCCCAAGGACCTGGATTTGATTCCTGTCTGTGTGGAGTTTGTATGTTCTCCCTTTGTCTGCATGGGTTTCCTCTGGGTGCTTCGGTTTCCTCCCACATTCTGAAAGATGTGTTGGTTGGGTCCATTGAGCTGAGTAAAGTTTTGCAACACCAATTTTAAATCCAACCAATTTATTTGATAGTAAATCCGCAAGCTTTCGACACTATGTTGTGCCTTCGTCAGGCAAATGCATTGCCTGACGAAGGCACAACATAGCGTCGAAAGCTCGCGGATTTACTATCAAATAAATTGGTTGGATTTAAAATTGGTGTTGCAAAACTTTACTGAGTTTACCCCAGTCCAACGCCAGCATCTCTACTCCATTGAGCTGAACAGGGGCTGGACTGTGACAATTAGAGGAATTTCACAGTTAATATAAGCCTTACTTGCGACTAAAAGTAAACTTTAACTTTATATAGATCTTGGGGCTAAAGGGATCAAGGCATATGGGCGGAAGGAAGTATTAGGATATTGAATATGATGATTAGCTGTGTTCAAAATGAATGGTGGAGCAGGCTCAAAGGTTTGAATAGCCCACTCCTGTTCCTAGTTTCTCTGTAAGCTGGAAGGGAAAAGTATGCAGAGAAACCAGTTCGGTGATAGAGGGGATTAAGCTGCACAGTACAGTGGATTATCCAGCCCTGATCCAAGATTCAAACCGCTTCGGGTCCTTGGATTTAATTCCACGTTCATCTTCAATCCTGGTAATGTCATCAGTAGAATATTTAAACATGTAAGTCAGTCAGCTCAGTGACAGGACGCTAAATACCAGCCAAGTACTAAACAAATCCACAGCTTTCACAGTGTATCAGCAGGTCTGGCAGCAACATATTATTCATGTCAATGGCTTTTGCCCATAGTCGCGGAGACAGTACACCTAGCACATTTCAAGAGTGCCAATTGAGAGAGGTCTGCCTTTGAAGCTGCGGGGTTGTTTTTCTTCTTGGCAATTCCCTAAATCCATCCATCCTCAGTGCATAAATGTTTAAATTTACTGAGGAGCGCTTCTCATTATCATCACACACACTGCAGTTTCCACTTCAGATCCATTTCCGATTAGAACACTTTGCATCGACTCTCACATGCTCTCCAACACCAACAAGCTCATTAAGGGATTGAGTTTCCTCTTGGCATTATTTTTAACACACTGAGTAACATTTTCAGATGCCATTCCAGCATGCATTGTATCTTAATCCAACACCGATAATTGTACTTGTACACTACTTTACCATGTTGAGTCAACTTAAGCTGCTTTTTCTACAAAATACCACTTCTCACAACCTAGCAAGGGTAGATTCTGACTGAATGATGTTTGGAGAGTGAATCAGCTACCAGTTTTGTACTTCACTTAACTTTTCCTTGTCACTGGGGAATAAGCAGGCCAAGTTCCCTTCATTTACACAAACCAGAAGCTTGTCTATATCCTGAGACCCTTTGTTGTAACTGGCCCATCAGAATATAAATAGCACCAGGCCAGTTACATTCAGGATAACCAAATTCAGCATGAGTTTTGTGGGCCAAATGGTCTGTCTCTGTACTGTGATGACTCTTCAGCTGGATAGAAGGTGACAAGATAACTCAAAAGCCCTTTAAAAATGGCAGTTGGGGGCTGATTCCGGGTTTCCCAACCCCATTCCCGGGATATCTGATTTTGAGGAGTGCCTGAAAAGGGGGCGAGCTGCTTCCTGCAAGAGGTCCACACCCAACATTCCTGACCCAGCTGGCTCCATTGCAGAGATAGGTATCTCTTACTCCACCACTTGCATAGGCAGAACAGTGACATAGTGGTTAGTGCTACTGTCTCACAGCATCAGTGACCTGGGTTAATTCCAGCCTTTGTTACTGTCTGTTCTTGGGTTTCAAAAAACAAGAACAAAGAACAAAACAGCACGGGAAACAGGCCCTTTGGCCCAACAAGTCCATGCCGCCACCTCGATGTTCCCACTTCTACCCGTGATCCCTGTCTATGTTTGTAGATCTATGCATTGGAACCAAATTTGCAAGACAATTTAGG
Source organism: Sphyrna mokarran (assembly GCA_024679065.1). Lineage (NCBI taxonomy): Eukaryota > Metazoa > Chordata > Chondrichthyes > Carcharhiniformes > Carcharhinidae > Sphyrna > Sphyrna mokarran. Next base: position 18,566,844 of record JAGIQG010000001.1, on the reverse strand, counting down.
AATAATTTGTTTTGCCAATCAGCCTAAGAGCACATCTTTGGAGTGTGGGAGGAAACCGGAGCACCCAGAGAAAATCCACGCAAGCACCGGGAGAATGTGCAAACTCCCACAGACACAGGCCCAAATCCATGTATTTGCACAGCACAGTGATAGTCACTGAGCTGTTGTGTTACCCACCAACTGGTCCAGTTTAAGCGTACACTAACGATGTGAAGCACTAGGATACTCTCGAAAAATCCAACAACAGCCCTCTCATGACCCATCGCATGTATGCCCCCTGTTAGACAACAAGATGGACCAAAGTACCTATAGGATAAAACAGAAATACATCAATATCATTGACAATTTACACACTTCCTAGGGAACTCCCAAGGCTCATGATCTCTATTTTAAATCAGTCTTCTATATCCCTCCATTCCCATTCCATTCATGTGCCCATCTAAGTATCTCTTAAATAACTCCAGAACACCTGCCTCCACCACCTCACTTGGCAGTATGTTCCATACCCTCACAACTCTGTGTGAAAAATCTCCCTCTAGCATCCAAGGTTTCCTCCAGATGCTCCTGTTTCCTCCCACAGTCTGAAAGATGTGCTGGTTAGGTAAATTGGCGTGCTAAATTCTCCTTCAGTGTACCCAAACAGGTGCCAAAGTGTGGTGACAAGGGGATTTTTACAGTAACTTCATTGTAGTGTTATTTAAGCCTACTTGCAACAATAATAAATAAATTTTAAACTGCAATATTCTCTGTAAGTCACACACAAGCCTGACTTGGAACATATATATGGTTCTGGGGAATGAGCCAGGGCAGGTGGTTGATGTTGTAGTAGCATGTGTCAAATAGTGATCACAACTCTTTAGGATATTAATGGAAAAAGATGAAGCCTGCCTTAAGGGGAGGGTATTAAACTGGGAGAGGGCTAGATACAGCCAGATTAGGCAGGATCATAAGGATACCGACTGGGATAAGCTGTTCGAGGGTAGGTCGACACTATACATGTGGGAGTCTTTCAAGGGAAAACTAAAATCTTTACAGGAAAGACACGTGCCGGTAAGGAGGAAGGATGGGAAAGGTAGGATTAGAGAACCGTGGGTTAGTAGGGATATTGAGGACTTGGTCAGGAAGAAGCGGGAGGCGTACGTTAGATCGAGGCAACTGGGGACAGAGACAGCGCTGGAAGAATATAGAGAGTGTAGACGGGATCTTAAAAGGGGTGTCAGAAAGGCAAAAAGGGTCCATGAAATGGGCAGGTAGGATTAAGGAAAATCCTAAGGCATTTTACTCCTATGTAAGGTGCAAAAGGATGGTTAGAGGGAAGATTGGACCTCTCAGGGACAGAGGAGGGGAACTATGCTTAGAGCCTGAGGGAATGGGAGAGATCCTGAATGAATACTTTGCGTCGGTATTCACGCAGGAGAGGGGCCTGATGTCTGATGCCGGCTTTGAGGAATTTGAGGACCCGTTAAAGGAAATAATCATTACGAGGGACGAAGTGTTGGGGCTTTTAGGCAGCATAAAGACTTATAAAGCTCCGGGGCCTGATGGCATTTATCCCAGGCTGCTAAGGGAGGTGAGAGATGACCTTGCTGGGCCTCTGACGCAAATCTTTGTCTCTTCTTTGGACACAGGTGAGGTCCCAGAGGACTGGAGGATAGCAAGTGTAGTACCGTTGTTTAAAAAGGGTCAGAGGGATAACCCAGGGAACTATAGGCCGGTGAGCTTGACTTCAGTTATAGGTAAGCTAATGGAGAGGATTCTCAGGGACAGGATGTATGCGCATCTGGAGCGCTGCGATCTGATCAGGGATACGCAGCATGGCTTCGTTAAGGGGAGGTCATGCCTTACAAATCTAGTGGAATTTTTTGAAGAGGTGACAAAAACGGTTGATGAAGGACAAGCTGTTGATGTCGTCTACATGGATTTCAGTAAGGCGTTTGACAAGATTCCTCATGGTAGGCTGATAGAAAAGGTGAAGGCGCATGGGATACAGGGCCAGGTATGTAGATGGGTTGAGAACTGGCTTGGGAGGAGGAGACAGCGGGTAGTAGTGGAAGGCTCATTTTCCAACTGGAGGTCTGTCACGAGTGGTGTGCCACAGGGCTCAGTACTAGGACCTCTTCTATTTGTGGTTTATATAAATGACTTGGAAGAGGGGGTAGGTGGTGTGATCAGCAAATTTGCTGATGACACTAAGATACTTGGATTGGCAGGAACTGAGGAGCAGTGCAGGCAATACAACAGGACATAGATAGGCTGGTAGATTGGGCAGATAGATGGCAAATAGAATTTAATCTGGATAAATGCGAGGTGATGCATTTTGGCCGGAAAAATGTAGCAGGGGTTTATAGGATAAAAGGTAAAACTATCCGGAGTATAGAGATGCAGAGAGACCTGGGGTGCAGGTTCACAAATCTCTAAAGGTGTCAGTACAGGTGGAGAATGTGATAAAGAAAGCGTATGGTATGTTAGCCTTCATAGGAAGGGGTATAGAATACAAGAGTAGGAGTCTGATGTTGCAAGTGTATAGAATGTTGGTTAGGCCTCACTTGGAGTACTGCGTCCAGTTCTGGTTGCCATACTACCGGAAGGATGTGGAGGCCTTGGAGAGAGTGCAGAGGAAATTTACCAGGATGCTGCCTGTCTTACGAGGAAAGATTGAACACACTGGGGTGGTTTTCCCTTGAAAGACGTCAGCTGAGAGGGGATCTAATAGAGGTATTGATCTGGATGAGGGTATTGAGGGATGGATCAGTAAATTTGCAGATGACACTAAAGTTGGTGGAGTGGTAGATAGTGAAGAGGGGTGTTATAGTTTATAGAGTGACTTGGACAAGTTGCAGAGCTGGGCCGAGAGGTGGCAAATGGAGTTTAATGTGGAAAAGTGTGAGGTAATGCACTTTGGCAGGAACAATAAATGTGTAGAGTATAGGGCTAATGGTAGGGCTCTTAATAGTGTTGAGGAACAGAAGAATCTTGGTGTATGTGTCAATAGATCCCTGAAAGTAGGCAGTCAAGTGGATAAATTTGTTAAGAAGGCATATGGAGTCTTAGCTTTTATTGGTAGGGGGATTGAATTTAGGAGCCGCAGCATCATGTTGCAGCTGTACAAAACTCTAGTGCGGCCGCACTTGGAGTATTGTGTGCAGTACTGGTCCCCACATTATAAGAAAGATGTGGAGGCATTGGAGAGGGTACAGAGGAGGTTTACCAGGATGTTGCCTGGTATGGAGGGCAGGTCCTATGAAGAGAGGTTGAAGGATTTGAGGTTGTTTTCGTTAGAAAGGAGGCAGCTAAGAGGGGATCTTATTGAAGAATATAAGATGATTAGAGGTTTAGATAGGGTGGACAGTGATAGCCTTTTTCCTAGGATGGAGAATGCTAGCACGAGGGGACACAGCTTTAAATTAAGGGGTATGAGTTATAGGACGGATATCAGAGGTAGGTTCTTTACTCAAAGAGTGATTAGGGAGTGAAATGCCCTGCCTGCAGCTGTTGTAGATGCGCCAAGTTTGGTGGCGGTTAAGAGGTTAATTGATAAGTATATGGAAGAGAAGGGAATGGTTTAGTTTGGAGGGGCATTGCTTTTTATTTTGGTCGGCACAACATCGAAGGCCGAAGGGCCTGTTCTGTGCTGTAATGTTCTATGTTCTATGTTCTATGTATATAAGATTATAAGGGGTATAGATAGAGTAAATGGTGGTAAGCTTTTTCCACCATTAGAAATGGATAGAACGAGGGGTCATGGCCTTAGGGCGAGGGGGTCTATGTATAAGATGAATATTAGAGGGCACAAAGGGTAGTGGGGGTGTGGAATGCACTGCTGAGTAAGGTGGTGGGAGCAGGCACGCTAGGGTTGTTTAAGGTTCTCTTGGACAGCCACATGAGCGGTCTGCAGATAGAGGGATATAGCAGGACTGTCTAAATATCTTATTTGTTTCCACAGGCAATTCGGTCCACCTTGTTGACCAACAAGGTGCATGCATTTGGCAGGTTGTGCGAGGGCTGCTCTTGGATGTTGTTTCAGGAGTGACCTAGTGCTTTAAGTTGTTAGTGTATGCTTAAACTGGACCATCTGATGGGCAACATGACAGCTCAGAGACTATTGCTGTTGCTGTGCAGACACATGGATTTGGGCCTGTGTCTGCAGGAGTTTGCGCGTTCTCCCTGTGGTTGCGTGGGTTTTCTCCGGGTGCTCCGGTTTCCTCCCACATCCCAAAAATGTGCACTTAGGCTGATTGAGTAACAAATTGTCCCTATATTGGTCCCTATATGGGAATCTTCCACAATAGGCATAGCCTAAAGTCATGGATATGTCATTAAGACGTTAGGACGGCGGTGCGGGCTTGTTGGGCCAAAGGGCCTGTTTCCCTTGCTGTGTTGCTCTTTGTTCTTTGTTCTTTGTATGTTCCCATTGTTTCACTTTTTCTTGGTTGAAACCTTGTAAGTCCCTCCCTAACAGCACTGCAGGTATAACACATGGGCAGCACGATAGCACAGTGGTTAGCACTGCTGCTTCACAGCTCCAGGGACCTGGATTCAATCCTGGCTTGGGTCACTGTCTGTGTGGAGTTTGCACATTCTCCTCGTGTCTGTACGGGTTTCTTCCAGAAGCTCTGCTTTCCTCCCACAGTCCAAAGATATGCAGTTTAGGTTGATTGGCCATGCTAAAATTGTCGCTTAGTGTCCTGAGATCCTCAGGTTAGAGAGATTAGTGGGTAAAATTTGCAGGGATGTGGGGGTAGGGCCTGGGAAGGATTGTGGTCAGTGCAGTCTCGATGGGCCAAAGAGCCTCTTTTTGCACTATAGGGTTCTGTGATTGCAGCAGTTCACAATGTAAGCTTCCCACCACCTTCCCGAGGACAATACATATTGATCTAGCCAGCAACACCCACGTCCTGTAAAAGGATAAAGTTAAAGATCCACAGCAGATTTCTTTTAGGTCTATAATCAAATTCTCCAACAGGCAGACACAGAACCAAAGCTGTGGGTCCATCAGAAAAACAATCAAATGGGGATTCTACATTCAGCAGCTAACCTCCAAAACAAACAGGGTCCTCGGATCTCCGAGGAGGAATCTTTGTTATTGCAGCAAATGTATCAGAGTTAAAGCTTGCCAAATGTGTGGCGGGAGGTATAAAGAAGGTTGAAGACATGCACAATTCTGCACAGATCAGCACTGGGAATGATCCCAATGTCACATTCTTGATCAATGATTCGAAATAGGAATCACTGCAGCAAAGGAGAGAGAAAAATGGAATGACCACGGCCAGAATTTTACTGGCACACCTGCCCCATTTCCGGGGGGATGGTTGGGGAAGGGGGAGGGGGGGGGGGGGGGGGGGGGTGGTTAATGTTGGGGGTGTGTGGTTTCAAAAGACGGCATTATCCCTTGGCCTTGGATGGGATTGTGCTGGTAAAATTCTGCCTCAAGCTCTGTCAACTATGGAATGGACTGGTGTGAACTGGAAAAATATGAGTACCTGGCTTCGTTTTTTTATAAACTCATAAATATATATCCACTTTCAAAAGGTAAAGATCTTCAGAGTAGATTCACTAATAAATTTACACCAATGTGGATTAAAGAGGAACTGATACAAAACTGGGCAAGAGATGGAAAGCAAGGGTGAATGTTTCAGGAGTAGCAGAAGTGTATAGTCATATCCTCCATGAACCGGTATATATTTTTGAGATATATTAATGGGGAATGCAACGTTTGATGATATGAAATTCAGCAATGCATCAAACAATGAGGCCGATAGTAACAAACTTCAGGAGGATATAGGCAGGCTGGTGAAATGGGTAGGCACACAACAGATTAAATTAAGCACAGAGAAGGGGTGGCACATTGGCATAGTGCTTAGCATTGCTGCCAAGGACCTGGGTTTGATTCCCAGTTTGTTTCACTGCCTGTGCAGAGTCTCCCTATGTCTGCGCGGGTTTTCCCCACGTCTGCGTGGGTTTTCTCCAGGGTGCTCCGATTTCCTCTCACAATTTGAAAAACATACTGATTAGGTGCATTGGCCATGCTAAATTCTCCCTCAGTGTACCCGAACAGTGTGGCGACTCAGGGATTTTTCACAGTAACTTCATTGCAGTGTTAATATAAGCCTACTTGTGACATGAATTAAATAACTTTTAAGTGCTTGATTTTTGTAAGAGTTTTGAGGATACACCATATGAATTAAATAGCATAATATTAAAGGTGAAAGGAGAAGCCTAGGGGTGTATGCACACAAATCATTGAAGGCGGCAGGACAAGTTCAGCAACCGCAAACAGAAACAGAAAACAATGGAAATCCTCTGCAGGTCTGGCAGAATTTGTGAAGGGAGAATACAGCCAATGAATGAGCCTTGATCAGAAATGAAGGTAGTAAAAAAATAGAGTGATATTTATACTATTTGGATGAAGTGGGGGAAGAATTGACAAAGATGCCATAGATGAAAAGGAAATGTAAATGGTGATGATCATGGTTAAGAATAGTAATACACGCAGCCCACTAAGAGATCAGAATGTGCAAATAGCAGAACAAAGGTAAACAAAGTGTTATGAGGCAACCTGGGGCAGGTAACAGATGTCCTTAGTCAAACTGGAGAAGAGACCGTAGTGGATGGAAAAAGATGGAAAGCAAGATTTTAAAAAGGTGGAAAAATGAAATGATGGAAGGGATTAAAATAAACTTTAAAAATTAAATAAAACTAAATGAAACAAAATAAGTAGAACTGGGGTAAAGATGGAGGTGAAAGTTCATACTCTGAGGTTGTTGAACTCAATGTTAATTCCGGAAGGATGTAATCAAAAGATAAGATGCTGTTCCTTCAGTTTGTTTTGGGCTTCACTGGAAAATTGCAACAAGCAAAGACAAGGTGGTGTATTGAAATGGTAAGCACCAGGAAGGTTCAGGTCATGCTTGTGTACTGAAGAAAGTGATCTAGTCTGCATTTGATCTGTGTGTGTGTGGATGGTCAGAGGCTTTTTCCCAGGGGGGAAGTGTCAATTATAAGAGGATACAGGTTCAAGGTGAGAGGGGGATTGTTTAAGAAAGATATAACATTAGCCCTCAATTATAAATACCTTTTAAAAGGTCAAAAACTTTTATGTGTGCATGACCCAAAAGGTTTGCCCAGGGACCAGAAAAGTTAGTACGCACGTATAGGCAACAATTAGATAAACTAATCTATAATCATAGATTATAGGATCATGCAACCACAGTGTAGAGAGGCCCTTTGGCCCATTGAGTCTGCACTAATGCATGAAAGGCCCTGACCTGCCCACTTAATCCCCACTTGCCAGCACTTGACTGGACTTCATTGCAAGAGGATTGGAATATGAGAATAAAGGAGCCTTGCTACAGTTGAACAGGCCTTTGGTAAGGCCATATCCGGGTGTAGTGAATGCGTTTTGACCGCATATCACAGAAAGAATTTGCTTGCATCGGATGGAGGAGGAAGAGCAAGGAGTTTCTGCCCTAGATGGCTATCCATGCTCAATCATTGGATACAGAAGCAAAAGAGAAGCTATTCAAAAAAGTTAAAATGCAGGTGACTATTCCAACTGGGTTACCTCCAAACAGGATTGGAGCAGACCCGTGCAACATCTGTCACTTGAGATGCAGTAGTTGAGAAAGACAACCTCCTCTCTTCACTGTTGCACTGCAATTCATTTCTTGACCTTCACTGACTGATTAAAAAGTACAAATTGAGGTCCTTCCCTGAGCAGTGATACATAATTCCATTTTTGTTCTGTTTATTTGTTATTGATTTGGATGGATAACACATGCATTTAAATCACTATAACATATCTCCAGCTGCTTTCATCCCTGTGATACAGTCTCATCAAAAATGTACTCCATGGTCTAGAACTGAGCACTGTTCAGGCTGTCCCAGGTTTGACCCTTTATCCCTTGATCTACCTGAGGCTCAGTTGAGGCGAACTCATGTCCATTTTTAAGAGGTTTATCTCACCACCATTCTGATTTGATGGGTCACAGGAGAGGTCTGCACTCAACATGTATTGAGTTTAGGAGTCAGAGGTAATGTTGCAACTTTATAAGACCCTTGTCAGACCCCTCTTGCAGTTCTGGTTGCCTCACTACAGGAAGGATGTGGAAGCTATTGAGAGAGTGCAGAGGAGATTTACAAGGATGTTGCCTGGATTAGGGGGGCATGCCCTATGAAGATAGGTTAAAGGAGCTAGGTCTCTTCTCCCTGGAGAGATGAAAGTTGAGAGGTGACCTGATAGAGGTTTATAAAATGATGAGAGGAATAGATAGGGTGGATTCTCAGAGGCTATTTCTCAGGGCTGAAATGGTCACTACGAGAGGACACAGTTTTAATGTGCTGGGGGTCAAGTACAGAAAAGATGTTAAGGGTAAGTTTTTCGTTCAGAGGGTGGTGAGTGAATGGAATCGGCTGCCGTCGGTGGTGGTGGAGGCAAACTCGCTGGGGTCTTTTAAAAGACTTCTGGATGAGTACATGGATTTAATGGGATTGGGAGTTACAGATAGTTCTATGGCCTAGTCGGTATGGATATGATCAGCACAACTTGTGGGCCGAACGGTCTGTTTGTGCTGTAGTGTTCTATGTTCTATGTATCCCGGCACATTTTACCCTGTGGGTTGCTGGTTTGAGAAAGGAGGGGGTGAGTACAACCAGGCCACCCGTACCAATCGGAGTTTCCTCCAAGAGATTTGGCCCCCCTCCAATCTCCATTCCTTTCACTAATTAAAAGATTGAGCTGGTCAGCTGGAACCAGATTCAATCCCAAAATTTTTATTGGGATGCAGATAGGGCACAGAGGAGGCTATTCGGCTCATTGAATCTGCACTAGTTCTCTGCATTGATATTTGTTCTTTTCTATCCCTATAGAATCATAGGATCTCCATAGTGCAGAAGTAGACCCCTTGGCCCATCAAGTCTGCACCAATAACAGTACCACCTTGGCCCTATCCCCGTAACCCCACATATTTACCTCACTAATCCCTCTAAACAGCAGTCTCTGGACACTAACGGGAAATTTTAGCGTGGCCAATGCAGCTAAACATCTTTGGACAGTGGGAGGAAACCAGAGCACCCGAAGTAAACCCACGCAGACCTGGGAGAGAACATGCAAACTCCACACAGACAGTGACCGAAGCCGGGAATTAAACCCAGGTCGCTAAGCTGTGAGGCAGCAGTGCTAACCACTGTGCCAATGTGCCATCCCTTATTGCCCAGCGAGTGCAATGTGACCAAAGAGTAGTTTTAGCTTATGGCATTTATTGTGATTGATAATTTTTTTGGACACACTGAGAATCAATAGCTTAGGTGTGAGGTGGGAAGTTGAGTTGTGATTAGAGGAAGACCGTTATTTTCTATTATTGCCATGCTGGCTTGACAAGTAGTATGACATATATCTATTCTCTTTTTTTAATGTTCCTTGCTTTTCAAGCATTTCTTAAAGGAGGAGAGGGAGGGATTGGAGATGTGGAAAAGTTTAAAGAGGAAATTCTAGAGCTTGCGGCCTAGTCAGCTGAAGGCCAGTGATGGAGTTGTAAAATCTGGGGATAAGAATTAGTTGAGTATTTGTCCAGCTTGCAGTAATTCTAGGCTTAGAGGCAGAGCTGATTTATGAAGAAATTAATTGAAAGCTGGAGAGTCAAAGAAGAAATCTGACCCCATTACTTCCCAGCGTGAGGCTGTAACGCAGACACTGAGGCATGTAATGGGCACGGTGACAATTCCTTCATTTTTTCATAATGACATTCATGTTCCCGTAATTAAAATTGTGATTAAAATTGTTAGAAAGTGGCAATTTATGTGTTATTAATAATGTATTACCACTTAAAGTATAGTGAGTGCCATAATTGCAAATGATGTATTCCATTTATTCATATCAGGGACAGTTAGCAAATGTATTCAAATGATGGCAACAGAGAGGGATGGCAAGACTATATGGCAAGGGGCAGAAGGCATTCGGCAGGAAGCTAAGGAAAAGAAGGGGAAGATTACTAGTGCTCCCCTAATAGAAAGATAATAGAGTTGTTAGATAAAATAATAGAAACAAAGAAGTTTCATAGAATCATTGGAGGATATAGCAGAGAAGGAGACCATTTGACACATCATTCTGTGTAGCACCTTTGATAAAATTCCCCAGTTCAAAGAACAAAGGACAAAGAAAAGTACAATACAGGAACAGGGCCTTGGGTCCTCCAAGCCCATGCTGATTATGATGTCCCAACTGAACTAAAGAAAAACTTCTTTCCTTACCCGGTCCATATCACTCTATTCTTTCCCTATTCATGTACCTATCCAGATGTCTCTTAAATGTTGCTAATGTGCCTGCTTCCACCACCTCCTCTGGCAGCACGTTCTGAGTGAAAGACTTCACCCACACTTCTGAGGGCCGAAGGGCCTGTTCTATACTGTAATGTTCTTTCCCCTTAAGCTTTTCCTCTCTCACATTGAACCTGTGCATCCTTGTAATTGGCATTCCCACCTTGGGAAAAAAAAAATCTCTTGACGATCTATCTTGTCTGTACCTCTCATAATTTTGTAGATCTCTATCAGGTCTCCCCTCAGCCTTTGTCTTTCCAGTGAAAACAATCCTAGTTTATTCAACCTCTCCTCACAACCAACACCCTCGAGATCAGACAACATCCTGGTGAAAGTTCTTTGCACTCTCTGCAAAGCTGTCACATCCTGTTGGAAGTGTGGCAACCGGAACTGCACACAATACTCTAAATATGAAGTATTTCAGCACTGCATATTTTCTTTTTTAATCCTTTTAACATAAAAGGTTATCCTCCATCACTGGTTTGAGTGCCTTGTTTTCATTTCTTATAAATAATAAAAGGTTAATCTGTGCAGATAACTTCACATGTAAGCAAGGTGCTTTGACAGACCTTGTAAGCTGTCTCACCTACATGGCACGAGAAACATAGAATAAGTAATGCATTCATTTCAATTACTCCCCTCGCAGATTTAAGGCTTATCTGGGAAGACACATGAACAGGCAGGGAATAGAGGGATACAAATTGTTGGTTAGATAGGACAACGTGATAGGTGCAAGTTGGAGAGCCATAGGGCCTGTTCTTGTGTTGTACTACTCTTTGTTCTTTGTTCTTTGTATGTACAAATCTACCATCTCAATCAGTCATCCTAGATGAAAATACCTCAAGCTATGCAACTCAGCGGGATTGTAAAAAGAAAAGTACGAGATAAATCTCGGTGTCAACATCCAAATTTAATGCATGATAGTAATAAACCACAGTGCGGAGGTTGTTGCATATTTATTACTTACTAATTACTGAACTAATAAAACTTTTGGTCATATTGAAATACTGTGTAATTTGCAACAACATGCACATAGAGTAATACAGTAATTTGTCATTCAGGTAGTGTTTCTATATAATTGGTAGCTAATATTCTGATCCAGTCAAAAGGAGATGATTACGTTGCAGTACAACCTCAACATCATTTATTTTCCAGTGTAGCATTTTAATTTTGCAATGTTGGCTTTCCTTGTCCACTGATAAATGACAGGATAAATGTCTGGATAAATGACAATAAGGAACAATTAGCAGAGTTAGTTGGATATATATTGGCATGCCATTTACTATCAATAATAATCAGGATGATTATGCTTGCAGATACTTACGTGCAGAAGTCTCAGCAACTTCAGATTTTTTTTAAAGTTTGCCATTATTAGCATTGTAAATAGGCTTATATTAATACTGCAATGAAATTACTGTGAAAACCCCCTAGTCGTCATACTCCGGCGCCTGTTCAGATACACTGTCAAAGGATTTAGCATGGCAAATGTATACCTAACCAGCATATCTTTCATACTGTGGGAGGAAACTCATCTCCTGACTCCCTAAGGCCTGTTCACAAGGGACAGGGCAGGACTAATGGAATACTCTCCCTTGCCTGGATGGTTGCAGCTCCAACACAGGCTCAGTTAGTGCAATGGATAGCTATAGATTATCCAGGAGGGAGCTAAAGAGTGAATTGAGGAGAGCTAAGAGGGGACACGAGAAGACTTTGGCTGATAGGATTAAAGAGAATCCTAAAGCTTTCTTTAGATATGTTAAGAATAGAAGATTGGTTAGGACAAGATTAGGGCCAGTCATAGACAGCAGTGGGAAGTTGTGCGTGGAGCCTGAAGAGATTGGAGAGGCACTGAATAAATATTTCTCTTCGGTATTCACGCAGGGTGATGTAAATGTAGTTATGGAGAACACTGAGGTACAGGGTTGCAAACTGGAAAGTATTGAAGTAGATAGGGAGGATGTGCTAGATATTCTTGAGGGTTTGAAGTTGGATAAGTCCCCTGGGCCGGACGGGATTTACCCTAGGATTCTCTGGGAGGCAAGAGAGGAGATTGCAGAGCCTCTGGCTCTGATCTTCAGGTCCTCGTTGGTTACGGGTGTGGTTCCGGAGGACTGGAGGATAGCGAATGTGGTCCCATTGTTTAAGAAGGGGAAGAGAGACCTTCCAGGGAATTATAGGTCAGTGAGTCTTACTTCTGTTGTGGGCAAAGTATTGGAGAGAATTATTAGGGATAGGATTTATAGTTATTTAGAGAGAAATGAATTGATTGGGGATAGTCAGCATGGTTTTGTGAAGGGTAGGTCGTGCCTTACTAACCTCATTGAGTTTTTTGAAAAAGTGACCAAAGAGGTGGATGGGGGTAAGGCGGTTGATGTTGTATATATGGACTTTAGTAAGGCGTTTGATAAGGTGGCCCATGGAAGACTTCTGCAGAAAATGCAGATGTATGGGATAGAGGGTGATTTAGCTAATTGGATTAGGAATTGGCTAGCAGATAGAAGACAGAGGGTGGTGGTTGATGGGAGATATTCATCGTGGAGTTCGGTGACAAGTGGTGTACCTCAGGGGTCTGTTTTGGGGCCCCTGCTGTTTGTAATTTTTATAAATGATCTGGATGAGGGTATTGAAGGATGGATTAGTAAATTTGCAGATGACACTAAAGTCGGTGGAGTGGTAGATAGTGAAGAGGGGTGTTATAGTTTGCAGAGAGACTTGGACAAGTTGCAGAGCTGGGCCGAGAGGTGGCAAATGGAGTTTAATGTGGAAAAGTGTGAGGTAATGCACTTTGGCAGGAATAATAAATGTGTAGAGTATAGGGCTAATGGTAGGATTCTTAATAGTGTTGATGAACAGAGGGATCTTGGTGTATGTGTGCATAGATCCCTGAAAGTAGGCAGTCAAGTCGATAAGGTTGTTAAGAAGGCATATGGAGTCTTAGCTTTTATTGGTAGGGGGATTGAATTTCGGAGCCGCAACGTCATGTTGCAACTGTACAAAACTCTAGTGCGGCCGCACTTGGAGTATTGTGTGCAGTTCTGGTCCCCACATTATAAGAAAGATGTGGAGGCATTGGAGAGGGTACAGAGGAGGTTTACCAGGATGTTGCTTGGTATGGAGGGCAGGTCTTATGAAGAGAGGCTGAGGGATTTGAGGTTATTTTTGTTAGAAAGGAGGCGGCTAAAAGGGGACCTTATTGAAACATATAAGATGATTAGAGGTTTAGATAGGGTGGACAGTGATAGCCTTTCTCCTAGGATGGAGAAAGCTAGCACGAGGGGACACAGCTTTAAATTAAGGGGTGATAGTTATAGGACGGATATCAGAGGTAGGTTCTTTACCCAGAGGGTGGTTAGGGAGTGGAATGCCCTGCCTGCGGCAGTTGTAGATGCGCCAAGTTTGGTGGCGTTTAAGAGGTTAGTTGATAAGTATATGGAAGAGAAGGGAATGGTTTAGTTTGGAGGGTCATTGCTTTTTATATTGGTCGGCGCAACATCGAAGGCCGAAGGGCCTGTTCTATGCTGTAATGTTCTATGTTCTATGTTCGATGTTCTAACACCACTCGGTCAGCTCAGTTGGCTGGCAGCTGGTTCATGATGCAGAGTGGCGCCAAAAGCGTGAATTCAATTTTCTGTACTGGCTGAGGTTATTCATGAAAGTCCTGCCTTCTTAACCTTGCCCCTCACCTGAAGTGTGGTGATCTTCAGGTTAATTCACCAACAGTCAGCTTTCCTTCCAAAATGGGGCAACAGCCTTTAAAACAATAGTGACTATACCTTTTCTTATCAAGAAGGAGAAGGGCGGTAGGTACTTGGGAATGACGCCTCCCGGAAGTTCCCCTCCAAGACACGCACAGCTTGACTTGGAAAGATAGCGTTGTTCCTTCACTATTGCTGGGTTAAAATTCTGAATGCATTCCCTGACAGCACTTTGAATGAATACAGGGACTGCTCAGATTCAAGAAGGCAGCTCACCTTTTCAGGGATGGACAATAAATGCTGCACATGCCAGTGATGGCCAAATCCCTTAAGTGACTGAAACAAATGATGTTTGGAAGAACTGAGCCTGGAGTGCTGTTAAAACTGAACTCAACTGTGCAAGTTGCTGAGTTCATAAATGTAATGAATGCAGAGTCAGACAATGGCAGTGTTTCGAGATCACCGTGATATTGTGCTAAGGCGCCAATGCCTATGCTTCCTTGAGTGGCAAATTGCTGAGTAGGCTCCCAGTGTTAATTGCACACATGGACATGATATTGCTATCGATCTACAAGCCCTGTATCGTTTTCTCAAAGCTGGAGGAATCCTTCATTGTATATGTGGAAAGCTTGTTCAGGTCTGATTGTGACAAATTATGACGTAAAGATGCCGGCGTTGGACTGGGGTGGTAAGAACTCAGTAAGAATTTAGCAACACCAATTTTCAATTCAACCGATTTATTTGACAGTAAATCTGCGAGCTTTCAACACTCTCTCTGTGTCCTCTACACTTGGATCCGGCAGTATGCGATGTCGATAGTAGTCATGACATGCCGGCGTTGGACTGGGGTGGTGTTGCTACATGCCGGCGTTGGACTGGGGTGGTGTTGCTAAATTCTTACTAAGTTCTTACCACCCCAGTCCAACGCCGGCATCTTTACGTCATGACTACTATCGACACCGCATACTGCCGGATCCAAGTGCAGAGGACACAGAGAGAGTGTTGAAAGCTCGCAGATTTACTGTCAAATAAATCGGTTGGATTGAAAATTGGTGTTGCTAAATTCTTACTGAGTTCTGTGACAAATTATCCAGCCATTCGGCCAATTCATGTTGCACAGAAACAGTCATAGGAAGACAGCACTAAAGGGGCATTATTTCTGTGTATCTCGGACAGCCCATACATACATGGATGCAGTAAGTGTGAGGTTGTATCTGATCATATATAGCAGTTTGTTATTCTGACACAAGTGCAATAAGCATTTCTGCAACTTGCTTTTGAGCAAGGCCCTCTGGTCATGTTTATTGGGAAGCCCAATGGATATGAATTAGAGCAAGTCACTAAGGTTAGAACGTAGAACATAGAACAGTACAGCACAGTATAGGCCCTATGACCCTTGATGTTGTGCCGAGTTATGTCCGAGCCCAAGATCAAGCTATCCCACTCCCTATCATTCTGGTGTGCTCCATGTGCCTATCCAATAGCTGCTTGAAAGTTCCTAAAGTGTCTGACTCCGCTATCACAGCAGGCAGTCTATTCCAAACCCCAACCACTTTCTGAATAAAGAATCTACCTCAGATATCCCTCCTATATCTCCCACCAAGAACTTTATAGTTATGCCCCTGTAACAGTTGCATCCTCCCGAGGAAATATCCATGTATGTATGGGCTGTCTGAGATACACAGAAATAATGTCCCTTTACGTGCTGTCTTTCTAAGACTGGTTCCGTGCATCATGAATTGGCTGAATGGCTGGATAATTTGTCACAATCAGACCTGAGCCAACTTTCCACAGATACAATGAAGGATTCCTCCAGCTTTGAGAAAACGATACAGGGCTTGTAGATTGATAGCAATGCCATTTCCATGTGTATCGTTAACATTGATAGCCTACTCAGCAATGTGCCGTTCAAGAAAGTACAGACATTTGCACCTTGGCACGTGCTTTGTTGATGTAATCACACTTGTTGAGACTAAGATAGATACGTTCTTGATCAATAAGAACAGTGAGAAGTCTCACAACACCAGGTTAAAGTCCAGCAGGTTTATTTGGTGGCACAAGCTTTTAGAGCACTGCTCCTTCAGCAGAGTAAAGAGTTAGGTTCACAAACAGGTCATATAGAGACACAAACTCAACTACAAACTAATGATTGGAATGTGAGTCTTGACAGGTAATCAAATCTTTCCAGGTATAGACAATGTGAGTGGAGAGAAGGCTTAGTACAGGTTAAAGAAGTGTGAGTTGTCTCCAGTCAAGATAGTTAATCAATAAGGGATCAAAGGTTATGGGGAGAAGGCAGGAGAATAAGAATGAGAGGCATATAAACCATGATTAAATGGCTCATTAGACTCGATGGGCTTAATGGCCTAATTCTGCTTCTCTATGGTCTTATGACCGCCCATCTTTTTGTCAGGTTTACAGATGGCTTGGCCTTGAGGCTTTGCAATGCTACCAGGCCTTCAGCCAAGCTTGTTTGGAACACAGCAATATGTGTGTGCTGGATGAGCAAGATGCACTTTCACGGATTTGACGCCTTTTGTCGTTGCTGATTGGTGATGGGATACTAGAGAATAGGGGAGTTCAAATTCAGCAAACACTTCTTCCTGTTTGATGTGGCATGAAGGCATGTCAAAATTCAAACTATGCACAAGAATAAGCTCCTTTCAAAGAGCTCACGGTGAAAGAAATGTCATTAGGCAGCACATTACAAATGACTATGATATAGAAGGATATGGAAGATAAATGAGAGCATCCTCATTAATTGCACTATTTACAACATGGGTGTGTTTCACACATGGAGTCAGGTTGTTGCAGGCAGAAAAAAATGTTCACCGGTTATGGGTGGGATTTTTTTGGCCTTTCTTGCACTCAGACTGGGAAACCCACCCAATGGAAAAATTCTGCCTTATGTCTTTTCCAACTAAACAAAAACTTTGTTGGGGGGAGGGGTGGTGATGCAGCCATTTACTATTTCATTCCCCATGGCAATCCTTGACCAATTGCTGTTGACCTGCCTTATTTGAATTTGACTGAAAAGCTCAGCAGTTAACTAACTGATCACTGCTCCATTCTCCATGACGACGCCTCGATCAATCCCAGTCCACTTATCAACCAGTCAGAACTCTCATCTCATTCTGTATAGATTGTTACTCCCTCTACTGTCTATTTATCCAGAATGATTATAAAGAGAGGCTGGACAGGCTGGGACTCTTTTCTCTGGAGCGTACAAGCATGAAAGGTGATCTTGAACTTGATCAAGTTTTTTGAGGAAATGACAAAGATGATTAATGAGGGTAGGGCGGCGGTTGTTGTCTACACAGACTTCAGTAAGGCCTTTGACAAGGTCCCTCATGGCAGATTGGTGCAGAAGTCGTGAAGTTCCATGGGATCAGAGGTGAGCTGGCAAGTGGATACAAAACTGGCTCGGTCAAAGAAGACAGAGAGTAGCAGTGGAAAGGTTTTTGAATGGAGGGCTGTTACAAGTGGTGTTCCTCAGGGATTAGTGCTGGACTCTTTGCTGTTTGTAATGTATATAATTGATTTGCAGGAAAATATAACTGGATTGATTAGTAAGTTTGTGGACAACACAAAGGTTAGTGGATTTGCAGATAGTGATGAGGACCATTAGAGGGTACAGCAGGATATAGATCAGTTGGAGACTTGGGCAGAAATGTGGCAGATAGAGTTTAATCAGGACAAATGTAAGGTAATACATTTTGAAAGGTCTAATACAGATGGGAAATATACAGTAAATGGTAGAACCCTTAAAAATATTGACAAAGGGACCTGGGTGTACAGGTACATAGGTCACAAAGTGGCAATGCAGGTGGAGAAGGTAGTGAAGAAGGTATATGGCATGCTTGCCTTCATTGGCCTGGATATTGAGTTCAAAAATTGGCAAGTCATGTTGCAGCTTTATTGAACCTTAGTTAGACCGCACTTGGAATATAGTGTTCAATTCTGGTCGCCACACTGCCAGAAGGACGTGAAGGCTTTGGAGAGGGTACAAAAAAAATTGGCAGGATATTACGGGTATGGAGGGCATTAGCTATGAGGAGGGGTTGGAGAAACTTGGTTTGGTCTCACTGGAATGATGGAGGTAGAGGGGAGACCTGAAAGAAGTCTACAAGATTATGAGAGGCATGAACAAAGTGGATAGTCAGAAGCTTTTTCCAACGGTCTAAGAGTCAATTACTTGGCGGCATAGGTTTAAGGTGCAAGATTTAATAGATGTACGTGGCAGATTTTTTGCACAGACAGTAGTGGGTGCCTGGAGCTCATTGTTGGGGTAGATAGTGGAAGCAGATACAGTACTGACTTATAAGGGGCATCTTGGCAACTACATGAATAGGATGGGAATAGAGAGATATGGTCCCTAGAACCCTAGAAGTTGAGGGGGTTTTAGTCAAGTCAGGCAGCATCGTCGGTACAGGCTTGGAGGGCAGAAAGGTCTGTTCCTGTTCTGCAATTTTCTTTGTTCTTTCTTCTTTCTTCTTATAGTGTTCTATAAAATAACGAGGAACATAAATCAGCTAAATAGTCAATATTTTTTTCCAAAGATAGGGGAATCTAAAACTAGAGGGCAGAGATTTAAGGTGAGAGGAGGGAGGTATATAAGCATCCAGAAGAGTGATTTTTTTTCACACAGAGGGTGGTGAATGTCTGAAACAAGCTATTGCAGGTAGTAGTAGAGGCTGGTACAATTTTGTCTTTTAAAAAGTATTTAGACAGTTATATGGGAAAGATAGGTATAGAGAGATATGGGCCAAATGCAGATAATTGGGACTAGCTTAGGGGTTAAAAAGAAGGGCAGCATGGACAAATTGGGCCGAAGGATCTGTTTCTATGACCCTAACATTTTGATTTGATTTGATTTATTATTATCATATGTATTAGCATATAGTGAAAAATATTGTTTCTTGCACATTGTACAAACAAAGCATACCATTCATAAAGAAGAAAAGGAGAGAGTGCAGAATGTTACAGTCATAGCTACAGTGTTGAGAAAGATCAATTTAATGCAAGGTAGGACAATTCAAAAGTCTGACAGCAGCAGGAAAGAAGCTGCACTTGAATCAGTTGGTACGTGACCTCAGACTTTTGTATCTTTCTCCCAATGAAAGAAGGTGGAAGAAACAATGCCCGGGGTGCATGGGATCATTAATTATGCATAAATTAATAGATGTCCTGATGAGAGCAAAATGAAAAGCTTCGATAGCATGTCTCCATTTTCAAAAATGAACTACTATAAATCTGAAGTCTCATTGCTTCAGCTTTTAATCGTTGCTGGATATGTCCAAATTTAAAAACTCAAACACGTTTTCAATTCTTTTCCTTCATTTTTTTTTCTCTCTCTGTCTCCCTGAATTTAATCTTTCTTTCCTTTGTTGTATTTGGCATCCTGTGCTGATCTGAATTTGAAATTTGTTCACTCAGTTATGCCCTCCTTCTCAATCCTTTCCCTGGCCTTCAATCTGTCCAATGAAGAAGAGATAGAGTTGGTGCTCTGTCCACCGAGGTTCCACATACTCAGATTGCCCTCAACACAGCTTCCACTGACAGTAAACTACAGTGTTTAACATCATCAAGATGAAATGGGCAAGGGTGCGTCTCACTAATGACAGACATCATTAGGCTCACTCCCGCAACAAAACGAGTGTGTAATCTTCCCATCAGAACCTGTCACTTTCAGATTTATTAACAGGGACTAAAATGAATGATTTCCGATATATTACTGATAAAGCGACACATGAGTCTAATTTCCTGTTATATCCTTCATTAAATAATGTGCGTCGTACTGAAGGGACTGAACAACAGTGATAAGTGCAGCTGCTAGCATTTAATTCCATATTTATCACGTCCAAGTTATTGCTGTTGCACTTAATACTTTGCAACTGAATGTTGTCTCAGGCAGGGGAATTTAAGCCAAGCAACGATTGCAAAAGGATGTCTCTCTTTTAGAACATAGAACATAGAACATAGAACACTACAGCACAAACAGGCCCTTCGGCCCACAAGTTGTGCCGAACACATCAAAACCTACCCAGCCATAGACCTATCTATAACCCCCAATCCCATTGGATCCCATATACTCATCCAGAAGTCTTTTAAAAGACCCCAGCGAGTTCGCCTCGACCACCACCGACGGCAGCCGATTCCATTCACTCACCACCCTCTGAGTGAAAAACTTTCCCCTAGCATCCCTTCTGTACTTGCTTCCCTGCACCTTAAATCTGTGCCCTCTCGTCGCGACCATTTCAGCCCTGGGAAATAGTCTCTGAGAGTCCACCCTATCTATTCCTCTCAACATCTTGTAAACCTCTATCAGGTCGCCTCTCAACCTTCGTCTCTCCAGGGAGAACAGTCCCAGCTCCCTCAACCTGTCTTCATAAGGCATGCCTCCCAATCCAGGCAACATCCTTGTAAATCTCCTCTGCACCCTTTCAATAGCTTCCACGTCCTTCCTATAGTGAGGCGACCAGAACTGCGCACAGTACTCCAAGTGTGGTCTGACAAGGGTCCTATAAAGCTGCAGCATTACCTCCTGACTCCTGAACTCAATCCCTCGATGAATGAAGGCCAGTACACCGTAAGCTTTCTTAACCACATCCTCCACCTGGGAGGCCGATTTGAGAGTCTTATGGACCCGGACCCCAAGATCCCTCTGCTCTTCCACACAGCTAAGACTCCTACCTTTGATAGTGTACTCATTCATCCCGTTGGATCTGCCAAAATGGACCATCTGCCACTTCTCCGCCCAGTCTTGCATCCTGTCGATGTCTTGCTGCAACTTCTGACATCCCTCCAGACCATCCACAACACCACCGACCTTCGTGTCATCGGCGAACTTACTCACCCATCCCTCCACTTCCTCATCCAGGTCATTTATGAAAATGACAAACAGCAAGGGTCCTGGAACAGATCCCTGGGGCACTCTACTGGTGACCGACCTCCATGCAGAAAAAGAGCCGTCCACAACCACCCTCTGCCTTCTGCAGGCAAGCCAGTTCTGGATCCACAAGGCCAAAGCCCCTTGGATCCCATGGCCTCTCACCTTCTCAAGAAGTCTTGCATGTGGGACCTTGTCAAATGCCTTGCTGAAGTCCATGACTTCAGCAAGGCATTTTCACGAACAAAAGCAGCAGCACATTTACAGCAACTTAATTGGGCAATTGAGGTGGGCCTGTTGGAACTCCCTGACTGAGATGGCACGGTAGCACAGTGGTTAGTACAGCTCCAGGGACCTGGGTTCGATTCTGAGCTTGGGTCACTGTCTGTGTGGAGTTTGCACATTCTCCTCATGTCTGCATGAGTTTTCTCTGGATGCTCTGGTTTCCCCCCACATCCAAAGATGTGCGGGTTAGGTTGATTGCTAAAATTGCCCTTAGTGTCCTGAGATGGTAGGTTAGAGAGATTAGTGCATAAATATGTAGGGATATGGGGGTAGGCCAGGGGTGGGATTGTGGTTGGTGCAGACTCGATGGGCTGAATGGCGTCTTTCTGTGCTGTAGGGTTTCTGTTTCTTTTGATTAAGAGCCGATCAGGGAGCCTCTTGCTTTTGATTTGAATTATTATTGTCACATGTATTAACATACAGTGAAAAGTATTGTTTCTTGCGCGCTATACAAACAAAACATACCGTTCACAGAGAAGGAAATGAGACAATACAGAATGTAGTGTTACAGTCATAGCCAAGGTGTAAGGAAAGTTCAATTTAATGCAAGGTAAGTCCATTCAAAAGTCTGACAGCGGTAGGGAAGAAGCTGTTCTTCAGTCGATCGTACGTGATCGCAGAATTTTGAGTCTTTCCTAAAAAAAGAGGATGAAAGTGAAAATGTCCAGGGTCATTAATTATGCTGGCTGTTTTGTCGTCGCAGCAAGAAATGCCGACAGGGTCAATGGATGGAAGGCTGCTTTGTGTGATAGATTGGGCTGCATTCATGACCTTTAGTAGTTCCTTGCGGTCTTGAAAAGAGCAGGAGCTACACCAAGCTGTGATACAACTGGGAAGAATGCTTTTTATAGTGCATCTATAAAATTGGTGAGAGTCATAGTAGACATGACTAATTTCCTTAGTCTTTTGTAAGTCTTTCCTTAGTCTTTCCTTCATCACTTGGTGTTGAATTGTACTTATGACCTACAAGTTCCGTTGACCTGCCAGGATCGCTTTGTACTTACTTCCATCCTTCAGTAGGTTTTTGATGGCAGATGTTTTGGTCTTAGAATATAGAATCATAGAATCCCTACAGTACAGAAGAAGGCCATTCAGCCCATCGAGACTGAACCGACCACAATTCCAGCCAGGCCCTATTCCAGTATCCCCACACATTTACCCTGCTAATCTATCTAATGTTAGGGTTAATTCAGCATGGTCAATCAATCTAAACCACACATAATAAAATAAAGAACAAAATAACAAAACAAAAAACATCCATCCAGCACTGAGGTTGACGATCTGTCATGATCTTGTTAAATGGTGAGATAGGTTTTAACAGGCCATTTGCTTCACCTGCACCAGATTCAGTGACAGGTTAGGTTTGGAAAATACTGTTGAAGACCTTACCAGAATTTGTTCAAGTGTCAGGCTGAGTCAGAAAACTAGTGTGTAACTTTCCAGTTACCGACAGTTTTCTGACCATGTTTTGAGCCTCAAACTTCATGGTCCTTCTGCCTCAGACATCAAAATTTGGTAAAGATTAATGTGCATGCTTGGGAATTACTTGAGCTTTTCACTGTTACTGTGAACTACTGTGCTTTGTGTAACTAACACTCCTTTCAGAACAAACTTTGGGAATATTTGGGAAGTAAATACAAAGGAGATGTCAGGGGTAGGTTTTTCACTCAGAGGGTGGTGAGTGAATGGAACCGACTGCCGTCAGAGGTTGTTGAGGCAAACTCACTGGGGTCTTTTAAAAGACTTCTCGATGAGTATATGGAAAAGAATAGGATAGGGGGTTATAGGTAGGTCTGTGGATTGGTAGATGTGATCGGTGCAACTCGTGGTCCGAAGGGCCTGTTTGTGCTGTATTGTCCTATGTTCTATGTTCTATGTAAACCATCCACAAGGTATCCAAAAAAAGAGCGCTCACAACAGCTGGATGGGATCATCACCAGATGTCATTCTCTGAACAACATTCTTAACACATACAACTATCATAGTGCTGACAGTGACACATCATTCTCGCTGGACATGAAGGTGAGGATATAGTCCTTGAAGCATTATTTTTCAAAACCAATGCTCTCCTTGTATCAGCATCAGTAATAATGCGCATCTAGATAAAAACCAACAGTTTTTAGGTTCACTTGAACAGGAACTCTCTGACATTCACACACACAGTACAGAAGAGAAATAGAACGTGCTTGAAGATAATATACAATATATAATACTACACTCAACATGAACAAAGCGGGACCAGAAGATGTTGACTGGTTCAAGGCTAACATCACTGTTCTGGAATCAAGCAGCTTGAAGCCAAGCAGTTTACACAGTGGCACAGTGATTAGCACCGCTGCCTCACAGCGCTGGGGACCTGGGTTCAATTCTGATCTTGGGTCACTGTCTGTGTGGAGTTTGCACATTCTCCCAATGTGTGCGTGTTTCCTCCGGGTGCTTTCCTCCGGGTGCTTTGGTTATTGGTGATTCTACACCTAAAACCTTGAAGCTCTTGACTCTTTCTATTTCGTCCCCATTGATGTAGACAGGAGCATGTTCTCCTTTATACTATCTGAAGTTGATTACATTCTTCTTCATTTTGTTGACATTGAAGGAGAGATTATTGTTGCCGCACCAGTTCACCAGATTCTCTATCTCATTCCTGTACTCTGTCTCATCATTGCTTGAGATCTGATGTCAGCAAACTTGAAAATTGAATTGGAGGGGAGGGGAATTTGGCCACACAGTCATAGGTGTATAAGGAGTATAATAGGGGGCTGGGAACACAGCTTTGTAGGGCACCAGTGTTGAGGATAATCATGGAGGAGGTGTTGTTGCCTATCCTTACTAATTGTGGTCTATGAGTTAGGAAGTTCAGGATGCAGTTGCACAGGGAGGTGCCGAGGCACAGGCCATGGATTTGGAAATGAGTTTCATGGGAATAATGGTGTTGAAGGCTGAGCTGCAGTCAATAAATAGGAGCCTGATGTAAGTCTTTCAGTCCAGCAACTCTGCTACTCTATTCAATGAGATCATGATGGATATGAAATCAAAATCCTCAATTCCACTTTTCCACCTTATCCCCATAAGCCTCAATTCCCTTACTGATTAAAAATCTGCCTATCTCAGCCTTGAACATACTTAATAACTTGAATATACTGAATAGGATGCAGAGCTGGGCTGAAAAATGGAAGATAGAGTTTAACCCTGATAAGTGCAAGATGAATCATTTTGGTAACACAAATTTGAATGGGTCAGCAGCAGGATTCTAAGGAATGTGGAGGAACAGAGAAATCTTGGAGTTCATATCTACAGACCTCTGAAGGTTGCCACTCAAGTGGGTAGAGATGTGAAGAAGGCATATAGTGTGTTAGCATTTATTAACAGGGGGGTTTGAGTTTAAGAGCCGTGGGGTTACTCTGCAACTATACTGGATGTTGGTGAGACCACATTTGGAATATTGTATGCAGTTTTGATCACTTCACTATAAGAAGGATGTGGAAGCATTGGAGAGAGTGCAGAGGAGATTTACCAAGATGCTACCTCATTTGGAGGGTAGGTCATATGAGGAAATGTTGGAGGAGCTGGGGCTTTTCCTTTTGAGCGGAGGAGGAGCCTCCTTATAAGCAGAGGAGGCTTATAAGTGATGACGGGGATATATAGAGTGGACTTTCAGAGACTGTTTCCTTAGATAGATGAAGCTGTTAAGGTTCATGGTGGGAGATGTAGGAGAGATGTCCAAGGTAGGTTCTTTACTGAGAAAGTGGTTGCGTGTGGAATGGACTGCCTGCTTTGATTGTGGAGTCAGACACGTTAGAAATTTTCAAACAGTTATTGGATAGGTACATGGAGCACACCAGAATGATAGAGAGTGGGATAGCTTGACCTTGGTTTTAGACAAAGCTCAGCACAAAATCATGTGCCAAAGCACCTGTGCTGTGCTGTACTGTTCTATGTACTATGTCTTTGAAGTGTAGGAGGAAACTGGAGGAAATCCATGCAGGAGAAAACATCCAAACTCCACACAGACAGTGTCCAAGGCTGGAATTCAACCAGGTCTTGTCTAATAAATCTTTCCAGAATGCTTCCCGGTAATTGCCAACTCAGAAATTCTGTCTGCCAGCTCTCAGTAGAAAAATCATTGTAAAGTACCTTTTTATCTGTATCTTCTGATGAAGTGGTCTATGGATTCTATAGGCTGCTGTTTAAATGGCATGAACTTGACTCAATGAATATCCCTCTGAATATACTTCCATTCAGCTTCCCCCTATTGCCCCCACTTAAGCTGCCTCCCCACACAAGCCTCACCTGCTTGGCACTGCCACAAGAATACTAGCAGTGCCAGGCTGTCTGTTGGGCACTGCTGGGCCATGCTTCGGACCATCCAAGGACTTCAATGATCTCTGAACATCCCCCCAGGCCACTATGTCTGGTCTCTGCTATGTGATGTCCTGTTGGAGATATGGACTCATTCTCCATTTCTGTACCATTCTCACTCACTCGAACCTGTATCCCTCTGAACTGTCAGTGCATAGTTCTCTCAGATCAAAGCTGTTGACAAGAGTGATGCGGTACTGAGGGAGAACTGCATTCTTGGCAGATGTTTAAGAATCAAGGCTCTATCTACCTACTTCAGTGTATATAAAAGGTCTTGTGGCACCAAATAGATTCATACACCTGGGAAGTGTGGAAGGATTTATGGAGTTATTGATCTTGAAAAAGCAAAACAGACTGATGGAAACAATCAAATTGTTGACTCAGTGATTAGAACACCACAAGTGAGCAAAATATGGAGAAGGCCTCAGTTTCTTCACAAAGCAAGGAAATGCGTAGCTTTGCACACATTTTACAAGGCAGAAAGGGCCATTAGCAGGGGTAGTACACTAGTGCAGCTACAAAGAATAGAGCACTGATCCAAACACAGCATGCACAGTAGGTATTTTGAGACTATGGAAACACACTGTGGTATTCTGCTTGAGATATATAAGTTACATGAGGTGACTTGCAAACAAGAAGAAGATGAAATGGAAGACAAGATGAAGACCTGTGAATATGTTTCACACCATCAATCTCGTGATAAATTGCCTGAAGAGTTGGTATCTATACATTGTTGGCTGAGGTTGACACAGGCACAAGTGGTAACATACAACTTTGCATTCTAAAAGAAATGTATCCACAGATGTGGAAAGCCATGGTGAAACCTATAACTTTCAGTGGGCAATGGTTCACCAATTCCATGTACATGATCTGTAGTGTGGAATGCAAGTCCAATCAATCCTCCTGGCTACCACAAATATTCTAAACCATAGAAACAAAAAGTTCAGATATTGCAGCTATCCGTGGAGTCATTTAGAACTCACACAGCAGATCAACTCCTTCTATTACCTGAGTTCACAACCTTGTTGTGAAGTTGAGGGGATCTGATAGAAATTTATAAAATTCCAAAAGGGTAGGTTCAAAAAGAATGTTCTCAATGGCGAGGGAGTCCAGAACTCGGGGTCATAGCTTGAGAGGAACTGAGGTGAGGAGAAATGTCTTCACTCAGAAGGTGATGAATGTGTGGAATTCACTAACATAGCAAGTAATTGAGGCTAACATGTTGTCTGATTTCAAGAAGAAACTAGATATAGCTCTCGGGGCTAAAGGAATCAAGGGATATGATGGGAATCAGGATATTGAGTTTGGTGAACAGCCATGATCAAAGTGAATGGTAAAGCAGGCTCGAAGGACAGATAGTCTATTCTTGCTTCTAGTTTCTATGTTTTGATGTTTCTAATGTCAACATTATTTCAACAAAATTAACAGTTTCATTGGAGCTGCAACATTACACTTGCAGGAGGATGCCTGTCCATCAAATCTCACCCAAGCTCTATCCCCCACATATTTGTTGTGCTGGTCCCTCTGACGCTAAAAGGCAATATAGAATGGTCAATCAACCTAGCCTGCACACTTTTGGAATGCCGGAGGAAGCTAGACCACTCAAAGAAAACCCACAAAGACACAAGAAGAATTGCAAACTCCACACAATGACCCGAGGTCAGAATTGAACCCAGGTTTCTGACACTATGAGGCAGCAGGGCTAATCACTGTGCCACCGTGCCACCCTGCAGTCAGAATTCCCTACTTTTCTACTGCACCCCCTCCCCTTGTAATAGAGATAGATGGAATAAAGAAATATTATGTATTTCAGATGTTTGCAGAGATGACACAGCAGCTGATACATATGTGCTGAAAGTCACCTTTGCATAGTCTGTCACCCTCCCTCCACACCCCCCCCCCATCTGCTATGATTCCCATGGTGAAAGGGATGAGAAAATTCCCCCCAAAGTGTTTTAAAGCACAAAAAGAGGCCCTTTGGTTCATTATACCTGCATTAGCCATCAAACACCTATCTATTCTAATACCATTCTCCAGTACTTGGTCTGTAACCTTATATGCTATGGTGTAACTTTGGTTTCCAGCTCTTCTAGTTACCTTGTCTCCTTTTCTCTGAGCCCATACCCAGGCTTAAACAATCAAGCGCAGTGTGCATTAATTGTAAGCAGACTTACATAATCAAGCACGGAACCATTGAACATTATAATCCACATTCCATTTGCCTGCCTAATTGCTTGCTCTATCTGCATATTAACTTGTACAAGGGAATCCAACAAGCTCTGTCAAGTATGCAGGATTGAAGAAGAGACATAGAAATGCAAGAGAAAAAAGGGAAAGAGAAATCAGCAAAGGACAGAAAATGGAGACAGAGGCGTAGCAGGAAGGTAAAGAAAAATAAATGATAGATGAGAGAAGAGATTTAGAGTTAAAGGAAAAGACAAAATACAGAGAAAAGGTATGGGCAGGAATCCTCTGTCTATTCACAACTGTGGGATTCTCCAATCCCATTGGCAATGCGCCCCCACTTACAGGTCTTCCGATGGCATGGAGTGACATCAATGGGAATTCCCATTGACAGTAGCAGGACCAGAGAATCCCGTAGCTGGCAAACAATAGGCCACTTCCCACCAGTGGGGAGCATGCAGCTGGAGGTTGGAGAATCCCACCTATGGAATATCATAGAATCATAGATCCCTACAGGGCAGAAGGAGGTCCTTCGGCCCATCAAGTCTATACCGACCAAAATCCCATCCAGGCCCTATTACCATATCCCTACATATTTTACCCGCTAATCCCTCTAACCTACACATCTCAGGACACTAAGGGGAAATTTTAGCATGGCCAATTAACCCAACCCACGCATCTTTGGGCTGTGGGAGGAAACTGGAGCACCTTGAGGAAACCCACGCAGACACGAGGAGAATGTGCAAACTTCACACAGACAGTGATCTGAGCCGGGAATCAAATCCAGGTCCCTGGAGCTGTGAAACAGCAGTGCTAACTGAGTAGAGAGAAAGAAAGGTGGAACATGAAAGATAGGCATAAATGAAGGAAAGGGAAACCAGAAAGCAGCTTTGAGGATGGTTATTATATAAATTAAAATACAAAATGTATCGGAATTACTTATGTCCTTCATTAAGCTAATAAGGAGTTCAAAAGATTATTGACAACAGAATGTAAAAGAGCTCTGCTGGGCAGCAAAGGTTTCTGATAGAAATGTTTAATAGCACACTGTTGTCAATATCTATGTGGGAATAGGGGTGGAGGTATGAGGGAGCATAATCAGGAGCAATTTTGTATGAATATGACCTGCTATTTCCATCAGTTGTCCCTTAAGCAAGGTAGCAACCCTGTTCTCATTTGTGCTACCATGTCTAACATTTGCAGCAAATACATGAAGAGTTCAACAAGAAAGGAATTCATACACAATCGCCTGAACAAATAATGCATTAAGAGTGCATGGATTTTTTGTGACAAAATTGTACATCAGAAGTCTAACAGTAGATCAATGTGGAATTTGTCTGGAGAATGTGACATTGATTTCAGTCTATTTCAGCTGCTATTGCAAGTGAGGATATTGTATTATTAATGCGACGCCTATGTTCATTACCGCTACGAGAGATCAATTTGGACTGAGTTTATTTTAAAATGAAGCAGTGAACATTTCATATCGGCAAAAGCATGGAGGGACTGAAATACAGCATGTGAAGTATCTATCTTTGGTTGGTGCGGAAATACGCACAAGAAAAAAGATAGATAAGAACGAATACACGCACAACATATACACACACACATTAATGTACACGGAAATATATACACATTCATTGGAACAAATATATAAACAAATATGCAGTGCACACAATCACATATGCATGCAGGCATACATGTACACATACTTCTTTGCATTTTCAAATATTTTGTCCCTTCCCAAATCCACAGGGTGGGATTTTCTGGCTGCTCTCACCTCAAAACTGGAAGATCTCACCTGAAATCAATGGACTTTTTCATGTCCAAGTTACCGTGGCAGGCAGGGTGGGAAAATTCTATCCAGTCTTCTCAGAACTCCATGTTTGCATCCATCCACTCAGAGTTCTGTCACCGCCAACATATCAAAGTAGCTCTTCTCAATGTCACGAAAAGCATCCTATGTGACTCCGGCAACATTGAGGGGAGGTTGTGGTGTAGTGGAATTGTCGCTAGACTAGTAAATAAGAAACCCAGGAAATGCTCTGGGAATCTGGATTTGAATCTTGCACTGCTCACCCCCCTTCCCCAGCACCATCACACCGCCCACCCCCCCTTCCTCGCCCCCCCCCGCCTCCTCCCCCCACCCCCCACCCACCCCCGTCCCCCTGGCCACCTTTGCCTATGGCAGCTGGCAAAATTTGAGTTCAATAAAAATCTGGAATGAAGAACCTACTGATGATCATGAAACCATTGTTGATTGTCGTAAATACCCATTGGGTTCACCACTGTCCTTTAGGGGAAGAAATTTGGCGTCCTTACCTGATTTGTCCTACATGTGACTCCAGGTCCACAGCAATGTGTTTAGAAACCTAGAAGGTAGGAGGAGGCCATTTGGCCCTTTGAGCCTGCTCTGCCATTCATCATGATCATGGCTGATTGTCCAACTGCTTTCTCCCCATAACCTATGATCCCATTGACCCCAATTGCTATATCTAGCTGCCTTTTGAACACATTTAATATTTTGACACCAACTACTTCCTGTGGTAATCAATTCCATAGGCTCACCATTCTTCCAGTGAAGAAATATCTCCTCACTCTACCCTAAATAGTCTACCCCTAATTCCTCAGACTGTGACTGTGATTCTGGACTCCCCCACCGTCAGGAATATCTCCCTTCATCTACCCTGTCACGACCTGTTAGAATTTTAAACATCTCTATGAGATCCTTCTCATTTATCTGAACTCCAGTGAAAACATCCTAACCCAGTCAATCTCTTCTCATACATCAATCCCACAAACCCTGGATTAGCTTGGTTAATTTGATTGACTCTCAACACTCTTGGCGAACTAGGGATGGGTAATAAATGCTGAGCAGTCAGGGATACCCCCATCCTATCAACAATATTTGAAAAAAAACCCTCAGGTTTTGACACATTTTGACCACACCAGCCTCCGCCAAGACTTCTCCACAGTCTTCCAGCCAGCTACACCTGATCTAATTTGATTTGATTTATTATTGACAGCTGTATTAATATACAATGAAAAGTATTGTTTCTTGAGTGCTATACAGACAAAACATAGCGTTCATAGAGAAGGAAATTAAGAGTCCAGAATGTAGTGTTACAGTCATATCTATGGTGTCGAAAAAAATCAGCTAATGCAAGGTAAGCCCATTCAAAAGTCTGACAGCAACAGGAAGATAATATTCTTGAGTCAGTTGATACATGACCTCAGACTTTTGCACCTTTTCTTGACAGAAGAAGGTGGAAGAGAAAATGTCTGGGATGTGTGGGGTCAATTTTGCTGACTGCTTTGCTGAGGCAGAGGGAAATGTAGACAGAGTCAATGGATGGGAGGCTTGTTTGCGTGATGGATTGGGCTACATTCACAATCTTTTGTAGTTCCTTGCGGTCTTGAACAGAGCAGGAGCCATTCCAAGCTGTGATTCACCTGGTTCTATTCTAATTTGACTAATGCAGCCAGAGCATTACTTGCTTCACTGATGTCTCTGGGACCTCTGAGGATCTGTTTTACCCCTTCATCCTCTCCTACTTTTCATCTGTACATCCCCCCCCTGCAGTAACATCATCCAGCACAATATTAACTTCCCCACGTGCATTGATGAGGCCCTACTTTGCCTCATTACGATCTCTCTTGACTCCCCTGCTGTAGCTGAATAATCAGGCCGCTTATCTGACATCAGGCACAGGATGAGCAGAAATTTCCTTCAACTAAATTACCTTTAGATTCAATTTTCCCAATGCACTTTTTGTTCGACTCCCACTTTCTACCCTGCCTAAACATGAGATCATCCAAAACCTCTGCTGCTTGTTCTAACAAGCTCTATTCACCCCTACAACTGTTAACCTCAGTATAAAAGTTGCCTTCAGATCCTCCCATGACATTGTCTGTCCCTGTCTCAGTCATCTCCTCCAACCCCACAACATCACCTCACCCCACTCAGTTACCTATAAATCTCTATTCTTTTTGAGCACCCCTAATTTTAATTACTTCACCATTGGTTTAAGGTTTAAAGTTATTAGTGTCACACGTAGACTTACATTAACACTGCAATGAAGATATTGTGAAAATCCCCTAGTCGCCACTTTCCAGTGCCTGTTCAGGTACATTGAGGGGGAATGCACCTAACCAGTACATCTGTCAGACTGTGGGAGAGAACCAGAGCACCCAGAGGAAATGCATACAGAGAACGGGGAGAATGTGCAGACTCCACAGTGACGCAAGTTGGGAATCGAACCTGGGTCCCTGGTGCTGTGGGTAGCAGTGCTAACTACTGTGCCACTGTGATGCCCCAATGGTGGCTGTACCTTCAGAAGCCAGGAGCTTGGGTTCTGGAATTCCTCTCTAAACTCTCTTTTCTTCTTCCAAAGACCTCTGAAAGCTATTTCTTTGAGTAAGCTTTTGATCATCTGCCCCAATATCTCCTTATGTGACCTGATGTCAAGTTTTGCTTCACAATGTTCCTTGTGTGAAACACCTTGTTGCATCTTATTATGCTAAAGGTAGTATAAGGTGTTGCTAATACTCAAAGTATCATAGAATTCTACAGTGCAGGAAGAGGCCCTTCAGCCCATTGAGTTTGTACTGAACACAATCCCACACAAGCCCTACCCCCATATCCCTACATATTATACCTACTAATCCCTCTAAACTATGGATCCCTGGATATTAAGGGGCAAATTCTTAGCATGGCCAATCAACCTAACCTGCATATCTTTGGACTGTGGGAAGAAACTGGAATACCCAGAGGAAACCCATGTAGATTTGAGGAGAATTGCAAACTCCACACAGACAGTGACCCAAGCTGGGAATTGAACCGAGCATCCTCGAGCTGTGAAGCAGTAGTGGTGACTACGATGCTACAATGAAACTCTTAGCCTGATAGCCACATAAACTTGTTGGCTGACTGTCACACAGGGACCTTCAACAATACTCTGAATGAACAACATCTGTCATTAGCTTGATGCTCAGTTTCGGGGAAAATCAATAGAAGTCTGTCACTTTTTATTTCTCCTTCCAATCCATCTGCCTTGCGCTGCTGATTGGGATGAAATGCAGCCAAGGATTGAGCAGGGAAACCTCAGAGTTCCTCTTGCCTTCACATCAAATAATATGGGTGACTTACAATCCCAAGATCAGCATGAAAGTGATTCATCAGGTGAAACAAAATGGTCCCATTCAGGATTGCAAGGAGTCTTTTTGTTCGTAAAGAGGGGAACTTTGGATTAGCAGTAAGAATAATGACTGGTGTGAACTTACGCAGTGATAGATTTATGTAATTACTTTCTGCAGTTCCCTTGTGTTACATATTAAATCTTTTGATTGGTGTTACAACAAGACAAAAGTTGACAGGGTGCCGCACCGTGGGTTCTGAGTCATATCAATGCAGATTTATTTAAAAGCTGTTGGCGAATTGAAGTCCAACATGGAAGAAAGAGAAAAGCCACAAAATATCTCCGGTGACATCACAGCATTGATTCAGTGGAAATTCATTTGTTTCTAATATGTTGGTGTAGACTCTATGGGCCAAAGGCCCCTTTTGCACTGTATGATTCTATGATTCACATCATGTGAATAATCACACAGTGATGCATTGCTTTTCAATATATAACATCCCTCCCCCCCCTTTACTTCACAGTATGACCACAAACCTTTAAACATTGATGATTTTCCACTTTGAACATCAGTTACATTACCAAGTATTATTATCTCTAAATGTACAATTAATACCACAGTGTGGTAATAATTTTGGTGGATGTCAATTTTGTTTTGGTAAGATAAAACATTCAAAGTCTGATTTTTGACATCATCTGTAGCCTGTTCCTCACAAAATCGGGTACTTCATCTTGTGAAGTTGCTGCCTTGTCAACTTCCAGAGATGATGGTTATTCTACTGAAGTTCTACTTGTTGCAAGTTTTGATATCAACCTTTTAATTGATCACTGCTTTTCCTTTCAAGCAACGAGACCAAGTTCTTTTAAACAGTTATTTTAATCAAGCTATATAGCTCGGACCCTGAAAAGTCACAGGTCACAGTCTATAACTAACCAGAGCCCCAAATTCAGGAAAACACTAGCAGTGATAGTTTCACATTCAATTACATGGCAATCAGCATATATCAATCATAGTGTAAGAGTTATCTCTACCCGTTCAGAGTTATGGATGAAAGTTGCATCATACAGATATTAAAACCAATCACAATCATGTTTCACTTGCTTAATTGTAATATCCAATTGGTATGAGGTTTTTAATTGCACCAGTTGGATATTGACTTTTATTGAGGAGTTTGAGTCTACACTCAATAGAGTTTAAAAGGATAAAGAGGGGATGTAATTGAAACTTACGGAATACTGAGAGGTATTCCGGATAGAAGAGGTGGAGAGGATGTTTCCACTAGTGGGAGAGACTAGAATTTGAGGGCATAATCTCAGAGTGAAGGGACGCTTCTTCAAAACTGAGATGAGGAAGAATTTCTTCAGCCAGAGGTTGGTGGAGCTGTGGAACTCATTGCCACAGACAATTGCGGAGGCCAAGTCCTTGAATGTTTTTAAGATACGGATATATAGATTCTTGATCAATGAGTGGATTAAGGGTTATGAGGAGAAGGCAGGAGAGTAGGGATGTAGATAGGTTCTTGATCATGGGGTTATGGGGAGAAAGCAAGGGAATAGAGATGATAGATAAGTTCTTGATCATGGGGTTATGGGGAGAAGTAAGGAGAATGGGGATGAGAATCATATCAGCCATAATTGAATGGCGAAGCAATTTCGATAGACTGAATGGCCAAATTCTGCTCTTATATTTTATGGTCTTGTCTCATTATCTCAATTATCTTTAAACATCCCAGTTGTGTCTGAATGTTAGAACACAAATCATTCTAATGCCTGCCTTAATGATCTTTCCTCAGGCTTCTTCCCCACCTTGTTATCTAAAAAGACTGTCTTTATGAAACAGCTTGTTCAGTAATTGTGTACAGGATATATCTCATTGGCCATGCTACTTAATGTGAAATGTGCACTATTCTCCTCCATAATGATTAGTATGAATCCTTCTCAGATCTGAGCTTGGTCCTGTAGTAATCCTTGGTTCAGGATTTCCACAACCTTGGCTGTCTGCTACAGTCTCCACTCATTCACATTTTGAAGCAAGGATTAGATGTGCCTCTTTCTCCGTCACATTCACTCGTCCTACATCAAGATCATATTTCAGGCTCTGGCACTTTGACTCAGATGTGGAAATGCCGGTGTTGGACTGGGATAAACACATTAAGAAGTCTCACAATACCAGGTTAAAGTCCAACCAGTTTATTTGATGGTAAACCCACAAGATTTGGGAAATGCTATCCCTTCGTCAGGTGTGTGAAAGTTTCTGATCAGAGAAGGGCAATATAAAGTCACATACATTTGCAGAATACTGATTAGAATGTGTGTCTTTTAATCAGTATTCTGTAAACTGAGTGTGCCTTTATACGCCCTTCTCTGATCAGAATCTTCCATACACCTGACAAAGGAACAACGTTTCCGAAAGCTTGTGGGTTTACCATCAAATAAACTGGTTGGACTTTAACCTGCTACTGTGAGACATCTTTCTTTGTCTCAGAACAGGAAAGCAGGAGGTGAACAAGGAACACGAGCTGGATTATCAGTTCTGAATCAGGAACCCATCCTGCCAGTGGTGTTCGTATCCTACCTCATCTTAGTGCCACTAACACAACACACTTTACCATTTTCAGATGCAGTGGGGGGCAGAATGCACTGGGGGTAGTGGTGAGAGAAAGAGCAACCTTGTCATCCAATTATCAGCACAAAGAAGTGTATCTGGAGTGCAACATTAAGCTGGAGAGCCTTTGGAAAAAGTAGGTGGCAGCCGTGATGGGCACTCCATCATGTGAACCCATTGGCTCTTGGGCAATGCACTCTACATCTTGTGCAGCATCTAATTTTTCTAGCCGCCTCTCTCTATGGTCCTCTAAGCTCCTCATGACCAGGAGGATATCATGCTGAGTTTCATCCTCGCGACTCAGTGTAATATGAGAATAACTTGCTCCCTGCTTCCATCACTGAGCTGTCAGTGGTATGTACAGCAGAGCTTCTGCTTGATATCCCATTAATGCCAGCAGCTAGATGTTCCTCTCAATTCTCCAAACTCACCCCTCATCCCTCTCCTGACTTGGGCAGAAGGACAGCAGAATTCTGATAGAGACAAAACCAAACAAAGACTTGATTTCCTCTCACAAAAACCTCAGTTTCTCTCTATGGGGTTGGAGTTCCATTTTTTTTGACTTGTGGCCATTACATTGTGATACGAGAAGTGAGGCAGCAATTTGTATGTAGCAAGATCCCAAAAACAGCAATGAGGTAGTGACCATGTGATCAGTTTTTATCTGTTAATAGGGCATAAATATCGGTCAGGCAAGAACCCATCACCTCTTCTTTAAAATTGACAGGATCTAAGATTTCATCAGAATTCTTGGGGGCGGCACAGTGGCACGGTGGTTAGCACTGCTGCCTCACAGTGCCAGGGACACAGGTTTGATTCCCAGCTTGGGTCACTGTCTGTGGAGAGTTTGCACATTCTCCCCATGTCTGTGTGGGTTTTCTTTGGGTGCTTAGGTTTCCTCCCACAGTCTGAAAGTCGTGCTGGTTAGTGCATTGACCCAAAAAGATAATGGAGTCTAGCAAGTAGGAGAATTTCCATAGTAACTTCACTGCAGTGTTAACGTAAGCCCTAATTGTGACTGATAAATAAACTTTAACTTTAACAAAGGAGATCTTTTTGAAAATGAAATGCACCCCACTGTAACTGTGTGTGGGTCAGTCAGTGGACCTGGGTTCGAATCCTGCCATGGCAGCTGATGGAATTTGAATTCAATAAAACATATCTGGAATTAAGAATCTACTGATGACCATGAAACCATTATCAGTTGTCAGGAAAACCCATCTGGTTCACTAATGTCCTTTAGGGAAGGAAATCTACTGTTCTTACCTGGTCTGGCCGGCATGTGACTCCAGAGCCACAGTAATGGCTAATGGCCTAAGGTCATGGTTATGTCATAAAGATGTTAAGACGGTGGCGCGGGCTCGTTGGGCCGAAGGGCCTGTTTCCCATGCTGTGTTGTTCTTTGTTCTTTGATTCTCAACTGCCCTCTGAAATGGCCTGGCAAGCCACTCAGTTCAAGGACAACTTGGGATGGGCAATAAGTATTGATCAGATAGCCATGACCATTTCCCATGAATGAATAATGTGTTGATTGCAGCTCAGGAAAAACTCTGGGCTGTGTGTTTAGCAGCCCACTGTGCTGCTTTGTTACCTATTGAATTCTTACCCAAAGATGTAATGTGTGGATGAGAGGCGGTGCACAGCACTGAATGGGTTTGTCGTTGTTGATCAAGCTCCTTAGCAAGCAGAGCACACATTGCTAATGCTGCATCGTCCCCAGTGTCTTAAGTTAAATTGTTTAATTAGAGATATTTGTATCGCAGTAAGCCCCACAACTTTATGGGATTTATTTATTGTGTCACACTATGTTTGAATACAAACGTGAGTGAGTTAAACGCGAGCTTCCTGGAATTATATTTACAGCCATCAGCCACAAGACAACACAACTTGAAACAAAGTTAAGAATGCAATAGATTCTGAATTGCTATTACTTTGTGATCCAGTGTCAGCTCAACCCACTCACTCACAGTCAGAATAATTACAGTCGAGCATACTCACTTTGATAGTTACAGTCAAAGGCACTTTTAATTATGGTTGCCAAACAGCTTCACATTCTCAATCACAACCAAACAGACTCAAATTGTTAATTAAGGCCAACAGGCACATTATAATTCCAACAGAAAGATTCATACGTTTAATGAGTCAGAAGTAACTTTCCAATATAGCCAGACAGCACATTCCACACACACACACACACACACACACACACACACACCCACACACACACACACACACACACACACACACACACACACACACACACACACACACACAGTCTACACTTCCTCCTGCCTTGGAATGCAAGGATCCCATCCACCCTGGATATTCTCTCTTTCACCTTCTTCTGTCAGGACAACGATACAAAAGTCTGAGGCCACATACTAACTAACCCCAAAACAGATCTTTCCCTGTTGCCGTTAGACTTTTGAATGGACCTGCCATGCATTAAGCTAATCTTTTCTTCACTCTAGCCATGACTGTAATACTATATTCAACACTCTCTCCTTTCCTTCTCCATGTGTACTCTATAAATGGTATGCTTTGTTTTTATAGTGCGCAAGAAACAATACTTTTCACTGAAAACCAATACATGTGACAATAATAAATCCAATCACATCAAATCAAATATTATCTGCAGTGAGCCCTGTTATATGTAAGTCATTGCCTATATTATAAAATTACCTAACAAGATAATATTAGCAATTTGTTCATGTAGAATGCAAAAACAGCAGTAAAAATAAATAAAATATGATTTTTAAGTATTAAATATCTATATATAAGCAAGGATATTAAATATCCTTGCTTATTCAAGGAGCAGCTGCTGAGAGTCCTTGATAAGTATGTCCCTGTCAGGCAGGGAGGAAATGGACGAGTAAGAGAGCCTTGGTGTACGAAAAGAGTTGAGTTGCTGGTTAAGAAGAAAAAGGAGGCTTATGTCAGGATGAGGCTTGAAGGCTCAGGTAGTGCAATGGATAGCTATAGATTAGCTAGGAAGGAGGTAAAAAGTGGATTGAGGAGAGCTAAGAGGGGACACGAGAAGATGTTGGCTGATAGGATTAAGGAGAATCCTAAAGCTTTCTTTCGATATGTTAAGAATAGAAGATTGGTTAGTGCAAGATTAGGGCCAGTCATAGATAGCAGTGGGAAGTTGTGCGTGGAGCCTGAAGAGATTGGCGAGGCACTGAATAAATATTTCTCTTCGGTATTCACGCAGAGTGCTGGAAATGTAGCTGTGGAGGGCACTGAGGTACAGGGTTGCAAATTGGGGAGTATTGTAGTGGATAGGGAGGATGTGTTAGAAATTCTCGAGGGTTTGAAGTTGGATAAGTCCCCTGGGCCGGACGGGATTTACCCTAGGATTCTCTGGGAGGCAAGAGAGGAGATTGCAGAGCCTCTGCCTCTGATCTTCAGGTCCTCGTTGGTTACGGGTGTGGTTCCGGAGGACTGGAGGATAGCGAATGTGGTCCCATTGTTTAAGAAGGGGAAGAGAGACCTTCCAGGGGATTATAGGCCAGTGAGTCTTACTTCTGTTGTGGGCAAGGTATTGGAGAGAATTATTAGGGATAGTATTTATAGTTATTTAGAGAGAAATGAATTGATTGGGGATAGTCAGCATGGTTTCGTGAAGGGTAGGTCATGCCTTACTAACCTCATTGAGTTTTTTTGAGAAAGTGACCAGAGAGGTGGATGGGGGTAAGGCAGTTGATGTAGTATATATGGACTTTAGTAAGGCGTTTGATAAGGTGGCCCATGGAAGACTTCTACAGAAAATGCAGATGTGTGGAATAGAGGGTGATTTAGCAAATTGGATTAGAAATTGACTGGCAGATAGAAGACAGAGGGTGGTGGTTGATGGGAGATATTCATCGTGGAGTTCGGTGACGAGTGGTGTGCCTCAGGGGTCTGTTTTGGGCCCCCTGCTGTTTGTAATTTTTATAAATGATCTGGATGAGGGTATTGATGGATGGATCAGTAAATTTGCAGATGATACTAAAGTTGGTGGTGTGGTAGATAGTGAAGAGGGGTGTTTTAGTTTACAGAGTGACTTGGACAAGTTGCAGAGCTGGGCCGAGAGGTGGCAAATGGAGTTTAATGTGGAAAAGTGTGAGGTCATGCACTTTGGCAGGAACAATAAATGTGTAGAGTATAGGGCTAATGGTAGGGCTCTTAATAGTGTTGAGGAACAGAAGGATCTTGGTGTATTTGTCAATAGATCCCTGAAAGTAGGCAGTCAAGTGGATAAAGTTGTTAAGAAGGCATATGGAGTCTTAGCTTTTATTGGTAGGGGGATTGAATTTAGGAGCCGCCGCATCATGTTGCAACTGTACAAAACTCTAGTGCGGCCGCACTTGGAGTATTGTGTGCAGTTCTGGTCCCCACATTATAAGAAAGATGTGGAGGCATTGGAGAGGGTACAGAGGAGGTTTACCAGGATGTTGCCTGGTATGGAGGCAGGTCCTATGAAGAGAGGTTGAAGGATTTGAGGTTGTTTTCGTTAGAAAGGAGGCGGCTAAGAGGGGATCTTATTGAAGCATATAAGATGATTAGAGGTTTAGATAGGGTGGACAGTGATATCCTTTTTCCTAGGATGGAGAAAGCTAGCACGAGGGGACACAGCTTTAAATTAAGGTGTATGAGTTATAGGACGGATATCAGAGGTAGGTTCTTTACTCAAAGAGTGATTAGGGAGTGGAATGCCCTGCCTGCAGCTGTTGTAGATGCGCCAAGTTTGGTGGCGTTTAAGAGGTTAGTGGATAAGTATATGGATGAGAAGGGAATGGTTTAGTTAGGATGGGCATTGCTTTTTATTTTGGTCGGCACAACATCGAAGGCCGAAGGGCCTGTTCTGTGCTGTATTGTTCTATGTTCTATGTTCTATATATTAAAATGTTAAGTGATGTATTTTAACATACTAAGAGTATTTTTAATATTTGGTTCACCTCAGTCAAAATGCAAGCGTTGCAATGATGGCAGTAAAAATTCAAGAGTTCAATAGCTAAATCTATTAGTCAGCAGAATATATAATATAATTTCAGGTTCCAGAATAGATATGGAAACATTAAGTGCCCAAATCATAAGGAGTTTATTGTCCAAGACAAAGAAAGTGTCGTTTAGAAGAACATAGAGAGAACATTACAGCACAGTACAGGCCCTTTGGCCCTCGATGTTATGCCGAGCTATGTCCAAACCCAAGATCAAGGTATCCCACTCCCTATCACTCTGGCGTGCTCCATGTGCCTATCTAATAACCGCTTGAAAGTTCCTAAAGTGTCTGATTCCACTGTCACAGCAGGCAGTGCATTCCACATCTCATCCTCTACTCTCTGAGTAAAGAACCTACGTCAGACATCCTTCTTATATCTCCCACCATGAACATTTATTCTTGTGCCCAGGAAGGATGCTATCAGATTGTTTTGGCAATACGCCGATGGGAATGGTATTTGGTAAAGGCCTCCTTAGTTATACAAAAACAAGAAAATAAGTCTTGCCAGAGGGGAAAGATCTGGTTTTTGGACAGACAAGTGAAATATCATTATGTAAAACAGTGCATCATAATTGGCTTAGATAATCTGTCATGTTTTGGACTGACGTGTTAATGTGAAATCAAACTAAGCTAATTAGAAGGAATTTCTTAGCTCACAGAAATTATAACTGGATTACACTTTGCCTCAGTGCCACAGATCTTTGGCGAGATCTTGTAGCACTGATCCAGAACCATTCGACCATCTGAAGACCTACCAGTGTACATAGGTTAATGTTTTGTTTGCTTTGTATGACTTTTGTATTTTACATAAGGTTTTAGTGATTTCTTGAACTGAGACTTCTTGCTTTTGCAAGTTTAACTTTTAAAAGTTTTTGTAAGTTTTTAAGAAATCAGGCCACCATTAAAGAATCCTCCACTGCAACATAGATTGTTGTTCCTCCTCAGCACTTTAAATCAATGTAACCTCTCTGTCCTCACTGAGTAAGGAGTGGCATGGGTCTTTTCAGTGGGATGTTAACGATTAAACAGGCAACTGCCCGATTGATTGTTAGAAACAGATTTTGCCATGCATTGTTCATTACAGACACAATCACACTTTCTTGTTGACTACAAATGCGTGTGTTAATTGCTGGTACATAGACTGCTAATTGCAGACACAAACATCACACGTTGCTAATGATCGATATGCGTCGCTAATTGCAGACACATCCACATTTTATATTGCAGGCAGATAGACCGTTAATCGCAAGGGAATATTCGCGTATCAACACTCTTAATTATAACAAAG
The DNA here is from genome assembly GCA_024679065.1 of Sphyrna mokarran. NCBI lineage: Eukaryota > Metazoa > Chordata > Chondrichthyes > Carcharhiniformes > Carcharhinidae > Sphyrna > Sphyrna mokarran. The sequence continues at coordinate 18,525,109 of JAGIQG010000001.1, read as the reverse complement.
TTGCACGCACAACCACACAGAAGCACACCGGCTCAAGTCCACACAAGAACATGGATACACGTACACATGCACAATATTAAATGCTTCGTTTCACAAAAACAAGAGAAAATTAGCTTCTCAATCTGACACAATTTTGACAGCAGGTGTCTATTTTAAAGGCCTGGGTTGATGCATTACACCTCTCGCCCATTTGGAGGTAATTACTGTTGCATTGGTATTACAAACACGTTTTCTGACAGAGATAAATCATTGCTACATTTATGTCGAAGAGTGGCATATTGTTCAATGTTTTTAAATACATCCCTTCGCTGTCACCAAAGCTGGTTTAAATCACCATATCTTTGTCAATAAACAGCCAAGTGTGGGCAAACAGCGAGGGCAGGTTACATACTGCAGTAGATTAGGGTAATGGCCCATGAAACGGCTCATAAAATCCACAGATCTGAGTTCAGATCGGACACAGGCACAGGTGCTGACAGTCACTTCTTCTTTATGGCTATTAGATATTAGGCAATAAGCTGATGTATATTTTACACAACACAGCCTCCCTTCAAATCAACTTAACTGTTTGAGGGCCTATCTGAATTTCAGCAGAGGAGAAACTGTTTCGATTGTAGCATTTCTGTCTTTGTTCATTTTCCAAATAACGCACGACACTTAAACAGAGGGTCTCAATTCACTACTAAGGTCCAGACCCCATAACAAGTATCAATAATAAGGGGTGGCACAGTGATTAGCACTGCCCGGTAAGGGAGGAAACCAGAGCACCCAACGGAAACACATGCAGACATGAGGAGAATGTGCAAACGCCACACAGTCACCCAAGCCTGGAATCGAATCCAGGTCCCTGGTACTATGATGCATCAGTGCTAACCATTGACCGTACTGCCCCTGAAGGATCTTTCTCATGACAATCGACAAATATTTATTGAATTATAATTTCACCACCTGCTGTGGTGGGAAATGAATCCAGATGCTCTCTGGATTACTAGTCCAATAACAATACCACAATGTCACAGCCTCTTCCAAAACCAATCCTTAGTTACAGCTGTATGCAGGAGCTCTTTGTAGAGTGGTGATTTTGCTTAATGTATCCTTCCACATCACTTCCTGTGACTGACCAAGTCATTTCCTTGGCTACAGCAACAATGTCTTTACCTGGGTATGGCTTTATGCCCCTTTCTGACTCTTGACACAAGAAGATCTTGACATCTTGTTCACTTGAAATGTAAGTCTGGTGCTGGGATACACTAGCAGGGCACAAAGGGAGTGGAATAGCTTGATCTTAGCTTGGCACAACATCGAGGGGTGAAGGGTTTGTACTGTGCTGTAATGTTCTATGTTCTATGAATGCTTGTGGGAATCCTGCTAATTGGGCGGCACATTAGCACCATTCTTAGCACTGCTGCTTCACAGCTGCTTTGATTCCCGGTTTGTACCGCTGTCTGGGTGGAGTCTGCAAGGTGTCTGCGTGGGTTTCCTCTGGGTGCTCCAATTTCCTCGCATAGTCTGAAAGATGTACTGGTTAGCTACATTGGCCAGAACAGGCGCCGGGGTATGGAGACCAGGGGAATTTCACAGTAACTTCACTCCAGTGTTAATGTAACTAATAAATAAACTTTAAACTTTAATTGACACCCCACACTCTCCCTGTGGCTCTGCAACAATCTGTAGCTATCCTACTCATTCTTCAAAACTCTAGAAAATCAAGGCCCAGTTTCCTCAAACTCTCTTCTTAGGACAGTTTCACCATTCTGGGAACAAGTCTCATGAACCTTAACTGAACTCTGCTTATAGCAATAATCCTTCCTAAGGTAAGGGGACCAAAACTGCACACAATATCTTCAGGTGCATTCTAACCAATGTTCTATAGAATTGAAACAATGCTTCATAGCTCCTGAAATCAAATCATCTTGAGATTGAGGTAACATTCCATTAGACTGTCTAATAGCTTGCTGAACCTGCATGTTAGATTTCAGTGGTCTATTAATGAGAAAACCCAGGTTCTTTTTTTAAATCTTTTTCACTCTCTAATCTCTCATTTCTCTTCCAAATTGGATAGCCTCACATTTTTTCACATTGTTTTCCATCCACTTGTCCACTTACAAAGTCTGCCTAAATTCCCTTGAAATTGCTTTGCATCTTCCTGATAACATACATTCTCATCCAGCTTTGTGTCATCTGTGAATTTGGATTTTTTTGTTTTAATTCCAATTCAATCCAATAAAGTCCAATTCAGACTCTCAACAAGTTAAGACGTTCCTGATCCAAGGTGACAAGATAGGGCTCTCGTTTCCTGCCTTGGGCTTGATCTACATGATCCAACCTGATTGGAGTAGGTGTAGCTCCTCCTCCAAGGTTTGATCTCATTTGCATCTTAGCCAAAAGGCCAAGCTGCTGCTTTTAAAAATTGCTTCAGATAAAGCAAAAATGTAACCTAATGGCTTCAACCAAGTACAGCATGTCGATACTACGCTTGATCTTAGTCATAGTGGAAACATTATATTTGCTCTCCACATCCAAATCACTGAGATATATATATGTACATATATATATATATAGAAAACAGCCAGTGTCCAAATGCTAATCTTTGCAGAATCCCATTAATCACAGTCTGCCAACATGAGAGGCTCTACTCTCTGTTCTCTGCCAGTTTTCAATCATGACAATATATTGCATCCTATCCCATATGCTTTCATTTTGCTAATTAACCTCCTGTGGGGGACTTCATTAAAAACCTTTTGAAAATCCTAGTCAATTCCATCCCTTCGTCAATTCTCAAATGTGATTCCCTATTCATAATTCCAAGTTGATTCTGCAAAATCAGATCATTATTATCTAAGTGTCTATTTATCAGATCTCTGGAAATAGATTCCACCATTTTCCCTACAACGGGTGTAAGGCTAACGTGCCTGTAGTTCCTTGTTTTCTCCATACCTCCTTTTTTAAATAGCCTGGTGATATTTACCACTTTCTCATCTGCAGGAACTATTTCAGAATTTGTAGAAGTTTAGAAGATGATCACCAATGCATTCATTACTTTCATATCTACTTCATTCAATATTCTAGAACTTCGAATTTCAGGTCCTGGGGACTTATCAACATTCAGTCAAAGAACAAAGAAATATACAGCACAGGGACAGGCCCTTCAGCCCTCCAAACACTTGCCCATTATAATGCCTGAACTAAACTAAAAATAATACCTTCTGCCCTTACTCGGTCTGGATCTCTCGATTTCCTCTCTATTCCTGTACCCGTCTAGATGCCTCCTAATTGTTGCTAATGTGCCTGCTTCTACCACCCCCAGGCACCCACCACTCTCTGCGTGAAAAACTCCCCCAGTACACCTCCCTTAAACGTTTGCCATCTCACGTTGAACCTGTGCCCCCTTTTATTGAACACCTCCATTCTTGGAAAAAATTTCTGACTGTCATTGAGTCATAGAATCATAAAATCCCTACAGTACAGAAAGAGACCATTCAGCCCATCAAGCCTGCACCGACAACAATCCCACTCAGCCCATATAGTTACTCTACTAATCCCACTGACACTAATGGATAGTTTATATGACCAATCCACCTAACCTGCACATCTATGCCTCTCTTAATTTTTTAGACCTCTGTCAGGTTTCCCCTCAACCTCCTTCTTTCTAGTGAAAACAATCCTAGTTTATTCATCCTCTCCTCATATCCAACATCCTTGAGACCAGACAACATCCTGGTGAACCTTCTTTGCACTGTCTCAAAGCTTCCACCTCCTTTTGGTAATGATGTGACCAGAACTCCACACAAAACTTCAAATGAAGCCTAACCAAGGTTTTATATAGCTGCAACGTGATATTCCAACTCTTGTACGATGAAAGCAAGTGTGCAGTCCCATTAAATTCTCCAATAAAGCAAATTTCCTTCATCTTCCCGATCTCTGGGAGATTTCTTGTATCTTCTTTAGTCAAGATGGGGGCACAGTAGCACAGTAGTTAGCACTGCTGCTTCACAACTCCAGGGTCCTGGGTTCGGATCTCAGTTCGGGTCACTGTCTGTGTGAAGTTTGCACATTCTCCACATGTCTCTGCGGGTTTCCTCCAGGTGCTCTGGTTTCCGCCCACAGTCCAAATATGTGCAGGTTAGGTTGATTGGCTATGCTAAGAAATTGCCCCTTAGTGTCCAGGGATATGTAGGTTAGAGGGATTAGTGGGTATAATACGCAGGGATATGGAGGTAAGGCCTGGTTGGGATTGTGTTCGGTGCAGACTCGATGAGCCGAAGGGCCTCTTTCTGCACTGTAGGCTTCTATGATTCGAAGACAGATACCAAGTAATTATTTAGCTTCACTGCGATTTCACTATTTGCTTTTACAAAGTCTCCTGACTCTGCCTGTAATGGACCCACATTCATCTTGTCAAATGTTTTCTTTTTGCATATCTAGAGAAGCTTTTACAGACTCTTTTATGTTTTTTTGCCAGCTCACATTCATACTCTATTCTCCCTTTGGCCCTTTGTTGCTGTTTTCCAAAAAAAAATCCTCCCAATCCTCAGTTTTATTATGATTTCGAACAACTTATTTTCCTCTACATCATTTGTTGGCCAATGATGAATGATTCTTTTTCTGGGAGGTTTTGTGCCTTGAAGGAATGTGTAGAAGTTGTAAATGACTGTAATAATTCTCCAAAGACTCTCTATTGCCAAAATGCCACCGTATCTTTGAATGTATTTTCCCAATCCACCGCAGCACATTTTCCCCTCATCTGTTCACAATTTCTTTTGTTCCAATTTAACACTCTGGCTTCTGATTGAAACACAAAAGCCGGAATTTTCCTCAATCGCATCAAAGGTGAGTGACAGTGGGAGTGCAAAATCTCGTGAGAGGTCCAAATCAAGCCATACATTGGCAGGAAGTCCCATTGGGGGCACTGGGGGAGTGGAGTCAGGGTGGGGTAGAGGGGTGGATTTAGCAGGCTTTGAGGCCTCTAAAGATAGATTTATCAGGAAACTACAAAGGGTTGTGAATGAAGCCCAGTCCATCATGCAAAGCAGTCTTCCAGCTTCGTACCCTTCCATTCCCACCTCAATTGAGTTTTTTGAGAAAGTGACCAGAGAGGTGGATGGGGGTAAGGCGGTTGATGTAGTATATATGGACTTTAGTAAGGCGTTTGATAAGGTGGCCCATGGAAGACTTCTACAGAAAATGCAGATGTGTGGAATAGAGGGTGATTTAGCTAATTGTATTAGAAATTGGCTGGCAGATAGAAGACAGAGGGTGGTGGTTGATGGGAGATATTCATCGTGGAGTTCGGTGACGAGTGGTGTGCCTCAGGGGTCTGTTTGGGGCCCCTGCTGTTTGTAATTTTTATAAATGATCTGGATGAGGGTATTGAGGGATGGATCAGTAAATTGGCAGATGATACTAAAGTTGGTGGTGTGGTAGATAGTGAAGAGGGGTGTTTTAGTTTACAGAGTGACTTGGACAAGTTGCAGAGCTGGGCCGAGAGGTGGCAAATGGAGTTTAATGTGGAAAAGTGTGAGGTAATGCACTTTGGCAGGAATAATAAATGTGTAGAGTATAGGCTAATGGTAGGATTCTTAATAGTGTTGATGAACAGAGGGATCTTGGTGTATTTGTGCATAGATCCCTGAAAGTAGGCAGTCAAGTCGATAAAGGTTGTTAAGAAGGCATACGGAGTCTTAGCTTTTATTGGTAGGGGGATTGAATTTCGGAGCCGCAACGTCATGTTGCAACTGTACTAAACTCTAGTGCGGCCGCACTTGGAGTATTGTGTGCAGTTCTGGTCCCCACATTATAAGAAAGATGTGGAGGCATTGGAGAGGGTACAGAGGAGGTTTACCCGGATGTTGCCTGGTATGGAGGGCAGGTCCTATGAAGAGAGGTTGAAGGATTTGAGGTTGTTTTCGTTAAAAAGGAGGCGGCTAAGAGGGGATCTTATTGAAGCATATAAGATGATTAGAGGTTTAGGTAGGGTGGACAGTGATAGCCTTTTTCCTAGGATGGAGAATGCTAGCACGAGGGGACACAGCTTTAAATTAAGGGGTATGAGTTATAGGACGGATATCAGAGTAGGTTCTTTACTCAAAGAGTGATTAGGGAGTGGAATGCCCTGCCTGCAGCTGTTGTAGATGCGCCAAGTTTGGTGGCGTTTAAGAGGTTAATTGATAAGTATATTGAAGAGAAGGGAATGGTTTAGTTTGGAGGGGCATTGCTTTTTATTTTGGTCGGCACAACATCGAAGGCCGAAGGGCCTGTTCTGTGCTGTATTGTTCTATGTTCTATGTTCTAATAAATTCCAGGCTCGACATGATATTGAACTCTTCTTCCTTGGTCTTCATCTCTGTGCCCTCTTCTTTGGGGAAGAGTTCTGCCCCCAAATTCCACAGATCCTTTCATGTGCTTCCAGCATTCTGCCTCCAATTGGATACCCCGACCAGGACAATCACCTGCCTGCGATCTTTTCATTGGCAACTGTCATCGCGACATTAGCCATCTCAATTTTCCTACCCTCCCTCAGCCATTCCAACCTCTTTCCTTCTGAACTTTCCACCCTTCACTCCCTCAGGTCTAACCCTGACATTGTCATCAAACCTACCGACAAAGGGGGTTGCTGTTGTTGTCTGGCAGACAGATCTCTACCTCGCAGATGCTGAGCACCAACTCTGAGATAATTCCTCCTTACCTCCCCCGGACCATGACCACACTATTGAACATGAAGCCATTATCTCCAACACCTATCAACAATCTCATTTACTCTGGATGTCTACCCCCAACAGCTTCCAACCACATAGTTCTCCTGACCCTGGATAGTCTGCTTCTATCCAATTCCCAAAATCCACAAAATGCACTGTCCTGCTGGGCCCATTGTGTCAGCAAGCTCCTGCCCCACTGAATTTATTTCGTCCTCACGACCCTGGTCCATTCGATCCCCAGGATTCCTCGGATGCTCTGCGTCATCCTGACAGCTTCCGGTTCACAGGTCCTAACCGCCTCCTATTTACCAAGGACATACAATCTCTCTAGACCTACATCCCACACCAGCACGGCCTGAGAATTCTTTGCTTCTTTCTTGAAAAGGAGTTAAAGTTTTGAACGCATCAGTCCAAGGTTAATATGATGGGCCAAAGGACCTGAATAATTCCTATCCACCATCACTCTTCTCTGCATGGCTGAACTCGTTCTATCTCTCAACCAATTAAAAAAGGCTCATCTGGATGCGAAACTTCAGCTCTTTTCTCTCCTCACAGATTCTGCTAGACTTGTTGAGATTTTGCAGCATTTTCTCTTTTGACTCCCTTCGATTGACTGTGTCTACACTTCCCACTGCCTCGGAAAATTAGCCAGTACAATTAAGAAACCCACACAACCCAGACATACTTTCTTCCACCTTCTTCCGTCAAGACAAAGGTACAGAAGTCTGAGGTCAGCTTCTTCCATGTTGCCATCGAGCTTTTCAATGGACCGATATCACACGAAGTTGATCTTTGTCGACACCTTGACTATGACTGTAACACTACATTCTGCATTCTCTCCTTTCCTTCTCTATGAACAGTATTCCTTGTCTGTATAGTACACAAGAAGCAATACTTTTCACTGTATACTAATACATGTGACAATAATAAATCAAATCAAATCAAGAAACTAAATTTATCCTAATGGGGTTCATTATATTATATTACTGATGGGGTGGGAACAAGAACAATGGGATTGGCCTGCAGTTCTGGTCTTCACTCTACCAAAAGGACATGGATGCCTTGGAGACAATGTAAAGAAGTTTCACCAGGATGTTGCTAATGTAATCCTACTTGTGACACCAATAAATAAAATTTTAAACTTTAACTTGAGTGAAATTTTAAAAATGAAGACCTGAGAACACCTTTGAAGTTATTCAGTCTGTCAAGAACAGTTGCTGAAGAACTACTGCGACTGTTTTCCATCTGCCTATGACTGTTTAATTGTCTCGCCGGCAGCAATTCAGACTGAGCTGTTTAAAGATAAAAATTCCTAAAATGTTAATTCCAAACTGATATAGAAGCATAACAATTAGTTGTGTTATCAAACTCATACGAGGAAAGGTGTCAGAGTCAGAGACATCTGTGCTCAGTCCTCCTTGGAGGCAGGAGGGAAGTCACAATAATTCTTCAGCAGGCAAGAATGTGGAGAAGCAGGAGTCACTTTTCGGAAAACTGTATTTAAATAGTCAGTGGCAGATGTGTGGACATCTGGCTGAGTTCCCTGGGGCTGTCGGAGGCCTCACACTGAATGGAGGAGCCCTTCATCATCATCAGCTCCACAAGATCCCGGGGGCTTCCGCTGCATGACCTCTAACCATGGTGTATGTACTGCAACTACTTCTTCCTGACTTTGTGTCTGCCCTCTGGCCCTCACTAGCTTCTGTGGCCCTGTATGTAAGGGTGCCATACCTAACTTCTGTGTTCATTCCCAGGAAACACTATGCACCTTTCCCCAGCTCAAAATTCTTTGTTGGATCATAGAATCCCTACCGTGCAGAAGGAAGTCATTTGCTCCATTGAATCTGCACCAACTCAGCATCTTACTATTCCTGCCACTGTTCAACTATCCCCCAATCCGCTCAATCTCTGTAATCGCTAATCTATATAACCTACACATCTTGGGACAATAAGGGAAGTTTAGCATGGCCAGTCAACATAATCTGCACACTTTTGGAGTGTGGGGGAAAACCGGAACACCTATAGGAAACCCATACTGACACGGGGAGAACATGCAGACTCCACACAGGAGACTACCCCAAGGCATGAATTGAACTTGGATCCTCGGTACCAACTACTGTGTCCCTTCCTGACATCTGTATGAATGAGTTAATCCGGGCAAAAGTAATTAGCCTGCAAGACCAGGAACTCTACTCTTCAATTCCCTTTTTAAAATTCATTTGTGGGACATGGGCATCACCAGCTGGCAACATTTATTGCCCATTTCTGGTCACTGTCGTTCAGAGGGTAAGTGAGAGTTGCTCTGGAGTTATATGTAGGCCAGGCCAGGACAGGTAAGAATAGCAAATTTCCTTCCCTAAAGGATATTAGCGAATCAGATGGATTTTTCCAACACTTGACAATGGTTCCATGGTCATCAGTGAATTCTGAATTCCAGAATTTTTTTTTTAATTGAATTCAAATTCCACCATCTGCCATGGTGGGATTCGAACCGGGGCCCCCGGAACATTAGCTGAGCTTCTGGATTAATAATCTAGCAATAACGCCAATAGGCCATTGCTTCCCCTTTGATTAAGGGAAGAGGATTGGAATGTTTTTTCCTGCCATCCCTGGGGCATTTCTATTTCTCTAAAAGGACCAGGCTATCCAGAGAAATACGTCAAGCCCAACTCTTCTCCAGGTCTACTCAGCCCACTTCAGCATCCGAGCTCACCAAACTCTGATTGGAGGACCTCAGCTGCTGATTTAAACAGCCAGCTGCCTCCGGAGGCTCTCCATCATTGCAAAAATATCTGGGTCACAGCATTCCCTTTAAACTTGGTCTTCACTGTCACATGATGACCATGTAGCACCAGCCTGACTACTTCTGGAAGGGTGGTCTATGTTCCACAGGCATATAGGAGGGTAGTTATACCCACAGCTTTGTCCGTTACCACATTTCCTCCACTATTTCTGATGTAAACAGGCAAATTCTGAGCTTGTTCTAGCAATTCTATTTGTCAGTTTACTGTCAATGCCGATATTTCCAGAGTTTGTGCTTCTGTGATAGGTGAAGAGGCAGAATTTGTGGCAAAGTGGCCCAGCCTCACAGCAGCATTGACCAGGATTCAATTCTGGCCTCGGGGTGAATGTCTGTGCCTTTTCCCATGTCTACATGGGTTTCCTTTGTGTGCCTCCAGTTTTCTCCCATAGTCTGAAAGATAAGCAGGTTAGGTGGATTGGCCATGCTAAATTCTCCCTCAGTGTACCCAAACAGGCACTAGAGTATGGCATCTAGGCGATTTTCACAGTAATTTAATTGCAGTATTAATGTAAGCCTACTTGTGTCACTAATAGATAAATTTTAGAATCATAGAATCCCTACAGTGCAGAAGGAAGCCATTCAGTCTGCACTGACTCTCTGACTACCTTAACCAACAAGTGTCCCCATAACCTAATGCATTTATCGTGACTAATTTCGCTAAACTACACATCCTGGGACACTCAGGGGCCAACTGAGCATGGTCAGTGCACCTAACCTGTGCATCTTTGGACTGTGGGAGGTTTGAGGAGAAAATCATGCAGAACATGGGTAGAATGTACAAACTCCATACAGCCACCCAAGGCTGGAATTGAACCTGGGTCCCTGGCACTGTACAGCAGCATTGTTAACTACTGGGCCATCATGCTGTGCTTGAGAGTAGGTACAGTGTAATCAGAATATCTTGGTTGATGGAATATCTGGCTTCCTTAAGCTGATGGTTAGGCTACAGCCATCAGCCACGATGGAAAAATAGTTCATCATCCTTTGAAGGCCTCATTTACAGTGCAACATTGATAAACCATTCAATCACCTCTGATATCATGGAGGATTCAAGTCGTCTCAAGAACTATATTCCATCAACATTCTCTTCAAATACCCCAGAAGATATGGCAGAAAAGAATACATCAAGGAGCAGAGGGCAATGACCTCTGCTCCTTGATGTATTCATCAAGGAGCATGTATTCATGCTTCACACCTATGCTATGTCAATCAGGTCAGTGATTTTGTCTGGCATTCTACGACTGTAACACTACATTCTGCACTTCCTTCAATATGTATAAAATGCTTTGTCTGTATAGTGTGCAAGAAACAATACTTTTCACTGTATACTAAGATGTGTGACAATAATAAATCAAATCAAATCAAACAAAAGTCTGAGAACGTGCACCAACAGCCTCAAGAACACCTTCTTCCCTGTTGCCATCAGACTTTTGAATGGATCTACCTTATATTAAGCTAAACCTTCTCTACACCCTATCTCTAATTGCAACACTATATTCTGCACTCTCTCTTTTCCTTCTCCCCTATGTATTCTATGAATGGTATGCTTTGTATAGCATACAAGAAACAATACTTTTCATTGTATCCCAATACATGTGACAATAATAAATCAAATCAAATCAATATAAATCAGTTTTCCCCTTCTTACAGAGTGTTCTGATGAGTCTAATTCAAAAGATTCGACATGTCTCTTTTCTCAGCCATACTTAAATGTCATTTGAGCTGCATTCTGCAATATTGTTAATTTGACATGGAAAAAATTAACCCCTTGAGCCTGCTGTGCCATTCAGTATGATCATGACTGATCTTGTCTTGGTCTCAACTCCACATTCCTGCCTATTTTCCATAACCCTTCAACTCATTGCTAATTAAACATCTATCTGCTTCCTCCTTAAATTTACTCAATGTCCTGGCATCCACTACAACCTGGGGCAGTGAATTCTGCAGATTCGCCACCCTTTGAGACGTAGTTTTTCCTCATCTCTGTTTAAAGCCTGCTTCCCCTTATCCTAAAACCATGACCTCTTGTTCCAAAAGAGATTGCGCCAAAGGAGGAAAAGTCCACATTACTTCTACTTCGCCAATGCCCCCTTAGCACTTTATATACCTCAATTAGATCACCTCTCATTCTTCTGAATTCCAGAGAGTACAGGCCTAAATTGTTCAACCCCTTTCCATCAGACAAAGCCTTCGTAATATTACTGGCCGTTCATACAACGTGCTCACTGCTGCGAATCCAGAGAATTTGATGACCAGATCTCCGTTCACTCTGGTGGGATGAGAAAATCCCATTGGTGTGAATGCTGGTAAAATTCCAGCCCTCATCTTCAGAATTTCGTGAACCTCCTCTGAAATGCCTCTAATACTACTACATCCTTTCTCAATAAAGGAGTGCAAAAATTATACACAATACTCCAGGTCTCACCAAAGCCAAGTTGCAGCAAACGTCCTCACTTTAATCGAAACATAAAAACCCTACAGCACAGAAAGAGACCATTCAGCCCATTGAGTCTGACACAATCCTACACAGTCCTACCTCCATATCCTTACTTATTTACCCATTAATCCTCTAACTTACACATCTCAGGACACTAAGGGCAATTTTAGCATGGCCAATCCACCTAATCGGCACATCTTTGGACTGTGGGAGGAAACCGTGGAAGCACCCAGAGGAAATCCATGCAGAGTGTGCAAACTCCATACCAACAATGACCCGAGCTGGGAGTCGAACTCAGGTCACTGGAGCTGTGAAGCAGCAGAGCTAACCACTGCGCTACCATGTCACCCATGATATACTACTCCCTTTACTATAAATGCCCAAAATCCATTTGCTTTCCTGACTTCCTGCCATATCTGCATGCCAGTTTTCTGTGATGTACACCACATGTGTCGTAGCAATCCAAGAAGGCAGTTCACCATCACCTTTCTTCTGGGGAATTAGAGATGGGCGCTAAATGGTGGCCCAGCCAATGATGACCATCCTGCAAATGAACAAACAAATATTTTAAAATGATCCTCAAAAATCAACAGGCAGGATTTTAGGGCCTCATCAGGCGAGATTGGAAATTCCCGCCTGGGATCAATGGGGATTTCTGTTGTCGGACCCTCAGCTGCACTGTTGAGCAAAATGGTATAGTTCCAACCAATAAATTATCCTTTTGTTATTGGACTAAAATAGTCACTGTGCATGGTGGCACAGTGGTTGGCACTGTTGCATCATAGTGCCAGGAACCCAGTTTTGATTCCTGTCTTGGGTTACTGTCAGTGTGGAATCTGCATGTTCTCCCCATGTCTGTGCAGGTTTCCTCTGAGTGCTCCAGTTTCCTCCCACAGTCTGAAATTCATCCTGGCTAGGTGAATTGGCTAATGCTAAATTCTCCCTCAGTGTACCCGAACAGATGTCAGAGTGTGGTGACTACAGGATTTTTTCAGTAACTTAACTACAGTGTTAATATAAGCTTACTTGTGACAATAATAAAATTAACTTTATAAATACATCCCTGTCTAAAGCATGGTTCTTATTCAAGGTTAAAAATAGAGCAAGGAATATCAGTAAACTTGTAAACCCGTTCCAGAGTGTCTATAATCAATGTGCCAGAGAATGGTTTTGATGTGACATACTGCATGAAAGCGTGTCCAATAGATCATGGAAATGATGATTACTTCACAGAACGTGTCCCTTTCTTAGTAAGTCAACTCTGGGCAATTTACTTGGTTTTATATGCATTTGCTTCTATCTAATCCATTTATCTCTTTTCAAATGCATAATTAGGAGTGTAATATGGCTTTGCCTCACCGTTTGAGAATGATGGCTAAAACACAGAAAAACAACACTTCCATAACTCATTAATCGATGCAAGAGATTAAAGCAAGGCTCCTACTTACATAATATTTTTCAGGATCAAAACACTTTACAACCAAATAAGGGGCACCACGGTAGCACAGTGGTAAACATTGCTGTTTCACAGAGCCAGGTACGCAGGTTTGATTCCCAGTTTGGATCACTCCCTGTCTGTCTGTGCGGAGTTTGCACATTCTCCTCGTGTCTGTGTGGGTTTCCTCTGGGTGCTCTGGTTTCCTCCCACATTCTGAAAGACGTGCTGGTTAGGTGCATTGACCCGAACAGGCACCCGAGTGTAGGGACTGGGGGAATTTCACACTAACTTCATTGCACTGTTAATGTAAACCTTACTTGTGACTAATAAACAAAAAACTTTAATCTACTTTCAAGGTGTGATCACTGTTGCAAAATTGAGAAACATAGCTAACACCCACAAGCAGCGATGGAATAAATGACCAAATCATCTGTTTTGCGGCTGTTTAGAGTGATGAATATTAATGAGGACACCAAGAGAATTCCACTCTTTTAGAACATAGAACGTACAACACTACAGCACAAACAGGCCCTTCGGCCCACAAGTTGTGCCAATCATATCAGTATCTACCAAGCCATAGAACTATCTGTAACTCCCAATCCCATTAAATCCCATGTACTCATCCAGAAGTCTCTTAAAAGATCCCAGTGAGTTCGCCTCTACCACCACTGACGGCAGCCAATTCCATTCACTCACCACCCTCTAAGTGAAAAACTTACCTCTAACATCTCCTCTGTACTTGCCCCCCAGCACCTTAAATCTGTGTCCTCTCGTAGTGACCATTTCAGCCCTGGGAAATAGCCTCCAAGAGTCCACCCTATCTATTTCTCTCAACATCTTATAAACCTCTATCAGATCGCCTCTCAACCTATGTCTCTCCAGGGAGCTCTCTCAACCTATCTTCATAAGGCATGCTTCCCAATCCAGGCAAAATCCTTGTAAATGTCCTCTGCACCCTCTCAATAGCTTCCATGATTTTTACGGAATGTGGGCACCACTGGCTAGACCAGCATTTATTGTCCATTTCTAATTGCCCTTTAGAAGGTGGCGGCAAGCCACTTTTTGCAATAGCTCTGGTCCCTGTGGTATAGCTATATTCACTATTAGGAAGGGAGTTCTGGGATTTTTGAACCAATGACAATGAAGGTTGATGAGTGTTGGAGGTGGTGGTGGTGCTCCCGTGTATCTGCTGCCCTCGTCTTTTGAGGTGGTGAAAGTTGTGGGTTTGGGAGGTGCTGTCTAAGGAAATTTGGCGAATTTCTGCAGCATATCTTGAAGCTGGTATAACAGTAAAATGGAAACAACTTCACACCATAAACTCTGTCCTCCATTCTGATTCCATTTTATTGCCATTTTACTGGACTAAAATTGTCACTGTGCACGGTTTTTATGTTTTTACTTTCAGACAGAGCTGTCCATTGTTTTGCCAATAACACTTATTCTGAAAGAACCTATTTCTTTACTACAGCCACAACCACTTCTTTTGCCTTTTGTTCTGCGATATCTCCAATATCTAATTTCTTCAGCCCTGTAATCTTAACCTTTCCTTTTTTCCTATCTGATTCTCCCTGCTTTTCTCAACAACATTAAACCAATTGTATTTTTATCTCTCCTTAGATCTAAAGAAGAGTCATATTGGATTCAAAATGTTAACAATTCGTTTTTCTTCACAGGTGTGTCTGACCTGTTGAGTTTTCCCAGAAATTTCATTTCCTGCTGAATGTGGCACACACTGTTGCTACCATGTGCTGGCAGTGGAGGCAGTAGATGAGATGCCAATCAAATGGGGCTGCTTTGTCCTGGATGGTCTTGAGTGTTGTTGGAAATGCACCACCCAGGCAAGAGGGGAGTGTTCCATCACACACCTACTTTGTGCCTTGTAGATGGATTTAGGCCTTCATGTTAGTGTTTTTTTATTCATTTTGGAATATGGGCTTCGCTGGTTGGCCAGCATTTATTGCCCATGCCTAGTTGTTCCTTGGAGGGCAGTTGAGAGTCAACCACATTCCTGTGGACCTGAAGTCACATGTAGGATGGCACATTTCCTTTCCTAAAGGACATTAATAAACTAGATGGGTTTTTCCAATAATTGACAATGGTTTCATAGCCATCAATAGATTCTTGATTCCAGAGAGCAGTTAAGAGGCACCTTCATTGCTGTGGTTCTGGAGTCACATGGAAGCCAGACCAGATAAGAATGGCAGATTTCCATCCCTAAAGGGCATTAGTGAACCAGATAGGATTTTTCAACAATCAGCAATGGTTTCATAGTCATCAGTTGGCATTTAATTCCAGACATTTTTATTGAATTCAGATTTCATCATCTGCTGTGGATCTCTGGATTACTAGGCCTGTGACAACATCGCTACACTTTATCCTAAACCATCTGCACACTTCTCTGGTCTATCCAGATGTATGGTACACGGTACATACTCTTGCAACTTGGCTAATGTTGTCTACCTGATACACTGCAGGAAAGGATGTTCTGAGGCATTGTACATTAGCAAGATTGTACAGACATTATGACAATGGATAAATGAACACTGCTCGACAATCACCAGGCAAGACTGTTTTCCTATTGGTGAACACTTCAGCGGTCATGGGCATTTGGCCCCTGATCTTCGGGTAAATGTTCTCCAAGAGGGCCTTCACGACACACCTCAGCGCAAAGTTGCTGAGCAGAAACTGATAGCCAAGTTCTGCACACATGAGGATGGCCTCAACCTGGATCTTGGATTCATGTCACACTATTAGTAACTCCCATGACTTGCCTGGGCTTGCAACATCTCACTTAATGTACTGTCTGGAGACAATTCATATCTCTTTAAACTATGTTTAATGCTATCTCCATTCACATTGCCTGCATCTTTAAGACTTGATTAGCTGTAAAGACTCACATTCTAATCAGTACTCTGTTAACTGAGCCTTTATATGTCGTCTTTGTGATCAGAACTCCCCACTCACCTGACGAAGGGGCAAAGCCCTGAAAGCTAATGGAGTTTGCTACCAAATAAACCTGTTGGACTTTAACCTGGTGTTGTGAGACTTCTTACTGTGTTTACCCCAATCCAATGCCGGAAACTCCACATCCTGACTATCCCTACTGACTCGGAGGAGAGAGGTATCTCTCACTGAGCCATTATTGAAATACAAATTAACTGTAAATATGGAGTGGATGTATCTTACAGCAGTATATTTGGTTGACTAGTAACATCACTTGAGAAACCAATGTTGGAGGCAAACAAGTTATAGTAGTGACACGCATCTTAGGGAATGCAAACTTGTAGATTATTGGGGGTGAGTATGGGGGATGGGGTAAGAGGGAACTGAAATGAAAATAATAAGGAAATAAGTCATTTAATGTCTTGGCAGTGAGCAAGCTGGAGTTAAATCAGATTTATCGATATTCCGATACATCCAGCAGGACAGATTGGTCAGAAAATGGTGCTACACTGTTCTTTTCTTTGAGTGTCACTTGTAGACAAGAGTGCAGGGCCTGCCGACTTGCTCCTGCAATTTCAGTGTCTCTGCAGGGAAAATAACGAACTTGCAAGGCAGCATATCTGGAGAGAAATCCCACGGCAAAGAAATGAAAATAGTAACAAGGGCCTGGAAAGTCATTGATGTGTGTGAGCTTTTTAGAAAGCTTGAACAAATTCTGTGCCATCAATTTGCCACCCAATGTGTTGGTAAAGGTGTAAAATGAGTCTTCTAGAAGTATCAGCAAATAAAGGGTCTCAGGCCTGTTTGAGGCCCCCTGCTCACCCCACTCTGGAACAATTGGTCATCCCTGCCTGTAGAAAGTATTCAGGCTAGCCATATTTATATGGAGCCTAATGAGTGGTCCTTAAAGGGACAGGCATACAGCTAGCAGAAAAGTAAGTGGTGTTGGGAGAATCCCATTTCACAAAGTCTTCTATTGCATAGAGAGAAGCAAACACTAAGAAGGATGACTCCAAAATATCTTTATAAGAAGCAAGAACTGCATTGAGAGCAGAAAAAAAAACACCCAGAAAAGCAGAATTGATGGTCCCAGATTATCTTTGCTCATCCATAAAGTGTTGGAAAGTGTCGTCTGTGAGAAAAACAGTGTGATGATGAGCTTTAGATCAATGATGGATATTTTTTATTCGTTCAGGGGATGTGGCCATTACTGATTGAGCCAGCACCTATTTCCCATGCCTAATTACTCTTAATCTGAGTGCTGGATTCAAGGGCTTTTAAAAGTCAACCAATTTGCTGTGGTTCTGAGGCAGAATTCTTCAATCTTGTCGCTTCCCGTCCCACTACCAGCGAGAACGGAGAATTGGCCACTCAGCCAAAATGGACAATCCCAGCCCACTGACAAGGGGTTACCTGTAGGCCAGACAAGGTAAGGATGGCAGATGTAGATGGGATTTTATGCTAATTGACAATGGCCATCATCATGGTCATCATCAGAATTCTGGGCAGAATTTTACTGGCAAGTCTGCCCAAGGTTTGTACAATCCTGCCCGAGGCCAACAGAGAATTCCATTCCCTGTCTCCGGAATCAGGGTGTGCATGCCAGTAAAATTCCAAACATTCACCCCTGCCGTGTTGGGATTTGAACCCAGGCCTCCAGTGCACTATCCTGGGTCTTCCAATCCAGTGACACTACCACTATACCACCACCAGATTTGATTTGATTTGATTATTGTCACATGTGTAAACATATAATGAAAAGCATTGTTTCTTGTGTGCTATACAGACAAAGCATGCCATACATAGAGAAGGAAACAAGAGAGTGCAGAATGTTGTGTTACAGTCATAGCTAGCGTGCAGAGAAAGATCAACTTAATGTAAGGTGACTTCCCCTCAGTGCACAGGATGAGTATCTTAAAGGACAGCAGATTTTTTTTTAACCCTTATTTTCAACTCTTGTGCTTGAGTTTAAACAACATAATTTATAAAATAAAGGTCATTATTTACTTTGGTCTCAGCGGAGTTATTGTTTCAGTAGATTTCCTGTTGTCGAGGTTAAGTTGTTCAATAGTGCTTTTACTGCTAGTTTAACTGGACCAATGATACCTAGTGGCTGAAGAGAAGCAAAAAGTGCTTGTTGGCAATTGAATGGTGAGTATACACCCCAGGGGAGAAGTTATGGCTTAGCAATGTCCCCAACACCACCTCTAGCATCGATTAGCAATGCTAGATAACACAACGCTCATACCAATCTCATGGTTCCAACCTATGCCAAGGGGTGAACCCCAGTGTGAGTTTTATGGGGGAGGGGTGATTAATTTAGATATGGTAGGGGCTGAGAGTGGGTGAAGGAGCAGGGTACTCCACCCATGGCCATTGCTGAGGGGGTGGTAGATGCAGCTCCAACTGTTGGGGGGGAAGAGAAAGATGAAAAAGGGCCAATGATAGGTGGGAGCTGGTGAGTGAAGAAGGGGATGATGATGATGATTGGTGAGGGAGGGACTGTTAATCAAGAGAGCGGAAGGGACTGATTGGGTGTGGGGAGGGGGGGTGGGTGGGAAATGGCTGATGATTTGGTGAGGGAGGGCAGATGGTGTATGAATTCAGGAGGAGAGAAGAGACTGATGATTAGAGGTAGTGAGGGGAAGGGGGCCACTGATTGGGTGAGGTGGAGAGAGAAAGGTCGACTCTGAATGTGGGCGGGGGTTGGAATGCTTGCGACTACCATGGTGAGCTGGAGGAGGGGAGGCTTATTCCTATTATGATCAGGACTGTCTTTAAACATGGCACCCCAATCTTGGCATTCATTTTGATCATGGCTCATTATCAAATTCAATATCCTGATCCCCCACTTCCCCCCATATCCCTTGATCCCTTTAACCTCTAGAACTATACGTAATTTCTTCTTGAAATCAGACAACGTTTTAGCCACAACTACATTCTGTGGCAGTGAATTCCATATATTCATACTCTCTGAGTGAAGAAATTTCTCTTCATTTCAATTCTGAAAGGCTTACCCCTTATCCTTAAATTTGACCCCTAGGTTGGCACTCCCCTACCATTGGCAACATTCTTTTTGAATCTACTCTGCCTAACTCTGTTTTCTTGCCTGGAGACAGCACTCGGCCATATTTTAGTAAAATTCCCCAAATACATCTCTCCATTACCTGCCTCTTCCCTTTTCTGTATCTTCCTCCAACTTTACAAACATCTGGGAAGACATTATTCCTTACTTGTATAACATTTTTCTGATGTTACTGTGCACGTACAATCCTACTCCTGTTCTCTAAAATTCTCTAAAATTTTACCACTACCTTGCCCACTTTTAACAGTTTCTTTTTAACACCTGTTTGGGAAAACTTTCCAACTCCTCTTCTAAGTGTTCTCTCACTGTTTGGCCTCTTCACATTTCAATTAAGCACTTCTGGAATTCTGTTACATAGAAGACCTTATGCAAAAGCACATCATTGCTGTTATTGCTCCATTTCTTCTATTCCCACTACTATTGATTATAAATCCAATCATATTGTATTGTATTGACTGTTATTGTACAACAGTCCTGATTTTTCCAAGACTCCCATCTCCGAGAGGCTTATCTGTGACGAACAGAATTAGCTTTGGAACAAATTATTGGTCATTCTCTGTGCTGTTCCTCATTCACTGCCAAGTATCTTGCAGCATGTTTTCCTTGGAAATGCAGGAAAATATGAAGGAATCTACCGATGCCAGGATTATATGTATTCACTGGCCAAATATTTGATATTCATTGTCGATTTTACAAAAATCCAAGCCATAAACTCAAATATTGCTGTGAAAATCACAACATATTTCTGGCACCACCAGTATAAATGCACTAATCAGACAGTAAACTTAGGGGATTAAAGGATAAACAGCCACCATAGTTTGCTGAGAGCTCTCCTCTGCTCTGCCATTGCATTCTTCAAATGGCATACTTCCCTTACTTTCATGATCTTGCTGGATTTTAATCTTTTCATACACTTCCTATCCAGTACTTCTTTAAATCTCTCTCTTAATCCAATCTTTCTTTCCATCTCTTTACTTCTCTTCCCATGTCTGGCTTGGCTGAATTGATGAGAATCCCTACAGTGTGGAAGGAGGCGGTTCAGCTCATTGAGCCTGCTCCAACAATCCTACCCAGTCCCTATTCCCGTAACGCAACCTGTGCTAATCCGTCTGACAGTAAGAGGCAATTCACCATGGCCAATCCACTTAACTTACACATCTTTGAAGTGTGGGACAAAATCAGAGCACCCAAAGGAAACTCACACATGGAGAATGTGCAAACTCCACATAGATACTCACCCAAGCCCAGAAGTGTCCCTGGCATTGTGAGGCAGTGCTAACCACTGTGCCATCCTGCCACCGATGGTACCGATGGTACCGATGATCCTGCACCGATGGTACCTTTTCCTTTGTCTCTGTCTTTTTTTCTCAATTCTTAATATTCATTATTAGGAGAATACACAGCTGATCCCATCATTCTTCAACCCTCCCAGATATCTTGTTTCCCTCTCCAAGTCTGTTATTACATTGTTCTTCCAGTTAAGTTACAAGATAAAAATACTTCAAGAGGTAGTGTGAGGGAAAAGCAGCTTGCTACAGAATTCCATATCCATTTGTTCTATGACTCTCAGCAGTAAGAGCTTTGGAACAAATTATCTCCTTTCAATTTGTTGCCATGCACAGTGCTGGGTTTTTTATTTTTATTCCACAGGATGTGGAAGATGCTGTCTGGGCAGCATTTATCCCACATCCTGAACTGCCTTGAACTTGCTAGAGGGGCATTTAAAAGTCAGTCACCTCAGTGATGATCTGAAGATATATATGGGCCAGCCTAGATAAAGATTGAACGTTCAATATTCCTTCAGGAGCATTAGTGAGCCAGATGGGATTGTTTTACAACAATCATTGCATACTCATCATTCGACTTCTATTTCCAATTTTTGACTGAATTCATATTTTATCACCTGTCTTAGGGGGATTCGAACCTGGGTACCCACAGCATTGCCTGGGTTTCTTGATTACGAGTCCCAGGGATAATATTACTATGAACTGCCTCCTCTGAAAAGAAAACTAAGTTTACCAAAATGGCAAAATGTATAGAGTACATTGAATATTTCAAGTTTCTTGAGTGTTGTTGGAGCTGAACTCTTCCAGGCAAGTTAAGAGTATTCCATTCCATCCTACTCCTGACTTGTGCTTGTGGATGGTGGACAAGCTTTGGAGAGCCAGGAATTGACTTGCTTGCCACAGGATTTCTAGCCTCTAACCTGCTTTTGTATCCACAGTATTTGATTTAATTTGATTTGATTTATTATTGTCACATGTATTGGTGTGAAAAGTATTGTTTCTTGCATGCAAAACATAGACTGGAACTATACCACTTTGCCCGCCATGGGACCAGAGTGGGTGAGGGTCCAACAATGGAAATCTCTGCTGACCTTGGATGTGAGTTTCCACTCTCGCCCAAGTGAGGCCATAAATTTCTGTCCATTCTATTCATGGAGTACATCGGGAAGAAGAAAAGGAGAGGGTGCAGCATATAGTGCTAATGTCAGAGCTGGAGTGTGGAGAAAAATCAATTCAGTGTAAAGTGGGTCCATTCGAAAGTCTGATGGCAGCAGGGAAGAAGCTATTCTTGAGTCAGTCCTCAGACTTCTGTATCTTTTTCCCCACAGAAGAAGATGGAAGAGAGAATGTCCAGGGTGCATGGCATCTTTGATTATGCTGACTGCTTTTCTGAGGCAGTGGCAAGTGCAGATAGAGGCTAGTCCAGTTCAGTTTTCAGTCAATGGCAACCCCCAGGGTGTTGGTTGTGGGGGGAGGGTGGGTGTTCAGCAATAGTAATGCTGTTGAACATCAGTGGAAGACAGTTGGATTCTCTCTTGTAGGTGATGGTAGTTGCCTGTCACTTGTTACCTGAGAAATGACTTTCATTTATTATTTGATCTAAATCTGTAAATTTCATTTCACTTTAAATCATTTTTGTTTGTGTAACTCATTATCCAGTTTAGTCAACATTCTTCCTAGGGTGAGGATGCAATCTATTAAATTATTTCATCATGCATGGCTGATTTCTTTCTTGCAGACTATTGGAGGCAGCAATGAGAACTGTGATTTGGCTCCCTTTATTTAGTATTTAACGTGGAGCTTTTGGGCTGTAGGGGCATTAGAAATAAAATATTGTTTATTTTCAGTGTGGCTACATCACTATATTGCACTTCTTGCTTAGTAAATATTTAAATGAAACCTTATATTATTAACATGAATAATTTGTTGAGGTTGCCTTCTTCAATTTAAATCAGATTACAGATCCCCCCGAGTCTGGGGATCAGTCTGATACATCCAGTTTAATCCAATTTAATCGGAGCCAGAGGTCAACCTGCAAGTTTCATTTGATTGAGTAGATTTTCATAATTTTTGGGTAAGCTAATTTAAATTAAGTTGCCATCTTATCATTTTGCCTGGCTGGTAATGAACCAGGAAACAGGCAAGCACAGGGAAAATGTTCCAATTCAATTCAAGTCATTCAGGGAGGCAATGGTCTAGTGTTTTTATCACTAGACTATTCATCCAGAAACTTTGTTAATGTTTTTGAGACACAGGTTTGAATCCTGCCACAGCAAATGGTGAAATTTGAATTCAATCAAAAAATATCTGAAATTAAGAATCTACTGGAAAACATTGAGGATTGTTGGAAGAATGCATCTGGTTCACTAATGTACTTTAGGGAAGTGAATCTTACCTGGTCTGGTCATACAGCCACAGCAATAAGGTTGACTCTTAACTGCCCTTGGGCAACAATGGATGGGCAATAAATGCTGCAGATTCTTTGAGAGATGAGGAAACAATGGAGAAGGAAAGAGGTTAGCGATCTTGGTCCACAATTGACTAAAACTAATGCATTGATCCACAACTTATTCAGATTTTTTTGTCAAAGGGGTTGTGGTGGTGCAAAGGATTACCAGTTATTGAAATAAGATCATGATGTGTATCAGAAGGTAATAGGGGATCTTATTGAAACTTTCAGAATACTCCGAGGCCTGGATAGAGTGGACATGGAGAGGATGTTTCCACCAGTCAGAAAAACTAGAACCAGAGGGCACAACCTCAGGCTAAAGGGACGATCCTTTAAAACAGAAATGAGGAGGAATTTCTTCAGCCAGAGAGTGGTGAATCTGTGGAACAGAAAGCTGCGGAGACCAGGTCATTGTGTGTCTTTAAGACAGAGATAGATAAGTTCTTGATTAATAAAGGGATTATAGATTAAGGGGAAAAGACAGGAGAATGGGGATGAGAAAAATATCAGACATGATTGAATGATGGAGCAGACTCGATGGGCCAAGTGACCTAATTTGCTCCTATTTCTTATGGTCTTATGATGACAACAGCAGTCATGAGCTTGGGCTACGCACAACAGGGATGTACCGAACTAGTAGTTTTTTTTTATTTAGTCATAGGATATGGGCACCACTGGCTGGGCCAGCATTTGTTGCCCATCCCTAATTGCCCAAGGCCAGAAGAGAGTATTGCTGTGGGTCTGGGGTCATATGTAGGCCAGACTAAGTAAGGCAGATTCCCTTAAAGGACAATGCAATATACAATAAATAATAAAAAACAAAACTGGTGTACCTTTTTTTTTGTGTGTGGGGAGAGGATTATCCAACTTCAGGGAAGCAATGGCCTAGTTGTATTATTGCCAGACTATTAATCCAGACACTCAACTAATGGGGAGCCGGGTTTGAATTCCACCATGGCAGGCAGTGGAATTTGAATTTATTAAAACAAATTTGGAATTAAGAATCTGCTGATGGCCATGAAACCATTATTAATTATTGTGAAATCCATTTGGTTCACTAATGTCCATGGAAGAAATTGGAATAGTTTAGGTTGGACGGTCATTAGATTGGTTCCAGTAGTCGGCACAACATTGAGGGCCGAAGGGCCTGTACTGTGCTGTAATGTTCGATGTTCTAAGTTCTATGAAATTCTGCTGTCCTTAATCAATCTGGCTGATGTGACTCCAGAGTCATTGCAATGTTGCTGATTCTCAACCATCCTTTGGATAAGGCCAACTAAGAATGAACAATAAATACTGGGCAGTCAATGATGCCCATGCCCCACCAATGAATTAGAAATTACCAGCACATTTGAGGATTATGCCTATGCTATCCCACAGTCTCTATCATAGCCAATAAATTGAAAGCCTTGCACATGAACAGGTTAAGAAATATCTAGCACCTGATGGACAATTTATTTAATAATAATAAGTATCTTGTGAATCATTCAGGGGACTGAATGAGAGAGCTGGAACTAATCAATGTATCAAAACATTGCTTCAGCATATTGGTCCCCAAAGGGATTATCCACGCTTGGGAAATTCAAGTAATATTCAATATCTGAACTAATAATTCTTGTTCAGGGTAAAAACAAATGAGAAGCAGGGGACGGCAAGTAGAAAGCATGCAAGGATCTACTTAGAACAATAGCCTTTGTATTTGTAAAGGACCTTTAATGTAATAAAATGCCCCAAAAAAGGTGTTACAAACAAGACAAAAGCTCAGCATGAGTTATTGCAGGATAAATCTTTCCAAGAAGATAGTTTTTTTTTAAGTATCTTAAAGGAGGAAGGAGAAATCAAGAGCCAGAGAGATTCTGTGAGGAAACTCCTGAATTTACGGTCTTGACAGCTGAAGATATGATCACCAATAGTGGAGCATTGGATGCCAGAGATGCATAGAAGATCTGAATCATGGAGTCATAGAATTCCTACAGTGCAGAAGGACACCATTCTGCCCATCAAGGCTATACAGACCACAATCCCACCCAGACTCTATCCCTATAAACCCCATGCATTTATCCTAGCTAGTCCTTAAGGGGCAATTTAGCATGGCAAATGTACCGAACCCACACATCTTCACTTGTGGGAGGAGACCAGAGTACCTATAGGAAACCCACATATGAGAGGAGTACAGATATTCTGGAGGCTTGTGAGGCTGCAGGAACTTGCAGAGGTAGGGAGGGGAGAGAGAAAGAGAGAGAGAAAGAGAGAGAGAGAGCATGGAGGTTCAGGACCTTGGATAGCAACCATAGAGCCTGAGAATGAACCATAGAGCCTGAGAATGAATCAAAGTATCACCACATCAATACAATTGAAAACAATTTGAGCAGCACAGCTCCTTGTAGATGTGATTCCCAATACAGAATAGTCCACAAATATGTATGAAGAGTAAACAACAAGAATATCAGAGGAACTGAACCTCATTGATAATAATAATCATTGTTTTATACATGGATACACACAGAATTCATATTTATTATTGAGACGTGGCTATCACAGAGATGGTTGGTAGTTAGTTAAGTTAGTTTAGGCATCTGTCTATCTTGG
This sequence comes from Sphyrna mokarran, assembly GCA_024679065.1. Taxonomy (NCBI): domain Eukaryota; kingdom Metazoa; phylum Chordata; class Chondrichthyes; order Carcharhiniformes; family Carcharhinidae; genus Sphyrna; species Sphyrna mokarran. The sequence goes on along the minus strand of JAGIQG010000001.1, from coordinate 18,499,384 downwards.
TAGATATGGACTGCAACAAGGCTGTGTGTCACAGTTGGATTGAACATCATCTGTTGTGGCTGTAAAGGCCAATTTGAGTAAATTGTCACCAGGAGTGGTAATCCTACTTATAGCTGGCACAGATAATTGGGCTGATCAACTGATGATTTCTCTACTTTTGCTGAGCTCTCTTTTCTGCCATCTGATTGCTCTCTACTTTTTCTCATTCCTCCTGACTGCTTATCTCCAGTCACTCAGATCAGGAGCATAACTTCCTGCAAACAGTTCCAATCCTGGCCAACTTCAGGTCTCACTGACAGACACCCATGTACAGCAGACAGTGGCGCCCTGCTGGTCTCACATCCGTAACAAGATCATCAGAGAACATGTCTTTAGAGATGCAGACATCATCCATTCAGCTCACATGGCTCAACCAATAGACCTACCACTGAATCAAGAGGAGAAACATGTCAGCATGCTGGTGTACTTCCATGTTTGATGCTTTATCTTATGTAAGATTCTGATTTATCTGAGACAGTGAGGGTGGAAGCTGTTCAGCCACCATTCTTAGAACATAGAACGTAGAACATTACAGCACAGCACAGGCCCTTCGGCCCTTGATGTTGCGCCGACCAGTGGAACCAATCTAATGACCCTCTAACCTAAACTATTCCAATGTTAGCCATATGCCTATCCGCTGACCATATGAATGCCCTTAAAGTTGGTGAGTCCACAACTGCTGCAGGCAGGTCATTCCATGCCCTTACTACCCTCTGAGTAAAGGACCTACCTCTGACATCTATCCTATAACTACCACTCCTTAATTTAAAGCTACATCCCCAAGTGCTAGCCATCACCATCCGAGGAAAAACGCTCTCACTGACCACCCTATCTAACCCTCTGATCATCTTATATTCATCAATTAGGTCACCTCTTAACCTTCTTCCCTCTAATTAAAATAACCTCAGGTCCTTCAGCCTTTTCTCATAAGACCTTCCCACCATACCAGGCAACATCATGGTAAACTTCCTCCACACCCTTTCCAATGCCTCCACATCTTTCTTATAATGCAGCAACCAGAACCGTAGGGAATACAGCCGTGCCAGAGTTTTGTACAGTTGCAACATGACCTCACGGCTCCGAAATTCAATCCCTCTACCAATAAAAGCTAACATACCGTATGCCTTCTTAACAACCTTATCAAACTGGTGCCAACTTTCAGGGAGCTTTGCACATGTACCCTGAGATCTCTCTGCTCGTCGACACTACTAAAAGTCCTTCCATTAGCCCTACGTTCTGTGCTCCTGTTGCTCTTACCAAAGTGCTTACTCACCAACTTACTTACCAAATTGCTTACTTACCAAATTGCTTACTCACCAACTTTAAGGGCATTCATATGGTCAGCAGATAGGCATATGGCTAACATTGGAATAGTTTAGGTTAGAGTTGCTCTTACCTCACACTTTTCCGTGTTAAACTTCATTTGCCACATCTCAGCCCAGACCTGCAGCTTATCTATGTCAGCGGATAGGCATATGGCTAACATTGGAATAGTTTAGGTTAGAGTTGCTCTTACCTCACACTTTTCCGTATTAAACTTCATTTGCCACATCTCAGCCCAGACCTGCAGCTTATCTATGTCCCTCTGCAAACTGTAATTCTTGGTTTGTGCAAGTTGTCCACTCCTTGCTACTATAAAGGAAGATGCTGAGAACCCAAGCTGAGGGTACACGGAGCATTGTACTTTGAGTTAGTTTGCTGCTGGTCCTCACTCCATTTCTCAATGACAGCTGCAGTCTTTAGTGAGCCTGGTGCTGCTTTTGACATCGAGGGACAGGTTATTGGTAATTGTTGATATGAGGTGTGTGAAGTGTGATAGAATCCTAACAGTGCAGAAGGAGGCCATTCAGCCCATCAAGTCTGCACTGACCAGAATCCCATCTAAGTCCTATTCCTGTTACTCCATGTATTCACCCTGCTAACCCTCCATGACAGTATACGGCAATTTAGCATGGTCAATCCACCTAAGCTGCACATCTTTGGAGTGGAGGAGGAAACTAGAGCATTGGAAGAAATCCACGCAGACATGGGGAGAATGTGCAAACTCCACACAGATACTGACCCGAGTCTGGAATTGAACCCAGATCCGTGGTGCTGTGAAGCCGCAGTGCTAAGCAGTGTGCCCCTGTGCCTCCCTTAATGAACTCCAGTGTGAAGTTGTTAATGTTATTGGGAGGTGAAGTCTCTGTGTCCTGGTCCATTACTTTGATCCTCCTGGTGGTAATTGTCAATCCATCTCCTTGCTGGACCAGGAGGACTGATCTACAAGATCTTATTGAACATCTGTATGGGAGCCTGCAAACAGCAACTCACAGACTTGGGAATTCCACATTCTGTCCACATTGTCAGATTGATCAGTTTGTTACCAGCTCCGAGTGCAGATAGATCCTTTGCTTTAGTCACCAAACATGTATTATCATAGAACAATAAAAATATCGAACCACTACAGTGCAGAAGAAGGTCATTTGGTCCATCAAGTCTGCACCAACTCTCTGACAAAGCATTTTAACAAAGGATCACCTTCCCATTCCATTCCCATAAACCCAAACATTTATCATGGTTAATCTATCGAATCTACACATTTTGGGACATTAAGGGACAATTTAGCATGCCCAATCCGCATGTTGATTACTGGAGACAAATTTTCCCTTTCTGCCCATCATATGAATTGTAGTGGGCGGGGGCGGACCATCGAAAGAGTTCCGGTTTCGGGGTGAACAAGATCAGAAAATCGCACTTTGATCTTCCAGTTTTGAAGCTGCACAGACACTCAGAGGAGATGTGTGATAGCAGGGTTTGCAACCTAGAGCAATGTGAGAAAAGATTTTCCCCATGATACTTCACAAGGAGATATCTCAGTCATTTACAGATTCACAGATTCTTTAAAGTGCAGTTAGAGACCATTTGGCCCATCGGGCCTGTACTGGCTCTCTGAAAGAGCACTCTACCTCATTGGCCCTTATCCCCATAACCTCACACATTCGCTCCTTTCAGATAGCACTCCAACACCATTTTGAACTCCTCAATAGGACCTATCTCTACCCTCCTCTCAGGAAGTTCATTCCAGACACCAACCACCCTCTGGGTGAAATAGTTTCCTCACATCACTTTGGCCTTTGCTGATTATTTTGCATCTGCAACCTTCAGTTCTTGATGCTTTTTTGAGAGGGGACAGTTCCTCACTGTTTACCAGCCCATAGCCCTCAAGATCTTAAATACTTCTGAACTTTCTTTTTTCCCAAGGAAAACAGATCCAACGGGCACGATTCTGAGCACGTGTTAGCCGCTAACATAAATAGTGATAGGGGCCTCCCAAAATATTGCAAGAATCATGAAAAGGGATTCTCACCAACGAGATCTTGTTTCCAAAATTTCAATACCCATAACCCATGACACAATTCTGGACAAGAGCCCCACTTCAATAAATATTAATAAATGCAAATAGTATAGGACTTCCCTGCAATAAGGTCTCACTCAACCAGACCAGATAAAGCCAGTAAATATCCTTCCCCAGAGAACATGAGTAAACCTGTTGCGTTTTTTAACAGCAATTGGTTAGTCTCACGGCAACATTTTCTGATCGCAGTTCTTTATTGCAATTGTTCTCAGCGGAATTCTGAACCTCGGACTGCCACAGTGGGTTTCAAACTCACAATTTGAATCTTTGAATAATTGGTTCAGGCCCCTGGATCATCTTTGAATAAGAATGCTTGGTTTTATTTATCACACTGAGCGATCTCAATCCCTTGTCACTCTGAGTATTGTTAGAATGCATTGAATGCTGTGACATAGACAAATCCGCCCAGTCCACATCAGCAACACAATGCAAAGAGCAACGAGATGAAATGTTTTCCTTTGTGTGGTCGCTCCTCGGTGAGAATTTGCGGCCTAAATTCTAACAGAGCACTTTGTACACTTTGTGCATGGTATCTTTCTTCAAAAGAAGAGCCAGGAAAATATTTCTTTTAATTGTTATGTATACACCTATTCACTTACGGTGCCTAAAGAACCCAAGAGGTAGGCTTGGTAACTTGAACACCAGGAGTCCTTTATTGGAGGTGGACACCGTTCCACAGTCAGATCAAAAACTGAATGACCAGGTCCCACACTGGGAGGAGCTAATCCCCTAGGGGGTCACCTGACCCATATTCTTAAAGGCACAGTACTCATCCCAAATCCCAACATCATTATACACATATACCACATTAATGAGTCTTTAAGCTATGGATCAAGCAGATGGAGCTTTTGTTTAAAGCACTTACCTCTGACTGTGTAGCACCTTCTTGGTATTGCACAATCCTACATTAATAGAATCCTGACAGTGTAGAAAGGAGGCCATTCGGCCCATCGGGTCTGCACCAAGCACAATCCCATCAGGCCTTATTCCTGTAACTCCACATACTTACCCTGTTAATCCCCTTGACACCATGGTCAATTTAGCATGGTCAATCAACCTAACCCGCACATTTTTGTGGAGAATAAATTTGCTCATTGCCTGCTATGGGGCTTAAACTCTGTTCTAGATTCAGCCAGTTTAGGTGGATTGGCCAAGCTAAATTGCCCCTTACTGTCATGGGTATTAGCAGGCTAAATACATGGAGTTATGGCGATGGGGCCTGGGTGGGATTGTGTCAGTGTAGACCTGATGAGCAAAATGGCCTCCTTCTGCACTGCAGGATTCTACGATTCTATGATCAATTGATGAAGGAAAAGCGCTCTGAAAGTTTGTGCTACCAAATAAACTTGTTGGACTTTAACCTGGTGTTGTGAGACTTCTCGTCTGGTCCAGTGTAAAAGCTTTTCTCTATCAGCCAAACTGAAATACCACTCTCTATTTCACAGATACCATTTCCTCATTTATCCCCTGCCCACAAATAATTCCCCCATCCCTGTGTCCCATCCTCCAAAGTTTGCTCAACATCTACAAAGTATATGGCAGGATATTCTCTGCTATTCACTGGATGGGTGCAACTCGAACAACACTTAAGAAGTTCAACACCATTCAGGACAAAACAGCCTGCTTGATTAGCACCCCATCTACAAAATATTCATTCCCTCTATCGCCAACAAACAGTACCAGCTACAAGGTACATGGCAGCAACTCATCAAGGTTCCTTAGGCAGCACCTTCCAAACTCATTACCACTACCATCTAGGAGGACAGGGACAGCGGTTCCTCAGAACACCACCACCTGGAAGTTCCTCTCCAAGTTACTTAATAAACTTACTTGGAGAAGTATCACTGTTCCTTCCCTGTTGTTAGATCAAAACCTTGAACTTTCTTCCCTAACAGGAATCTGGATGTATCTACACCTCAGGGAGTGCAGTGATTCATGAAAGCAGCTCATCATCATCTTATGCTGGGCACATAGGGATGGGCAATAAATACTGGTCTAACCAGGGACACCCACATCCCACATTAATAAAAACAAGTTTCTATCGAAATAACCAAATTCATGACTTGCCTTATAGGCTGATACTAAGTTCCTGCTCAAGTTTGGTTTGAGTAAATTGTGAAAACTTAAAACTCAATGAAAAGAATGGATGTTTCTCACAGTAACGAGGTTAAATAGACCCTTGCTAAGGAGGAAGGAGCAGACAGTTTAGGTTTGACAACTTCACACAGAATGGAGAGTGTGTAGAAACAAACTCCCCAGAGAGATTAGCAGAGGCAAACATGTCAGCAAATTCAACATCAAGCTGAACTTTCTGGCTCAACACATATCTGAAGGTGATAACAGATGGAATTCAGTAATTTTGTATTTTATTTCTATGACCCACTCACAGGACGCAGATATTGTCACAAGGCCAGCATTTGTTGCCCAACTCTAATTGTGTTGAGAAAGTGTCAGTTAGCAGGTGGCTGTAATCACTATAGTACAGGCATTCCCACAATATGGGAAAACAGGGAGTTCCAGGATTTTGACATAGTGACAATGGAAAAGATGGGGACTCAAAATAGTAGCACTGTCTCTCTCTCTCTCTCTCTACACGGATATTGTAAGACATGCTGAGACTTTTTAGCACATTCTGCTTATAGTCATAGAGTCTTTGAAGTTTACAGCATGGAAACAGGCCTTTTGGCTCAACTTGTCCATACCAGTCGTTTTTTTTAAATCCCTAAGCTAATTCCAATTGCTCGCATGTAGCCCATAATCCCTCTATACCTATCTTACTCATGTAACTTTGTAAACACTTTTAAAAGAGAGAATTGTACCTGCCTCTACTACTATCTCTGGCAGCTTGTTCCAGACACTCACTATCATCTGTGTGAAAAAATTCCTTCTTTGAACATTTTTGTATCTGTCCCCTCTCATCTTAAACCTATGCATTCTAGTTTTAGAATCCCCTACCTTTGAAAAAAGATATTGACTATCTAGCTGATCTATGTCCCTCATTATTTTATAGACCTCCATAAGATCACCCCTAAGCCACGTTCCACGTTCCAGAGAAAAAGTTCCAGAATATCCAGCATCTCCTTATAATTCAAACCATCGAGTTCCAGTAGCATCCTAGTAAATCTCTTCTGCATTCTTTCTAGTTTAACAATATCCTTTCTGTACAACTTCGACAAGATGTCTCAACTCCCGATTTCAATGTTATGACCAATGAAACCAAGCATGCTGAAGGTCTCCTTCACTATTCTGTCCACCTGTGACTTCACTTTCAAGGAGTTATGAACCTGTACCCCTAGATTGCTTCATTCTGTAAATCCCCTCAATGCCTTACATTTACTGAGTAAGTCTTGCCCTGGTTCATTCTACCAAAATTCATGATCTTTCCTTTGTCTAAATTAAACTCTATCTGCCATTTGTCAGCCCACTAGCCAAATGGTCAAGATCCCGTAAAAATCCTAGATAACCTTTACTGTCCACTATGTCACCAATCTTGGTATCATCTGTAAACTTACTAATCATGCCTCCTATGTTCTCATCCAAATCATTAATATAAGTGACAAATAACAATGGACCCAGCACTGACCCATGAGGCACACTACTGGTCACAGATCTCCAATTTGAAAAGCAACCTTCTACAATCACCTTCTGGCTTCTGTCATCAAGCCAATTTTGTATCCATATAGCTGTTTTTACAGAATGTATTCCTTTGTATAACTATGGAGCGTTTTTCCCTGTCTCCAATTTATTCCAGTTTAGTTCAGACTCCTTGATGCCACACTCAATCAAATAATGCCTTGATGTAACTCTTGTCTCACCTCTTGAGTTCAGCTCTTTTGTCCACATTTGAACCAATCATTTTAATGTGATCAGGAGCTGAGTGATCCTGACGGTACCCAAATTGAACGTCAATGCGTAGGTTTTTGCTGGTTAAGTGCTGCTTGGTAGTACCGTAGTTAAGAAGTTGCATCATTTCACTTATGATTGAAAGTACACTAATGGAGCAGTAATGTGTTGGGTTGGATTGTCCTGCTTCTTGTGTAAGGACATACCTGGCTAATTTATCACATTGCTGGGTATATATCAGTGATGTAGCTGTAGTGGAACATCTTGGCGAAGGGTGTGTCAAATTCTGGAGTACAAGTCTTCAGCACAATGCTGGAACATTGTCAGAGTCCATTATGTTTGCAGTACCCAGTGTCTTCAACTATTTGACACCAAAGTCTGAGGAGTGGTAGATAGTGAAGAGGGGTGTTATAATTTGCAGAGAGACTTGGACAAGTTGCAGAGCTGGGCTGAGAGGTGGCAAATGGAGTTTAATACGGAAAAGTGTGAGGTAATTCACTTTGGCAGGGATAACATATGTGTAGAGTATAGGGCTAATGGTAGAACTCTTAATAGTGTTGATGAACAGAGGGATCTTGGTGTATATGTGCATAGATCCTTGAAAGTTGGCAATCAAGTCAATAAGGTTGTTAAGAAGGCATACGGAGTCTTAGCTTTTATTAGTATGGGGATTGAATTTCGGAGCCGCAACGTCATGTTGCAACTGTTCAAAACTCTAGTGCGGCCGCACTTGGAGTATTGTGTACAGTTCTGGTCCCCGCATTATAAGAAAGATGTGGAGGCATTGGAGAGGGTACAGAGGAGGTTTACCAGGATGTTGCCTGGTATGGAGGGCAGGTCTTATGAAGAGAGGCTAAGGGATTTGAGGTTGTTTTCGTTAGAAAGAAGGCGGCTAAGAGGAGACCTTATTGAAACATATAAGATGATTAGAGGTTTAGATAGGGTGGACAGTGATAGCCTTTTCCCTAGGATGGAGAAAGCTAGCACGAGGGGACATAGCTTTAAATTAAGGGGTGGTAGTTATAGGACGGATGTCAGAGGTAGGTTCTTTACCCAGAGGGTGGTAAGGGTATGGAACGCCCTGCCTGCGTCAGTTGTAGATGCGCCAAGTTTGGTGGCGTTTAAGAGGTTAGTAGATAAGTTTATGGATGAAAAGGGAATGGTTTAGGTTAGAGGGTCATTGCTTTTTCTTAATTGGTCGGCGCAACATCGAAGGCCGAAGGGCCTGTTTTGCGCTGTAATGTTCTATGTTCTATGTTTATTTCTTAATATCATGTGGAGTGAATTGAATTAGCTGAAGTTTGGCATCTCTGATGCTGGGAAATGTTGGAAGAGGCCGAGATGGGTCACCTATTTGGCTCTTCTGGCTAAAGATTGTTGTAAATGCCTCAACCTTATCTTTTTCACTGATGTGCTGGCATCCTTCATCATTGAGGATGGAGATATTTGTGGAGCTTCCTCTTCCTAGATTGTTAATCTTCCATTGCCATTTATGAATGGTTGTGGCAGGACTGTAGAGCTTCGATCTGATCTATTCATTGTGGAGTTGTTTACTCCTGTTTATCACTTGCAGCGTATGCTGTTTGGCACACAAGTCATCCTGTGTTGCAGCTTCACCAAGTTGATACCCCAGGCTGGATTCTCTGACCTTGCCCAGAATTTGGATTCTCCAGTCTCACTGCAATGGGACTGGAGTTTTGTCTGAAAGCCAAATTTTCACTGGCTGCTGCACCAGGGGATGCCTTCCTGCACTCTTCATTGTCTTGATGATAATGCGAGAGTGGATAGACCAGAACTCAATGCAATAGTCCAGTTGAAGTCTAACCAGAGCTCTGCACAACTGTAACGTAGCTTCTCACATTTCTTCTTTTCATTCTGGACTCCTCTCTTGTGGATGTATTCTGTGTGGTGGAAAAACAGGGCAACTTCTTCCAGTTATACTTCTTGTCATCACTGTGCAGCTGTAAAGTCTATGGGCATTGCTCTATCCTGACAATTCTTTAAACTGGTGGAAATGGTCGAGAGCTTCAGGTTTCTTGGTGTCTGGATCATGAACAACCTGTCCCTTCTTAACTATAATGCCATGCCAACACTATAGTTAAGAATGCCCACCAACTTTCTCAGAAGACTGAGGAAATTCGGCTTTTCTGCAATGACCCTCACCAGCTTTTACAGATGAACCAAAGAAAGCATTCTTTCTGATTGTATCACAGCTTGATATGGCTTTGCCCGAGACCAAAAGGTTGTTAATGAAGCCCAGTCCATCACTCAAACCAGCTTCCCATCCATTGACCTTGTCTACACTTCCTGTTGCCTTGGCAAAGCAACCAGCATAATTAAGGATCCAACACACCCAGACATACTCTCTTTCATCTTCTTCCATTGGAAAAAGATACAAAAGTCTGAGGTCACTTACCAATTGAATTAGGAACATCTTCTTCTCTACTGCTGTCAGACTTTTAAATGGATCTACCACACATTAAGTCGATCTTTCTCTACACCTTAGTGTGACTGTAACATTACATTCTGTACCCTCTCCTTTCCTTCTCTATGAATAGTATCCTTTCCCTGTATAGCCCACATGAGACAATGCTTTTCACTCTATATTAAAATATATAATAATAATAATTCAAATTAAATTAAAAACTGAACAATATTTCCAAATTGCTTGCTCTCTTTGACTGCTGCTATAAACATTGAATATCCTGTAGCTATACCAGTTATACTGCTATAACCATGTTGTGTGGCAAGACAATCCTCTGCATCCATAAATAAACCAAATATTGGAAGACTTCATTGTCTCACCTAACAATATCTACACTACAGAAAGGCTAGGCTTCTAACTTTTCTTTATTTTTTGATTGGACATGGGCATGGTTGGCAAATCCGACTTTTGATTTACAGAATTTTAGCAAATTCTTACAGCGCAGAAAGAGACCACCCAACTCATCGAGATGTGCCAGCTTTCAGAAAGAGCAGACCAGAGAAGTAGAGACATAGTAGACGTGTACAAAATTATGAAGGGTACAGATAGGGTGAACAGTGGGAGGCTTTTTCCCAGGTCAGAGATGACGATCGCGAGGGCTCACGGGCTCAAGATGAGAGGGGCAGGGTGTAACTCAGATATCAGAGGTATGGTTTTTACGCAGAGGGTGACGGGGGCCTGGAATGCGCTGCCAAGTAGGGTGGTGGAGGCAGACATGCTGGCATCATTTCGACTTACCTGGGTAGTCACATGAGCAGACTCGGAATGGAAGAATACAAACAAATTGTCTAATTGGACCAATGAGCAGCACAGGCTTGGAGGGCCGAAGGGCCTCTTTCCTGTGCAGTTCTGTTCTGTGTTTGTTCTTAACATCAATGGTAGGGAAATTATTGGAAAAAAATTCTGAGGGATAGGATTAATCTCCACTTGGAGATGCAAGGATTCATCATGGATAGTCGACGTAGCTTTGTCAGGGAGAGATAATGTCTAACAAATTTGATTGAATTTTTTGAGAAGGCGACTAAGTGCATAGATCAGGACAGTTGATGAAGTCTACGTGGATTACAATAAGGATCCATATGGGAGACTGGTTAAGAAGGTGAGCCTACGGGACCCAGAGTAATTTGACAAATTGGACCCAAAATTAGCTTGGTGACCGGAGGCTGAAGGTGATGGTCGAAGGATGTTTTTGGACTGGAAGCCTGTGTTCAGTGTTGTACCATGGGAATGTTGCTCGGTCCCTTGCTGTTTGTCGTGTACATAAATAATCCCAGACAGGGATATGTGGGAATGGTCAGCAAGTTCACAGATGACAGAAAAATTGGTACATAGTGAGGAGGAAAGCTTTAAATTACAGGAAGGTACAGGCAGGCTGGTCAGATAGACAGAAAAGTGACAAATAACATTTAATATTTAAAATTCTGCGATGAAGCATTTTGGGAGTACTAACAAAACAAGGGAATGCACCATGAACAATCAGACACTCAGAAGTACAGAGAACCAGAGAACCCTTGGGGGTGCATATCCACAGACAGCAGAAAAGGTAGATAAGGTGGTTTAGAAAGCATTTGAGATACTCGTCTTTATTAGCTAATGCACAGAGTATATGAACAGGGAGGTTATGATGGAGCTGGATAAAATACTTATCAGGTCACAGCGAGAGTAGTGTGTGCGGTTCTGATTGCTACACTACAGGAAAGACGTGATTGCTGTTGAAAGAGTGCAGAGGAGATTCACCAGGATGTTAACTGGGCTGGAGCTTTTCAGCTACGATAAGAGACTGGTCGGGTTATGGTTGCTTTCCTTAGAACATTGAACATAGAACATAGAACATTACAGCACAGAACAGGCCCTTCGGCCTTCGATGTTGCGCCAACCAATATAAAAAGCAATGACCCTCCAAACTAAACCATTCCCTTCTCTTCCATATACTTATCAACTAATAAGCTTATCAACTAATAAACTTATCAACTTAGAGCAGAGAAAGCTGAGGGAGGGACATGATTGAGGTGTACACAATTACAAGGAATATAAATAGGATAGATAGAAAGAAACTTTTTCTCTTACTGGAGGGGCCAAAAAGCTGGAGCATAGATTTAAGGGACAAGGAATGTGGAGGGAATTTAAGAAAAAGCTTTTTTTCACACAGAGAATAGTGAGAATCCGGAACTCAGTGCCTGAAAGGATGGTACAGGTGGGAACATTCACATTTAAGAAGCATTTATATGAGCACTCAAAATGCTACAGACCAACTGCTGGAAAGTAGAATTAGAATAGATAGATGCACAGACGTAATGGGCTCAAGGGTCTCTTTATGTCCTGTAAAACTTTATAGGTGTTTTTTTTTTGGCCTCGCTTGTCCCGAAACTGGAATATCTCACCTGGGATCAATAGGTCTTTCCATGCTCCACCCCTCGCCCGCTCTGATTCCTTTGGGATGGGTGGGGACAGCTGATGGGGGAAGAGGGAAACAGTAAAATCCCTCACCCCCCCCCCCCCCCCCCCCCCCCCCCCCCCCCCCCCCCCCCCCCCCCCCCCCCCCACTCCTCCCCTCCATGATTCTATTATTACTATGTCCAGAGGAGCAAGGGGTCATAGTCTGAGGATTTGGGATGGACCACTTAGGACTGAGGTAAAGAGACATTTCTTCAAAATTGGATTCTTGACAGAAACCAGAGGGTGGTTATAAAGAGTTGCTTTTCAGACTGGAGACCTGTGACCATCAGTATACCTCAGGGATCAGTGCTAAGTCCACTGTTATTTTCATTTATATTAATGATTTGGATCATTAATATAAATGAAGGGAACAGGAAAGGTAGATAAGGTGGTTTAGAAAGTATTTGGAATACTTGTCTTTATTAGCCAATGCACAGCATATAAGAGCAGGGAGGTTATGATGGAACTATATAAAATATTTATCAGACCAGTACTTTGCACTGTTCTGGTTGCTACACTACAGGAAGAATGTGATTGTGAAGGATGAGAATATAGGAGTCATGGTTAGTAAATTGGCAGATGACACCAAAATTAGTGGCACAGTGGACAGTGAAGAAAGCTATCTCCAATTGCAAAGGGATCTTAATCAATTGGGCCGACAAATGGCAAATGGAGTTTAATTTAGGTAAATGCAAGGTAATGCATTTTGGTAGATTGAATCAGGACACTGATTCACTGCTCCTTGAAAATGGAGTCCCAGGTGGACAGAATGGTGAAAAAGACATTCAATATGCTTCGATTCCTTGATCAGAACATCGAGTACAGGAGTTGGGGTGTCTTGTTGAAGTTATACAAGATAGTGGTAAGGCCACACTTAGAATCTGTGTACAATTCTGGTCACCCTATTTTAGAAAGGAAATTATTAAACTAGAAAGAGTGCAGAAAAGATCTACTTGGATGCTGCCAAGACTTGATGTTTGAGTTATAAGGAGACGCTGGTTAGACCAGGACTTTTTTCTCTGGACTGTAGAAGGCTGAGGGGTGATCTTATAGAGGTCTATAAAATAATGAGGGACACAGATCAGCTAGATATCAATGTTTTTTTCCCAAAAGTAGGGGAATCTAAAACTAGAGAATATAGGTTTAAGGTGAGAGCGGAAACATACAAAAGGGTCCAGATGGGCAATTTTTTCATACCGAGGTTGGTGAGTATCTGGAACAAGCTGCCAGAGATACTAGTAGTGGTGGGTACAATTTTGTCTTTTAAAAAACATTTAGACAGGTGCACGGGTATAGAGGGATATAAGCTAAATGCAGGCAATTGGGATTAGCTTTGAAGTTTAAAAAAAGGCAGCATGGACATGTTGGGCTGAAGGGCCTGTTTCCATGCTGTAAACCACTATGATTCTATGATGCCAAAGGGTGATGAGCTTGTGGAATTCATTACCACAGGAAACATTTGATGCCAACATATTGAATTTATTCAAGAGGCATCTGGATAAAGCACTTGGGGTGAATGATTATGTGGAAAAAGCAGGATTAGGCTATTGAGTTGGATGATCAGCCATGATATAATGAAACTTAGCTAATGTTCTGGGGACCCAGGTTCAAATTGCCATGGGCGATATTGGAATTTGAATTCATTAAAAATTATCTGGAACTATGAATCTACTTTTTAACTTTTGGAGTTTGTGTGAAATGATCATGAAACCATTGCTGATTGTCAGAAAAAACCCATCTGGTTCACTAATATCCGTTAGGGAAGGAAATCTATCGCCCTCACCTGATCTGGCCTACATTGATTCCAGAGCCACAACAATGTGGTTGACTCTCAACTGCCCCCTGAAATGGTCTAGCAAACCATTTAGTTTCAACGGCAACTAGAGACGGGCAATAAATGCTGGCCAGCCAGTGACACCCGACATCCCACAAATGAATTAAATAAGAAGATGGAAATAAAGTAGACTGGAATCAGTCTGTGGAGCTTTCTGATGTTAACTGTCATCCAAGGAGCTTTATAAAGTAAGTGGCTTATATTCATTTCCCTATCTTGTGTTCCTAAATGTCCCTTTTCTCTTCTAATGATGAGTTAATAACATGCTGTTTCTTTGCCGTGCTCCAGGAGAGCTAAGACAATAAGCACTCTGTCATGCCGATGGTGTAGAATGAACTGAGTTGGGTTAATTCACAGCATAGATGCAATTATCCTATTCTGGTGCTTTGGGATCAGTAGCACTCGCCATGTTGTACATAAATACCGATATTTGTATGCTGATGGGCAAAGTGATCTATTTAGCATTCATGCTGCTACTTTACCTTCTGTCAACTATGTCTAACGCTGGAGTCAAGAAGGAGAAAAAAAAAGCAAAGAGTGGCATAAATCCAAATGGTTTATCAGAATAATTCCCAGCGTGTAAGACACGATTCCAAATAAATAATCAAACAGTCCTTAGCAGCTGCATGCAGGATATCAGTTGCAGTGTTTGTATTATTTATCAAGTCACAGAAACACAGAGGGCAAGGAGGACAAAATCTGTTTGAACACAACTGATAACAACTACAGAGTACACACAGACTCCAAAAGTTAAAAAGGTACAGCAAACATGGTTCAGAAAAAAGTCCCATTTTGAACTGCCAAGGGACAGCATGCTAAATCTGACACACTGATGGCATCTACAACATAGAACATAGAACATAGAACATAGAACAATACAGCACAGAACAGGCCCTTCGGCCTTCGATGTTGTGCCGACCAAAATAAAAAGCAATGCCCCTCCTAACTAAACAATTCCCTTCTCATCCATATACTTATCAACTAACCTCTTAAACGCCACCAAACTTGGCGCATCTACAACAGCTGCAGGCAGGGCATTCCACTCCTAATCACTCTTTGAGTAAAGAACCTACCTATGATATCCGTCCTATAACTCATACCCCTTAATTTAAAGTTGTGTCCCCTCGTGCTAGCTTTTTCCATCCTAGGAAAAAGGCTATCACTGTCCACCCTATCCAAACCTCTAATTATCTTATATGTTTCAATAAGATCCCCCCGTAGCCGCCTCCTTTCTAACGAAAACAACCTCAAATCCCTCAGCCTCTCTTCATAAGACCTGCCCTCCATACCAGCAACATCCTGGTAAACCTCCTCTGTACCCTCTCCAATGCCTCCACATCTTTCTTATAATGTGGCGACCAGAACTGCACACAATACTCAAGTGCGGCCGCACTAGAGTTTTGTACAGTTGCAACATGATGCTGCGGCTCCTAAATTCAATCCCCTACCAATAAAAGCTAAGACTCCATATGCCTTCTTAACAACTTTATCCACTTGACTGCCTACTTTCAGGGATCTATTGACACATACACCAAGATCCTTCTGTTCCTCCAACACTTTCATTCAACAGTTGGTTACCTTTCAGACAGTAACTAGGAAGGAGGCAATGACTGAGTGATATTATCTGTGTGGAGTTTGCACTTTTTCCCCGTGTCTGCATGGGTTTTCTCTGGGTGTTCTGGCTTCCACTCACAGTCCAAAGATGCGCCGGTTAAGTTGATTGGCCATGTTAAATTGACTCCTAACATCAGGGGAATTAGCTCCGGTAAATGAGGGTTACAGGAATAGGACCTGGGTGGGAATGTAGACAGTAGAGACTTGATGAGCCAAGTGGCCTCCTTCTGTACTGTAAGGATTTTATGGACTGTTAATTCAGAAACTCAACCAATGTTCTGGGGACCCAGGTTCAATTCTGCCATGGTACTTAGTGGAATTTGAAATCCATTAAAAATGTCTGTAATTAAGAATCTACTGATGACCATGAATTTTCAATTGTCAGAAAAATCCATCTGGCTCATTAATATCCTTTGGAGGGGGAAATCTGCCATCCTTACAATGTCTGGCCTACATGTGACTCCAGATCCACAGCAATGTAATCAACTCTCAACTGTCCTCTGAACAAGGGCAGCCAGTCAGTGACACCCAATTCCCACAAATAGCAAAAAAGTTCAAAGATATTTGTGGTTTTTTTGGGCCCATTCAGTTTTGCACATTTTTGATTCCCAAAATCAGTAAAGTTAAATGTCCTTAGGCATCAAGAATAATTGAGGCTGTTCCAGTTGGGTTTCTAGTCAATATTGATCTCAGGATATTAACAGTGTGGAGTTTTATTTTTATGTATTTTGGGGCATAGCCCCTTTATAGAAGAAGGTCAGGTGACCCTGGGTGTGGGCTGATCTTCTGGGAGACATCTCTCAGAGGGCAGTTATCATTTGAAATGTGGAGTGTGTATTTCCTGCCATAAATATCTGTGTTAAATGATGTTTGTCTGTGGAGTGAGTTCTTGAGGATTCCCTTCAGTAGTAAAGAATTTCACGCTTATGATGTTAATGGCATTGAATATTATAGAATCATAGAATTATAGAGCCCTATAGTGCAAAAAGAGGCCCTTCGGCTCATCAAGTCTGCACCGACCACAATCAAACATAGGTACTAAATTCTCTCTCTGCATTGCTTAGAGATTGTGTATCACAGAAGCTACTTGCCACTGGAAATGGTTACATAGAAATAGAAATGAGTCAAAATTTTTAAAAAATTGTCTAAAGACAAACAAGCAATTCAGCCCAACTGTGTTCAGCTAACAGGTATTGTTCTCAGCCCATTGCTATAGTCCTTATACACTTATGACTGTGCGGCCAAATTCCCCTCCAATTCAAACTTCAAGTTTGCAAATGACACCACCGTATTAGGTCAGATCTCAAACAATGATGAGACAGAGTACAGAAACGTGATAGAGAATCTGGTGAACTGGTGCTGCAACAATAATCTCTCCCTCAATGTTAACAAAATGAGGGAGATTGTCATTGACTTCAGGAAGCATAAAGAGAACATGCCCCTGCATACTATAACAGGATAAAGTAGAAACGGTCAAAGGCTACATGTCCAGATCAACATGCTGACACTATAGTTAAGAAAGTCCCCCAATGCCTCTACATTCTCAGAAGGCTAAGAAAATTTGGCATGTCAGCTACAACTGTCACCAACCTTTATAGATGCACCACAGAAAGCATTCTTTCTGGTTGTATCATAGCTTGATACGGCTCCTGCTCTGCCCAAGACCGCAAGGAACTACAAAAGGTCATGAATGTAGCCCAATCCATCACGCAAACTAACTCCCATCCACTGACTCTGTCTTCACTTCCTGCTGCCTCAGCAAAGCAGCCAGCATAATTAAAGATCCCTAGCACATCGGACATTCTCTCTTCCACCTTCTGCCTTCAGGAAAAAGATATAAACGTCTGAGGTCATGTATCAACCACCTCAAGATCAGCCTCTTCCCTGCTGCTATCAGACTTTTGAATGGACTTATTTTGCATTAACTTGATCTTTCTCTACACCTTGCTGTGACTGTAACACTACATTCTGCAATCTCTCATTTCCTTCTCTATGAATGGTACGTTTTGCCTATATAGCGCACAAGAAACAATACTTTTCATTGTATGTTAATATATGTGATAATAATGAATCAAATCTGTTCAGAACTGGTCTACATCAGCATTCACAATGTAGCTTACTTCTGCCTTCAGGAAAATGGCTGGGTTTGGGCTGAGTCTGGGGAGGTAAGGGATGGGGGAATGGTGATGGGGAAGGGGGAGGTGGGGGGGTGGTGGGTAGAGGTTTGGTTGCTGCCATCAAAACCAGTACACTGGCTGATGGTTCAACATTGGGATGACATGCCTGCCCATCTCCATTCCTGTTCTGCCATATTGGAATACACATCCTGTCACCTGTCTGAAAGCCGCTAGCACTGAAATTCAAGGGTCTGCAAAGGGCACAGAGTGAGGTTCTTACCTTCAGGGTTGGAACCCAGGTTTGGAGTGGTAAGACAACTTATGCATTTCTTGTTCTGTGTGAAATACACCAAAATGCATCTAACCAGCATGTCTTTCGCACTGTGGGAGGAAGCCCGCGCAGGCATAGACAAAATATGCAAACTCCACATAAACATGACCCCAGCCGGGAATTGAACCTGGGTCCCTGGTGCTGTGAGGCAGCAGTGCTAACCACTATGCCACAGTGCCACCATGCCATATTCTATGAATGGTATTTTCTATATATATAATGTGCATCCCAATACATATGACAATAATAAGTTAAATCAAATTAAACCTTAGGACTTCATTAAAAATTCTACTTGTTTAGTCTGTCAACATCCATTGACCAGAAACTCAAATGGACTCATCACATAAACACATTAGCTAGAAGAGGCTAGAAATACTGTAGCAAGTAACTCCTAACTCTTCAAAGTCTATCCACCATCTACAAGGCACAAGTCAGGAGTATGATGGAATACAGCACCTTTCAAACCCACAATCACTTTCATCACGAAGGACAAGGGCAGCAGATACATGGGAACATCACCACCTACAAGTTCTCCTCTAAGCCACTTGAGGAGGGGAGGTAAGTGACCAAATGAATGAGCAGTGCTCCGAAAGTTCATGATACCAAATAAACCTGGTGGACTTTAACCTGGTGTTGTAGAACTTGTTACTGTGCCCACTCCAATTCAATGCTGGCAACTCCACATCAAGGCAGCAACAGGGCATCTTAATGGGACGTAACATGATCAGACCTCATATTGAAACTGAATCAACTAGCCAAGCAAAACTGGAAAGAGATCTGTGAATGCAAACGGGTTGAATGTCAAATCTGTGCCATCTTTTAAGAAGAAATTGGATGTGGTCCCAAACAGGAAGCAGGTGGAAAGCGGTGGAAAGTGTTGGAAAGACTTCATGCAGAACAAGATAGAAATAAAGTCAGCTATATGGAACACATTACTAGAAAATAGATTTCAGTTAAAACAAGGTGAAAGGGCTTATGGCCTTGTCGTCATCCTCCTTATAGCTTCAAAATATTTTATAAGCTAAAATAATCCTTGGGGCACATTGATTCATTTGGCATCAGGTTTCCAGGAACTACATAATTTTCATCATCTCATCTACGCAGTAAAACAGAGGATGAGTTGTTGGAGGCATCTGCATTGCCATGGCAACTACAAGGTTGCTGGGATACCAAATTCTGATTTTGCAACTCCGGAGAGCGGAATGGGGGAAGTAAATTTGACAAAGTGCATCGGAGGCTTCCAGCCGACAGCTTGCAAGGCCGTAGATTCTCCAGATTTATATGGTCTCTTGATGGAGATGTAGCCACAGCTCAAACTGTAAAGAAAAACCATCCCATTTATCCTGCGGCTGCTCATTGCCAGAGTGTTGTGATGCCCAAGGTCGAGAAAGTCTCATTCGTAAGTGCTGCATGTTCACCTTCCCAGCGGCGCAGTTAACGCTTTGATGGCTGGGCCATTCAGGAAATTCAGGCCCTGCTCTGCGTCACCGGTTTCAGTTTGCACAACGAGACAAAGTGGGGTGGAATTTTCCACCCTATTCCCCCGAAACTGATGGCTTGTTTTGCGGCAGATGAGGCAGCCCACCTCTAGCCGGTGGCTAGATATTCCAGTTCCGCCATCCTCAACGGGCTCCCCCATTGTTCACACCAAGGGACCCCACGGCAATGGAGGTGGGAGAGGGGTCACCATTGGCAGAACTGGGAGATCCCGTCAACAGGAATGATCAGAAATTTTCAGCCATGAACACGGTTGCAATAAAGTCAATCAAAAACCCAGGAAAAATTTGTCACTCACGTATCTTTGTTCTCAAGGAGTCCGTCAGACAGATCTGTCGAGTTAGAGTTAACAGTGGAGGAGGAGGAGTGGCGATGGGCAAAAACAGGTCATTCCAGTCACTTCTCTTTCCCCTGCTTCTGCACTTTGTTAACATCAGTTTAGAGTCATAAGGAGAAATTTTACTGGCACATCCGCCCGAGATTTGTATGATCTCATCCAAATCCAGCATAAACTGCTGTTCTCTGCGTTTCACCTGCCCCCAGAATCGAGGTGGGCATGCCTGTAAAATTCTGGCCATAAAGTCATAAGGTTTACAACATGGAAACAGGCCCTTCAGCTCAACTTGTCCATGCTGTTTTTTTTTTAACCACTAGTCCCAATTACCCACCTTTGACCCATTTTCCTCGATATCAGTTCCATGTCGAACCTTTCTCCATTCTGATCAAAGGCTATCAACCTGGAACATGAAGAATGGAATTCTTCAGACCTTCCTGCCAATGGGATCTTCCACTCCTACTGATGTCCACCCCAGCCATGGGTTTCCTGACACCGGCACAGGTGAGGAATGTAAATCACCATCTATGCGTGGTGGCACTGGATGGTCCCATCAGCAACGGACAGCAAAAACCTCTACTGCAGAAAAACCCACCACAGGAAGCTAGGGAATTGTGCCCTAACTCTGTCTTTCTCACCAATGCTGCCTGACCTATTCCAACTGTCTTTTAAATATCCTGGCTCTAGAAATCTTATGTGAAAATACTTAATGTTTATTTAATATTGTCTTGTTGACGAAACTCATTTCGAATGTTACCATTCCTGAATGGTGTGGTGGCATAATGGTTAGCACAGCTGCCTCACAGCGCCAGGGACCCAGGTTCAATTCCGGCCATGGCTAACTGTCTGTGCAGAGTTTGTAAGTTCTCCCTGTGTCTGCTTGGGTTTCCTCTTGGTGCTCTGGTTTCGTCCCTCATTCCAAAGAGGTGCAGGTTAGGTGATTTGACCATGTTAAATTGCCTCTTTGTGGCCAAAGGTGCATAGATTTGGGGGATTAGTGGGATAAATGTGTGGGGTTACAGTACATGGCAGCAGGTGGGCCTGGGTAAAGTTGCTCTGCCAGAGAGTTGGAGCAGAGTTGATAGGCTGAATGGCCTCCTTCAGCAATCCAGGGAGTCGATGCTTCTATGAATAATTTGCTATTCCCCTTTAGCTGGTTGTCAAAATGTGTGGTCCATCATTCTTTATACATTGGGACCAGTACGTACTTTGTCTATATTTTTGCACTGCACCCAGAAAAAATGGCAATGGGGTCAAACAATCTTCAAGACTAATTGGATGTCAAGAGGGCCAGGAGGACTTAACATAGTTTAGATTCTGGATTCCAAAATGTACAGATTTTAATTGTTCTCCGTGAACAGCCTTTTTATTTAATGCATGATGTGAGGTCAGGACAGTCCAAAAGTCCTTTTTATGTTTTCCAGTGTTCTAAGCTCACATGGAGTCCTTTTGGAGCAGGGGAGTATTGGGGGGATTGTGGTTGCTTGGAGTTTGAAAGTTTCTTTTTAATTAATTCAGGGCATCGCAGGCTGAGCCAACATTTATTGCTCATCCCTGATGGTATTTAAGAGCCAAACACACTGGAGTTACATGAAAGTCAGACAGGTAAGGATGGCAGATTTCCTTCCCTAGAGAACTTTCATGAATAAGATTGGTTTTTCTGACAATCAACAATGGTTTCATGGTCATCAGTAGGTTCTTAATTCCAGATTTTTACTGGATTCAAATTTCACCATTTGCCACGACGGGATTCGAACCTGGGTCCCCAGAGCATTATCCTGGGTCTCTTGATTGCTAATCCAGTGACAATGCCACTGCTGACCCAGTTACCCTACAGACTCTGTAGCCTGAAATTTAGCTGAAGGAAGAAAGAAGTAGATTGTGATCACAGAGTCAGCAATGTGCAATTGTGCAATCTGTCCACCAGTAACAGTCAAATGTATTGGATCTGGACAGTAATACCTACTTAACTGAGAATGTTTAGCTCATGGAGTGAAGCCTATTGAGAGAAATCTGTTTATACACACTGTGAAGTGTAAGATGTGTTAAACTGATCCATTGGGTAGCATGGAATGCACTGATGGCCAATCAATTTTACTGGTGTCTAAAAATCTTCAGCTAATAATGTCCAACTTGATGTTGAATTTGATTGCAAGAAGAGGTAGGGCCAGAACTTCTCATTGATGCTTTCCTGATCATTGTAGATCAGGGCGATCTGTGGGGCGATACCAGGTCAGGGATCCAGGCTACCCCTTGACATTTAGGGAAAACAAATATGCTGTTTAAACTCAATGTGTATGTTACCATTTCTTAATTAGATATGAGTCAAAAATGAAAGGCATGGTGCATTTATATAAGAATTGAGGTGGTGCCAGCAGTTTCAACTGAGGTTGTAATATTGTGCTTAGGGACTATTTTGCTGCTCCAGCCAGGTAAGGTTTCTCCATACTGCCACACACAACGCCACGAGCAAAGGGACATTATGACATTTAGGATGTGATCTCACTTGCTGTTAATGTCACGCTCCCGCTGCAGCAAAGTTGGAGCATTTGTTGCCCAGACAAGTCTTTGTTCACCCTTCACTGGGGATTGGAAAATCCTACCAGCCTGAATGACCATTACATTCCCAGCCTAACTTTGCATTGGGTTTGGTCTCCTTACTGAAGGAGTGATATATTCACATTGGAAGCAACTCAGATAAGGTTCGCCTGGCTGATTCCTGGGATATAAGGACAGTCTTCAGGAACAGGTGAGTAGGTTGGGCCTAAACTCATTTCAATTTAAAAGAATAAGAGGTGACTTTATTGAAATATGCAATGTTCTCGGGGGATTTAACAGAATAGAGGAACTGGATCAAGAGGTTAGGTGCTTCAAAAATCTAGCCCTGTCATGATGGGAAGAATAGCTTCCCCTGAGTATTCATTGAAGTTTAGAAGAATGATTCTAAGGTGGTGATGCACTGTTATTTCACTGGGCAATTAACCTGTAGGTCCAGGGAAATGCTGTGGGGTCCCAGTTTCGAATTCCACTATGACAGATGTTGAAGTTTGAATTTATTAAAAATCTGGCATTAAAAGTCTAATGGTGACCACAAAACAGTTGTCGATTGTTATTAAGCCCCATCTTACTCACAATGCCCATTATGGGGGCAGTAGTTATAGGCATGAAGCTGGGGGCAGTAGTTATAGCTGGGGAAATGATAATTATGAAGCCATAAGGAGGGAATTAGGGTGCATAAGTTGGACTAGGAAACTACAGGGACTGGGAACATCTGAAATGTGGAGCTCATTCAAGGAGCAGCTACTGCGAGTCCTTGATAAGTATATCCCTGTCAGGCAAGGAGGAAATGGTCGAGTAAGGGAGGGCTAATGGTAGGAATCTTAGTAGTTTTGATGAACAGAGGGATCTTGGTGTATATGTGCATAGATCCCTGAAAGTAGGCAGTCAAGTTGAGAAGGTTGTTAGGAAGGCATACGGAGTCTTAGCTTTTATTGGTAGGGGGATTGAATTTCGGAGCCGCAACGTCATGTTGCAACTGTACAAAACTCTAGTGCGGCCGCACTTGGAGTATTGTGTGCAGTTCTGGTCCCCGCATTATAAGAAAGATGTGGAGGCATTGGAGAGGGTACAGAGGAGGTTTACCAGGATGTTGCCTGGTATGGAGGGCAGGTCTTATGAAGAGAGGCTGAGGGATTTGAGGTTGTTTTCGTTAGAAAGGAGGCGGCTAAGAGGGGACCTTATCGAAACATATAAGATGATTAGAGGTTTAGATAGGGTGGACAGTGATAGCCTTTTTCCTAGGATGGAGAAAGCTAGCACGAGGGGACACAGCTTTAAATTAAGGGGTGATAGTTATAGGACGGATATCAGAGGTAGGTTCTTTACCCAAAGGGTGGTTCGGGAGTGGAATGCCCTGCCTGCAGCAGTTGTAGATGCGCCAAGTTTGGTGGCGTTTAAGAGGTTAGTTGATAAGTATGTGGAAGAGAAGGGAATGGTTTAGTTTGGAGGGGCATTGCTTTTTATATTGGTCGGCGCAACATCGAAGGCCGAAGGGCCTGTTCTGTGTTGTAATGTTCTATGTTCTATGTTCTATGGTGTACTAGAAAAGTTAATTCGCTGGTTAAAAGGAAAAAGGAGGCTTATGTCAGGATGAGGCTTGAAGGCTCAGTTAGTTCAATGGATAGCTATAGATTAGCCAGAAGGGAGCTAAAGAGTGAGTTGAGGAGAGCTAAAAGGGGACACGAGAAGACTTTGGCTGATAGGATCAAGGAGAATCCTAAAGCTTTCTTTAGATATGTTAAGAATAGAAGATTGGTTAGGGCAAGATTAGGAGCCAGTCATAGACAGCAGTGGGAAGTTGTGCGTGGAGCCTGAAGAGATTGGAGAGGCACTGAACAAATATTTCTCTTCGGTATTCACGCAGGGAGATGTAAATGTAGTTGTGGAGAACACTGGGATACAGGGTTGCAAACTGGAAAGTATTGAAGTAGATAAGGAGGATGTGCTAGATATTCTTGAGGGTTTGAAGTTAGATAAGTCCCCTGGGCCGGACGGGATTTACCCTAGGATTCTCTGGGAGGCGAGAGAGACGATTGCAGAGCCTCTGGCTCTGATCTTCAGGTCGTCGTTGGTTACGGGTATAGTGCCAGAAGACTGGAGGATAGCGAATGTGGTCCCATTGTTCAAGAAGGGGAATAGAGACTTTCCGGGGATTTATAGGCCGGTGAGTCTTACTTCTGTTGTGGGCAAAGTATTGGAGAGAATTATTAGGGATAGGATTTATAGTTATTTAGAGAGAAATGAATTGATTGGGGATAGTCAGCATGGTTTTGTGAAGGGTAGGTCGTGCCTTACCAACCTTATTGAGTTTTTTGAAAAAGTGACCAAAGAGGTGGATGGGGGTAAGGTAGTTGATGTGGTATTTATGGACTTTAGTAAGGCGTTCGATAAGGTGCCCCATGGAAGGCTTCTGCAGAAAATGCAGATGTATGGGATTGAGGCTGATTTAGCTAATTGGATTAGGAGTTGGCTAGCTGATGGAAGACAGAGGGTGGTGGTTGATGGAAGTTATTCATCGTGGAGTTCGGTTACAAGTGGTGTACCTCAGGCATCTGTTTTGGGGCCCCTGCTGTTTGTAGTTTTTATAAATGATCTGGATGAGGGTATTGAAGGATGGATTAGTAAATTTGCGGATGACACCAAAGTCGGTGGAGTGGTAGATAGTGAAGAGGGGTATTATAGTTTGCAGAGAGACTTGGACAAGTTGCAGAGCTGGGCCGAGAGGTGGCAAATGGAGTTTAATGCGGAAAAGAGTTTTAGTTAATTCACTTTGGCAGGAATAACAAATGTATAGAGTATAGGGCTAATGGTAGGACTCTTAATAGTGTTGATGAACCGAGGGATCTTGGTGTATATGTGCATAGATCCCTGAAAGTTGGCAATCAAGTCGATAAGGATGTTAAGAAGGCATATGGAGTCTTAGCTTTTATTGGTAGGGGGATTGAATTTTGGAGCCGCAACGTCATGTTGCAACTGTACAAAACTCTAGTGCGGCCGTACTTGGAGTATTGTGTGCAGTTCTGGTCCCCACATTATAAGAAAGATGTGGAGGCATTGGAGAGGGTACAGAGGAGGTTTACCAGGATGTTGCCTGGTATGGAGGGCAGGTCTTATGAAGAGAGGCTGAGAGATTTGAGGTTGTTTTCGTTAGAAAGAAGGAGGCTAAGAGGAGACCTTATTGAAACATATAAGATGATTAGAAGTTTAGATAAGGTGGACAGTGATAGCCTTTTTCCTAGGATGGAGAAAGCTAGCATGAGGGGACATAGCTTTAAATTAAGGGGTGGTAGTTATAGGATGGATATCAGAGGTAGGTTCTTTACCCAGAGGGTGGTAAGGGTATGGAATGCCCTGCCTGTGGCAGTTGTAGGTGCACCAAGTTTGGTGGCGTTTAAGAGGTTAGTAGATAAGTTTATGGACGAAAAGAGAATGGTTTAGGTTAGAGGGTCATTGCTTTTTCCTAATTGGTTGGCTCAACATCAAAGGCCGAAGGGCCTGTTCTGCGCTGTAATGTTCTATGTTCTATGGAAAGGAAATCTGCCATTCTTAACTAATCTGGCCTGCATGCGATTATAAATCCACAGCATTGCCTTCTGAAATGGCCTAGCAAACTAGTTCCAGAACAATTAGGAATGGACAATAAGTGCTGGCCCAGCCAGTGACAGGATGCTGTGAGGTAGTTTCTCTTTGTGGGAGAGTCTAGGACCAGACGGCATAATCTCACAATAAGATAGAGATGAGGCATTCCTTCACTCAGACGTTAGAGAATCTGAGGAATTCTTTGCCACAGTAGGCAAGAGAGACTGATTGTTAAGTATGTTGGAGGCTGAGATAGACAGACTTTTAATCAATAAGGGAATCAAGGATGACGAAGATAAGATGACAAAGTGCAGTTGACGGTTGTCATATCAGATCAATTATGATCTTATTGAGTGGTGAAGCAGACTTGATGGGCCAAATGGCCAACTTCTGCTCTTATGTCTTATGATCTTCATGCTTCAAAATTCTGATTATCTCATCAAATATTCAAAGGATCATGTATTTAAAACATCTGTAAGCCTCTCATGGGATTTAGGAGAGAGATTTGTTTTTCACCGAAATGAAAAGAGCTTAAAATAAAATAATTCCCAATAAATAATCACTGTTGGTGGTTAGAAGAGAAAAAAAAAATCATGCGTGTTGCTAATCATTGGTACTCACAGGAGGGCAGTGCGAAGTAGAATATTATATTTCCAACAAAGTGTCAACACTTGCCTGAAC
Organism: Sphyrna mokarran; assembly: GCA_024679065.1. NCBI lineage: Eukaryota > Metazoa > Chordata > Chondrichthyes > Carcharhiniformes > Carcharhinidae > Sphyrna > Sphyrna mokarran. The sequence continues at coordinate 18,472,638 of JAGIQG010000001.1, read as the reverse complement.
GGTTTGCTGAATTAACCTTTATATAGTTAGAAGTTCCTTTGTTAAACATAATCTTCATCAAATGATTTGATTTGATTTGATTCACTACTGTCACATGTATCAGTATACAGTAAAAACTATTGCTTCTTTCACACAAAAAAAAACATACTGTTATAAAGAAGGAAAGGACAGAGTGCGGAATGTAATGTTACAGTCATAGCTAGGATCAACGTAGTATATGGTAGGTCCATTCAAATGTCTGGTGGCAACAGGGAACAAGCTGTTCTTGAGCCAGTGGGCACACGTTCTCAGACTTTTGTATCTTTTTCCAGATGGAAGAAGATGAAAGAGAGAATATCTGGGGTGCGTGGGGTCCGTGATTATGCTGGTTGCTTTTCTAAGTCAGGGGGAAGTGTAGAAAGAGTCAATGGATGGGTGGCCGGTTTGTGTGATGGACTGGGCTACATTCACAACACTTTATCATTACTTGCAGTCTTGAACAGAGCAGAAAGCCTGGACAACCTGGACCTTTTCCTGGAAGAATGAGAGTTGAATTGATTGATTTTTTAAAGTAAATTTATTAGTGTCACAGGGAGGGTTACATTAATGCTGCAATTTAATGTGAAATTTGCTGAAGTTACTGTGAAAATCCCCTAGTCGCCACATTCCAGTGCCTATTTGGGTGCGCTGAGGGAGAATTTAGCATGGTCGATGTATCTAACCAGCATGCCATTCGGACTGTGGGGAGGAAACCGGAGCACCCAGAGGAATCTCACGCAGACACGGGGAGAATTTGCAGACTCCACACAGACAGTGACCCAAGCTGGAATTGAACCCAGGGCCCTGGCACTGTGAGGCATGAGTGCTCACCACTGTTGCCTCTTCTGTATATATGTAAGATTCTTGACAATGTAAAAATGAAAAGATGCTTCCTTTTGTGGATTCTTGTCAGGCAAGAAAATCAAAAGCTATTGAATCCCACCTTCAAAAAATTCAAAACACGTCAACCATGAGCTTACTGAAAGATGAGGCAAGTGGCCTATTTCTGCTCTTAGTTCATATTAGAGGATGTTCCCTGTCATGGGAATTGTAACGGGTGGGGGTGAAAGGGGTGGGGGGGTGGGGTGCAGATCACACAAAGCTCCCTGGACTTTGAGCGGGTTCCTCTGGTTTTGGGGCGAGCATGGTCAGAGAATCCTACCCCATAGGTTTGCATGTTTTCAGTTAAGAGTCTAATATCTTTAATTGCTCCAACTCAACCTGACTCCACCATACTCTCAAGCAGTATATTCCAAACCTTAACCATTCTCTACAGAAAAGAAGTTTTTCATCATATCACATTTGTCTCTTTACTTGAAATCTGGGACCTCTCATTCTCGATTCTTTCAAGGGTAGGAATAGTTTCTCCCTATCTACTCTGTCCAGACTACTCATGATTTTGACCACTTCTATCAAATCTCCTTTTCTGCCTTCTTTTCTCTAAGGAAAGCAGTCCTAACTTCTCCAATTGAAATCTGACCTGAACACATTTAAGCAGAGAGTAATTTCCAGGTTATAGATCCTCCCTGAGACCAATTTCTTTTTATTTGAATTTTAAGAAGCTATTAATGTTTCTTATTGAGTTTTGTAAACTCAATGGGCTTCATTGAGATAGAGAGAGGATACCAAATTCATCTGCCTACAGTGTTCAGTGATGTGGATAATTTGGATGTAAGCCAGTTATTCAACTTAAACTCTGATTACAGAGTCGGAATCAGTGAGCTTTCAGCACATTGAGGGATAAGGCAGATGATTTCCCAGTTTTATGAACTAAAGTTCTGCCAAAGTTCATTAATCCCAAGTAAATTAATCCCTTTTATATTAATTCCCATTTAAATTCATTCCTTTCTAAGCAGTGGTAGTAACATTTGATTATAAAAAGGATTGAATGCTATAAATATATCAATTGACATTCTACTAAGCAACAAGCCTCCAGACCTGATGGAACAAGGAGATTGTCAACAATGAATCCAACTAACTACAGACTATTGCTGTTGGCGAGTTTTGCTTTTTTTAGGAGACAGACAAGAAAATATTAAAGTTAAAGTTTGTTTATTGGTCACAAGTTGGCTTACATTAACACTACAATGAAGTTTCTGTGAAAATCCCCTAGTTGCCACACTTTGGCACCTGTTCGAATCAATCCACCTAACCAGCACATCTTTCAAACTGTGGGAGTAAACTAGAGCAAGCAGAGAAAAGCCACACAGACACAAGGAGAACTGCCAGACAGTGACCCAAGCCGAGAATCGAAACCAGGTCCCTGGCACTGTGAGGCAAGCAGTGCTAACCAACGTGCCATCTACTGGGGATTCTTTGTCTGTTCGCTGGTGGTAGGTTTCTCTGGCCCATGTGTTTTCCTGCAGTTTGGGGTGGCTTCAATGGGATTTCCTACTGACAACAGCGGAATGAGACAATCTCGTTGCCAAGAATGGCATGCCACCTCCCACCACTGGGACACACAGCTGGGGGAACCATTGAATCTCACCCACCATTTCTCAAATCCATTAATTTTCCCATCTTCTGAATTGGATGACAGGGTGGCACAATGATTAATACTGCCACCTCATAGCGCCAGGGACTCGAGTTTGATTCCTGACTCGGATCACTGTTTGCGTGGAGTCTGCACATTCTCTACATGGATTTCCTCCGGGTGCTCCAGTTTCCACCCACAGTCTGAAAGACGTGCTGGTTAGGTACATTGGCCATGCTAAATTCTCACTCACTGCCCCCAAACAGGCACTGGAATGTGGCGACAAGTGGATTTTCACAGTGACTTAATTGCTGTGTTAATATAAGCTTACTTGTGACTGATAAATAAATTTTAAAATATATGGTGACCAGAGAAGATGTGATTGTATTCTGCAGAGTAAAATTGGATTAGTGGAGATTTTATGGAAGTGTTAAAATAATAATTGATTTTGGCAGAGTTGATGGGGAGAAACAATTTCTCAATGACAGGTCAGTAACCAAAAGGGCACAGATCTGAAAACATTGGTGGAATATCCATAGTGGATTTTCTGGTTGCACTGGCCTCAAGGCTGCAAATTCCTGACCGAGATCAATGGAGTTTGATCTATGGGCCCCCTGCCCACTATGATTCCCATGGCAGACGGGATGGGAAAATTCCACACCAGGGCTAGAAGCCTTTTACGTGGTATCCATTGGGAATCAGCTGCCTGAACAGGATGATGGAAGCAGATTGAATTCTAACTTTCAAATAGCTGTTGGGAAAGGGAAGGGAGATAGTGTGCAGGAGTATTGTCGCTGGACTGGTAATGCAGAGAAGCAGCTGGTCTCCAGGGTCCAAGAATAATGCTCTGGCGACCTGGGTTCAAATTCAATAAAAATCTGGAACCAAAAATCTGATCGTAACCATGAAATCATTGTCGGTTTCAGTTCAAAAGCCATCTGGTTCAGTGATGTCCTTTAGGGAAGGAAATCTGTCGTTCTTATCTGATCTGAAGTATATGTCAATCCAGAGCCACAGCAATGTGTTTGACTCTTAAATACCTTTAGGGACAGACACTGAGTCTTAAAGCTGGCTTAAGAAAGATGGTCAGGCAGTTTCCTTCTGTCCTTTCTGATTCTGTGATGTTCAGATGTGTTGGATCTTTTCTCAAGGTGCTGAATCATATTGGAGTACAATTCCTTAGATGCCAGGTTGTTTTTCTTCTATATATCTACATGGCTGTGATTCATGTGTTAGACTTGGCAATAAGGAATGGAGACCATTTGACTACGAGAAGCGTATGGCAGCAGGGCCTGATCCTGTTCTGTTCTACAGTTCATAGAACCATAGAAAATTACAGCTCAGAAACAGGCCTTTCGGCCCTTCTTGTCTGTACTGAACCATTTTTTGCCTAGCCTCACTGACCTGCACTTGGGCCATATCCCTCCACACCCCTCTCATCCATGTATCCATCCAAGTTTTTCTTAAATGTTAAAAGTGACCTTGCATTTATCACTTTGTTCGGCAGCTCATTCCACACTTTCCTGCTTTCATGCATGCACACTTTACAAAAAGGATTATTGGAAAATGACAAGGAACAGGAAACCTCTCCATTCCTTTTCCCCTTGTCCTTGACACAGAGGTCAGTCAACAATCTCCAACTCCAGCCCTGACCCTGGAACCTTCTATTCTTAATGGGTAAGTCAGCAGTCAGTATCTTTATTCTTTAGACCTTTTCTTTATTCCTTTGTGGGAAAGGCATCACTGGTTGGCCAATATCTATTGCCCATCCCTAGTTGCCCTTGAACTGAATGGTTTGCTAGGCCATTTCAGAGGGCAGTTGAGAGTCAACCACATTACTGTGGCTCTGAAGTCACATGCAGGCCAGACCAGGTAAAGGTGGCAGATTTCCTTTCCTGAAAGACATTAGTGAACCAGATGGGTTTTTCTGACAATCGACAGTGGTTTCATGGACACCAGTAGATTCTTAAAATATTTTTATACTGAATTCAAATTCCGTCATCCAGGGCAGCGGGATTCGAACCTGGATCCCCAGAACATTAGCAGAGTGTCTGGATTAATAGTCAAGCAATAATACCACTAGGCCATTGCTTCCTCATGAAGGAGTTAAAAATCTATAATGGATATAGATGATCAAATTCTCTATTGATATTTTTGAACTCCATTCTATCAGGACAGTGTCATCAATGAATGTAACTGGGAAGGGCTGAATGGTATAAATTGCGGTGTTGAATTGGCATACTGGAGCTTAATAGTATTTAATGGTCAGGAGATAAATGGGTTTTTCTTGCAAATCTTTAACAGCAGTAGTTCATCTCACAGGTGAATTAGTTACCCAACACTGAGTCCATGATTGAGCAAACCGTCAATGGTTCAATGGGTGAATGTACTCCATCGGTCAAATTGCTTTCTTCTTCTCTCATTCCATACTTTGCAATCTTCAATTAAATCACTGAGATACTTTCAGTCCTTTAAAAGGTTCATTCACAGTCCACAAATAGGAGCAAAACATGTCAGTTAAACCAATCCATTGAAAGCTTATCACAGATATTGAGTTCTCTCTAACCGTCATTGACATGCAAGATGTGCGATCGGAGAGCCCATTACAGTTAGTCAAATCAAGCAGCTGATTGAAGAGTGGAATTCTTCACTGGAACATCATTCCCTGAATTAAATCAAGATGCAACTAAACATTCCTGGCAGCACATTCCTCTTTGACGCAGTGGCAGTAATCTCAGAAGATTTAAAAAGAAAACCACAAAAAAAAATTCTCAGGTCACCAAAAAGCCAAACTAAAAATTCTTCATTAAGAGGCAAATGCCCATCAGACTTTGAAACAAATAAGAAGATATGTTTTCACAAAGACACAAGCTTATTTCCTTTGTTTGTACAACAAAGTGAGTGGTTTCCCTTCAAGGAAATAGCCATCCTTATTCTAGACAAACAATCCGCAGCAATTATTTGTTAGTTAACACGAAGAAGAACCCAGTTGTAGCAGAGGAAACCAAGTGAGGATAAGGTGTAACAAAGGCAATGTAAGATAAATCAGAAAACAAAAGCAGAGATGACTTGCATTTCTTTAATACCCTCAAGACAATACCCAAAGCATATTATAACCGATGAGGTATGTTTCTTTTTGGATTTGAGGTATAGAATGAAATTTTACAGCCTCACTTGTCCCAAAACCATAAAATTCTGCCCAAGGTCAACGGACCATTTCATCGTCCGCCCCTCACCCACTCTGATTCCTGTGACGGGTGATACAGTAAAATTCCGGCCTGAGAGACATTGATGATACATGAGGAGGCCATTTGGCCCAAGCAGTCCATGTCCTCTCCCGATATAACTTTTCTCAACTCACCTGCGCCCCTTGTAATTGCCACTTCCACCCTTGGAAAAAGCATCTGACTATCCACTCTGACTATGCATGCCTGTCATAATTTTGTAGACACCTGTCAGGTCTCCATCTTTCCAGTGAAAACAATCCTAGTTTATTCAATCTCTCCTCATAGCTAACACCCTCAAGAGCAGAAAACATTGTTCTTTGCACTCTGTCTAAAGCTTCCATGTCCTTCTGGTAGTATGGTGACTAGAACCACATGCACACTAAAAGTGACCCAAGCAAGCTTTTAGATAGTTGCAATATGAGTTCCCAACTCTTGTACTCAGTGTTCCAACTGATGAAGGCCATATGCCTTCTTAATCATCTTGGCCATCGGTGTTGCTACTGTTAGAGAACTATGGACCTGTAACCCAGATCCCTCTGTATGTTAATGTTTCAGAGGGTTTGGTCATTTACACTATCATTTGATCCTCCAAAATGTATCACCTCACATTTGCCTGGATTAAACTCCTTTTACCCTTCCTATACCCAAGACTCCAATCTATCTATATCCTATTGTATACACTGAAATTCCCTGCACTATCAGCAACTCCAGCAATCTTCATATCATCCACAAACTTACTAATCAGACCCTCCCATATTTTTGTCCAGATCATTTATATGTACAACAAATAACAGAGGTCTCAGAATCTGGACCCTGTGAAGAACTAATCGCTATAGATCTCCATTCTGAAAAACATCTTCCACCACTTCTCTGTCTTCTGTAACCAAATTCTATATCCGTCTAGCCAGCCCACCAAGGCTGCCATGTGATTTTAATTTTTGTACCAGTCTACCATGTGGGAACTTGTCAAATGTCTTACTAAAGTCAATATAAACTACATCCACAGCCCTTCCCTTCCCAATTATCTTTGTCACCTCTTCAAAAAACGCAATCAAGTTGGTGAAACATGACCTTCCCTGTATAAAACAATGCTGTCTGTCACTAGCTAGTCCATTTTCTTCTTGTGCATGTATTATGTCCCTCAGTATCTTCTCCATTGAGGTCAGGCACACGGCATATAATTTCCTGGATTATCTCTGCCTCCTTTCTTAAACAGGGAAGCGATGTTGGCTGTTCTCCAGTCCTTAGAACTGTACTATCCATGCTGTATAGATAAATCCACAGTGCTGTTAGGGAGAGAGTTCCAGCACTGACTTTGCAACAGCGAAGAAGCTGTGATGGTGCATGGCTTTGAGGGTAAACTTCAGACGGTGAAACTCCCAAGCATCTGCTGCCTTTTTCCTTCTAGATGGTCATACATGCGGGTTTGGAAGGTGTTGCCAAAGGAACCTTATTAAGTTGCAATAGTTCATCTTGTAAATGGTGCACTCTGCAGCTTTGTTCTGTAATCCCTTCCAGCCACACAACCCCCAGCTAAATAAAAGTATCCAAATGTATTGGCAGTCGGAAGGACGGGAAGCAAGGAAAATGAGGTGGGGTAATTGTTGAATAAAAATGAGAAAAAATATCTTATTTTGGGGAATCAAAGTGTTGCATCAGTTTGTTTGGAGATAAGAAATAGCAATACAAGCAATTAATGTTGCAAGTGGTTTATAGGCACTTGACTTTATAGCTACACTGTAAGATAAATATAAATCAAGGAAAAAAAAAGAGTTTTTGAGATTTTGAGAAAATCGTGGAAGATTTTAATCTTCATAAAGATTGGATGAATCAAGTTGATAAAAGTAGCCTGGAGGAAGGGTTCATAGAATATACTCAGCACAGTTTCTCAGAACTATATATTCTGGAACCAGCCATGAAACAGGTTATGCTAGACTTGTTAATGTGTGTTGAAACCAGATCAATACTGACCTCATATTAAAGGATCATCTAGGTAAGAGTGATCACAACATATTATAATTTTACATTGAGTCTGCAGGTAAGAATTCTGGAGCTGAAACTAATGTCTTAACTTTCAATAAAGACAAATATATGAGTAAAAATAGAGTTGGCTAAAAGAGAATGAGAAAGTAAAGTAAAAGGCGGAGAAGCAGTGACAGATATTTCAGGAAATATTTTGTAACTCTCAGCAAAGATATATTCCACTGTGAAAGGAAAGCCCAATGAGAAGAATGCACCATTTGTGGCTAACCAAGGATGTTAGCATATTAACAGAAAAGATGTACAATATTGCAGCAGGCCAGTAAATAGTATATGCAGTGTGCCAGAATTTGAGAGCATAATAGATGAGGGAAAGAATAATAAAGAGAGTGAAGTGGAGTTTGAGAGAAAATGATAAGATATCCAAAAGCAGACAGTAAAAAAGACAAAGAATAAGTAAAGTATCAGTCCATTCAAGGGTGAGACTAGAAAATTCATAATGGGAAGCAATTAAATGATTTCAAAGAAGTTTCTTTATCTGTCTTCAGAGTAGCAGACACAAAGAATCTATACAATAGTAAGAAAGCAGATGGAAAAGAGAGATAGGAATTTAAAACAAACACAATTGCTTAGAAAACTAATGAAACTAAAAATTAAAAACTTAATTCCCTGAATCTCTAATGGCTTGCATCCCAGGGCCTTAAAGAAAGTGGCTGCAGAGATAATGAGAAGTGATATAGATCATAGAGGTCAGAGATAGAGAGTCATTCAAGAGGGCAAAAGACCATTATTTGAATAGAAACAATGTGCAGGGGTATGGAGACAAGACAGGGAAATGGCACTAATTTGTGAAGATCATTTGGAGAGCCAGTGCAAACATAATGAGCCAAATGGTCTCCTTCTGCACCTTGTGTAACTCTATGGACAGTGGATGTATCAATTGTAATCATAGAATAGCATCACAGAATCCCTGCAGTGCAGCAGGAGGCCATTCAGGCCATTCAGGCCATTGAGTCTCCACTGACAACAATCCCACCCAGACCCTCTCCCTGTAACCCCACATACTTCTTCACCTAGTCCCCCTAACATTATGGGTCAATTTAGCGTGGCCAATCCACCTAACCCAAATATCTTTGGACTGTGGGAGGAAATCCATGCAGGCATGGGGAGAATGCGCAGATTCCGTACAGGCAATGGGTGAGGCCGGAATGAAACCCAGGTCCCTGGTGCTGTGAGGCACTGTGCAACCCTGCCACCCAAAAGAAAGAATCTTCCATAATTCACCATATTCCGGTAAGGTCCCAGCGGATTAGAGAAAAAACACAAATGTAACACCTCTGTTCAAGAAAGAAAGCAGAAAGGAGACAGAAAGCAAGAATCTACCGGCCAATTAATCTAACATTTGTCATGGAAAAATACTAGAATTGATTATTAAAGAGTTAATAGAAGGATAGTTTGAACAATCAATACAATCAGGTAGGATTTTGTGAAATGGAAATTGTTTGCCAGATTTGTTAGAGTTTGGTGAGGGTGAAATAAACTTGGTGGATAAAGGGGAACTAGTGGATGTAATGAATCGGCATTTTCATAAGGGATTCAATAAGTTTCTATTTAAAACATCACTGCACAAGATAAGGGCTTACATGAGGTAATATATCTGCAAAGGCAGAGGATTAGTTAATGAACAGGTACCAGAGTTGGGATCAATGGATTGTTTTCATCTTGGCAAACCCTAACTTGTGCCATATGGATCAGTGCCAGGCCTTCATATTTATGTATATACAATATGTATTAATGGCTTGAATGAAAGGATCAATTTTTTATTTGCTCATGATATAAAGATGGGAATGAAAGCAGGTTTTCAGCAGGTTATGAAAGGAAAATCTGCAAAAGCATACAGTTGGATTAGGTGAGTAGGCAAATATTTGAGCATAATGGCAGAAAGTGTGACGTTGACTACTTTGACAGGAAGAATAAAAAAGCAAAATCTTATTTAAATCAAGGGAGACTGCAGAATACCAAAGTTACCCAGGGTAGCATAGTGGTTAGCACTGCTGCCTTACAGCGCAAGGGACCTGGGTTCGATTCCTGGCTTGGGTCACTGTCTATGCAGAGTCTGCTTGTTGTCCCCATGTCTGCGTGGTTTCCTCTGGGTGCTCTGGTTTTCTCCTAGAGTCCAAAAAGCATGTTGATTAGATGCTTTGGCCATGCTAAATTCTTCCTCAGTGTAGCCAAACAGGCTCCAGAGTGTGGCAACTCGGGGATTTTCACAGAGGCTTCATTGCAGTGTTAATGTAAGCTTACTTGTGACACTAATCAATAAACTCAAAAACTTAAAACTTAGAGGGATCTGGGAGCTGAGGTACCTGAATCCCAAAACATTAGCACAGAGGAACAGCAGGTAGTTGGGAAGACAAAGAGAATGTTAGTCCTTATTGTAATGGGATAGAGTATGTAAGTAGGAGCTGCAACAATATAGGGCATTGAGATCACATTTGGAGTGCTGTGCACGATTCCAGTCTCCTCAATTAATGGAGGATATACCTGCATTGAAAACAGCTCAGAAACAGCTCACCAAGCTGATTCCTGGGATGTAGGAGTTGCCTTTTGCAGAAGAGTTGAGCAGGTTGGAATTTGGAAAAACAAGAGGTGATCTTATTGAAAGATATAAGATTCTGAGGGGATCAACATGGTAGATACTGGGAAAGAATGTTTCTTCTTGTCTGGGGAATCTAGAATTGGGGACGTAGTTTAAAAATAAGGTGTTCTCCCATTTATGGCTGAGGACCATTTGTCTTTGAAATTCTCTTCCGCAGAGCAATGTAGATTAGATTATTGAATATATTCAAGGTTGAGTTACACAGAGCTTCAATCAAGAAGAGAATTCAGGTTTATGAATGATAAGCAGGAAAGTTGAGCTAAGTGCAAAATAGGATCGGCAATGATCTTATTGAATGACAGATGGCAAGGAGTTGAATGGCAAGGAGTTGAATGGTCTACTCCTGTTCCTATTTCAACTGATCTTCTTATGATAGTGTGAGATACACATTCCTCTAATTCTGGCCTCTGAACATTCCTGATTTTAATCACTATCCCACTGATGACCATTCCTGCAATTGCCTAGCCCTGATCCTGGAATTCACAACCATAAATATCTCCATCTCTCTTCTTACTTTTCCTCTTCAAAACACAACTCAAAACCTTCCAAGGATTTGACCATCTGCTCTAATGGTGGCATACTGGTTAGCTTCACGGCTTCAGGGACCGAGATTCGATTCCCAGCTTGGGTCACAATCTGTGGCGTTTGCATGTTGTCCCTATGTCTGTATGGGTTTCCTTCAGGTGGTCCGGTTTCCTTCCAAAGGTTAATTACCCATTTTAAATTTCCCCTTAGTGTCCTAGGATGTCTATCTTACAGGGGCTAGCGGGTAAATATGTGGCGTTTCAAGGGTAAGGTCTGAGTGGGATTGTTATCAGTGCAGACTCAATGGGCCTGATAGCCTTCTTCTGCACTGTAAGGATTCAATGGTTTCAATGTGACTTGGGATCAAAATTTGCTTTTTTATGTGAAGCCCCTTCAACTATTGCAATACACTCAAGCAAGCAGATAATGTACTTGTTGAATGCTGCCTTACTGATAAAGGCAGCTATTAATATCCCACCTCTGGACTAAGATTGTAATGAGATCTGGAACCAAATGACCCTGTGGCAACACATATTTAATCAGTTTTCTGTTCTCTCTGTTTTGCATAGAGTCATAGAGGCAAAGAGTCGTGCAGTGCTGAAAAGACTCTACAGCCCATCGAGGCTGCACCAACAGTAACTATCACTAAACACGTACTAATCCCATTTTCCAGCATTTGTCTCATAGCTTTGGATGTTATGATATTTCAAGTGCTCACCCAAATATTTTGTAAAGGTCATAAGGTTTCCAGCCCCCATTACTTCCCAGGCAGAGCATTCCAGATTCCCACCACCCCTCTGAATCAAAACATCTTTCCTCAGATCTCCCCTGATCTTCTCGCCCTAAAACTATGCCCCTCATGATTGACCCTTTAACCAAACAGAACAACTGCATCCTACTCATCTTGTCCATTCCCCTCGTAATCTTACGCATCTCCATCAGGTCCCCCACTCAACCTTCTCGGTTCTAAAAATAATCCAAGTTTTTCCAGATTCTCCTTATAGAACATAGAACATAGAACACTACAGCACAAACAGGCCCTTCGGCCCACAAGTTGCGCTGATCATATCTATACCTACCAGGCCATAGAACTATCTGCAACTCCAATCCTATTAAATCCCATGTACTCATCCAGAAGTCTTTTAAAAGTCCCCAGCGAGTTTGTCTCTACCACCACTGACGGCAACCGATTCCATTCACTCACCACCCTCTGAATGAAAAACTTACCTCTAACATCTCCTCTGTACTTGCCCCCCAGCAGCTTAAACCTGTGTCCTCTCGTAGCGACCATTTCAGCCCTGGGAAATAGCCTCCAAGAATCCACTCTATGTATTCCCCTCAACATTTTATAAACCTCTATCAGGTCACCTCTCAACTTTCATCTCTCCAGGGAGAAGAGACCTAGCTCTCTCAACCTATCTTCATAAGGCATGTCCCCCAATCCAGGCAGCATCCTTGTAAATCTCCTCTGCACCCTCTCAATAGCTTCCACGTCCTTCCTATAGTGAGCTGACCAGAACTGCACACAATACTCCAAGTGGGGTCTGACAAGGGTCTTATAAAGTTGCAGCATTTCCTCCTGACTCCTAAACTCAATTCCATCGCATATACTTCCCATCGCATTGAGAATAATCACTTTCAGGCTATGATTGAAGAGACAGAGCGCTTGGAACAGGGCCAACAAATAATTAATTGCCTCTTGCGACGCTGAGGGCGAAACTTCAGACTTTGCTCTGTTAAATGTGCTTCTTGACTATTTTGATCCACTTTGAGTTCCTCAGTGTGAGGAATTATGGTTAGAACATAGAACATAGAACATTACAGCGCAGAACAGGCCCTTCGGCCTTCGACGTTGCGCCAACCAATTAAGAAAAAGCAATGACCCTCTAACCTAAACCATTCCCTTTTCATCCATAAACCTATCCACTGACCACTTAAACGCCCCCAAACTTGGCGCATCTACAACTGCAGCAGGCAGGGCATTCCATACCCTTACCACCCTCTGGGTAAAGAACCTACCTCTGACATCTGTCCTATAACTACCACCCCTTAATTTAAAGCTATGTCCCCTTGTGCTAGCTTTCTCCATTTGAGGAAAAAGGCTACCACTGTCCACCCTATCTAAACCTCTGATCATCTTATATACTTCAATAAGGTCTCCTCTTAGCCGCCTTCTTTCTAATGAAAACAACCTCAAATCCCTCAGCCTCTCCTCATAAGACCTTCCCTCCATACCAGGCAACATCCTGGTAAACCTCCTCTGTACCTTCTTCAATGCCTCCACATCTTTCTTATAATGTGGCGACCAGAACTGCACACAATACTCCAAGAGCGGCCGCACCAGAGTTTTGTACAGTTGCAACATGATGTTGCGGCTCTGAAATTCAATCCCCCTACCAATAAAAGCCAAGACTCCATATGCCTTCTTAACAACCTTATCGACTTGATTGCCAAGGTTAGGTGCGTATTGATTAGCTGATATGTTTTGAATAAAAAAATGGATTAAAGGAATATGAAGAACAGTTGCGGAGATGGATTTGAGACCAGGAAAAGATCAGCCATGATCTAATTGAATGGCGGAGCAGTTTCAAAGAATTCATCTACTTCTGCTCCTAATTCTTATGTTCCAATGATTATCAATCCATCCGGTCTGTATGGAAGAACAAAATAAATCTTAATGCTGTGTAGGCACCAAAAGGGGAAGGGCATGAGGGTGATTATATTAAAATAACTAGGCCACTGACCCCTGTAATATCCAGACATAGAACTTGGAAACTCTGTACTATAAACTGGTGATTGACTTCATTCAAAACAATGTCATACACAAGGATCAAGCTTTAATATTTTAGTACACAATATAATTTCCAAGCATACATTTCTGCGAGGTTTTGGGGTGACATGGTAGCACAGTGGTTAGCACTGCTGCCTCACAGCACCAGGGATCCTGGTTCGATTCCTGGTCTGTGTAGAATTTGCACGTTCTCCCTGGGTCTGCATGGGTTTCCTCCCAGTGTTCTGATTTTCTCCCAATCCAAAAATGTGCTGTTTAGATGCATTGGCCATGCTGAATTCTCTCCCTGTGTAACCTGAACAGGCACCGGAGTGTGGCAACTAGGAGGTTTTCATAGTAGTGTCATTGCAGTGTTAATGTAAGCCTATTTATGACTAATAAATAAATAAGTAAACTTTAACTTTAGGAAAGGAATGGTTTATTAGCAACAGGGAATTAACTGAACAGCGTAATAAATGACTCTTCATAATATTAACTATCTCTTCGCTAATGAAGTGAACATTACTTTCTATCTGTCAGCAAAGATAATGTTTTTTGCACATTCAGGTGTAAGATACCAAGTGCCACACAAGATTAAAATGAACAAGGTTCATTCATGGAGCAGTAACTGAATGATGCTTGACTTGAATTCCCATGTAACCAAGGATTACACTTCAAAAGTGCTTCATTGGCTGTAAAGTGCTTTAGGATGTCCTGAGTTCATGAAAGGATCTGTGTAAATGCGTGTCTTTTCTTTTCTTTTACAGTCTCTAAGATTACTGAAGGAAATTAATCCTGGGAAGGTTAAGTGGTCACACAGTTTTGAGGCCTGGGTAGTAATCAATGTAAAAATGAATGGAGGCGGCCACTTCAGAACTACACTCTCCAGAAGGCAGTACAAATAAAGAGTCTTGATGAAATCCTATTTCCTGTTATTTGAATAAATGTACTGATTTATCCAGAAGAATTGGGCTATTGTCTCCACTAGAAGTTTGATAGGAATGCATTAAGGATTCACAACCTATTGAGAAAATGAAACTGTGAATCTACCAAGCCTGTATGCTCAGCACACTATGCAAAGGAATGAATGAACTCTTCCATTCTGCCAGGGTAAGTCACTCTTCTCATCGCCCTCAACTCACACCCAGAGGGATCTCACTCACTGCCAGCTCAAGGGACACTACCACACACACACACACACACAACTTCATCTCCTTTTTGCTTCATCTCCTCCACCTCCCTGCTGCTGTTCACCATCCAAACATCCTTATCATCTGCCCTGGCACACACCCTGCTTATACTCTACCCATCTGTTCTTATGGAGAACAGGCTGGCAGACAACAAGAGAGAGAAAGAGATCCCAGACAGGCAGAGAGATTCCAGAGATAAAATCCCTCACCAGCTGCGACAAAAGAGACCTCCAGCTCGCTGGGGATGAAGTCGACAACTACCGTGCTAATAGTGAGGTGGGTGGTGATAAACCAAGTGAGGGCTCAATGCAACGTTATCCATCAGACATCACTGATGTGAATCATGTCTCTTGCGTCTAATGAAGTTTCCCCTCTCTCACAGGCCTAAGAGGTCCATCGGCCAGGGCCAAGGTTGCTCTGACACAATCACTGGTGATTTCTCTGGTTCAGCAATTGAAGCGGTACAGTAGCACATGGTTAGTATTGCTGCCTCACAGCAGCAAGGTCCCAAGTTCAATCCTGGCCTTGGGTCGCTGTCTGCGTGGAATGTGCATGTTCTCCCCATGTCTGTGTGGGTTTCCTCGGGTTGTTCCGGTTTCCTCCCACAGTCAAAAGATATATGGGTTAGGCGGACTGGCCATGTTAAGTTGACCCTAGTGTCAGGATGATTAACAGGATAAGTGCATGAGGTTACACGAGTAGGGCCTGGGTGGGGTTTTGGTAGTACAGACTTGATGGGCCAAATGACCTCTTTCTGCACTGTAGGGATTCAATGAAGCACTATACACCCTCCATCAGCAGAGCCAAGCACATTAGTGGGTCCCAGATATCATGCAAACCAGTCTCCCATCCATTGACAGTCTATACTTCTGCTGCCTCAGAAAAGGAGCCAGCGTAATTAAGGACCCCATGCACCCTGAACATTGTTTCCTTCACTTCTGTTGGGAGAAAAATACAAAAGCATGAGGTCACATACCGAACAACTCAAGAACAACTTTTTCCTACTGCCATTGGACTTTTGAATGGACCTACTTTTTGCTAAGCTAATCTTTCTTTGCACCCTGGTTATGACTGTAACACTACATTCCACACCCTGTCCTTTTCTTCTCTATGAACAGTATGCTTTGTCTATATAGCGCGCAAGAAACAATATTTTCACTGTATGCCAATATGTGTGACAACAATAAATCGAATCATATCAAATCAAACCAAATCAAAGTCTTGCCAATATGGGATTTAAACTCCACCATTTGGGTTGCTAGTCAAGTTGTATCTGTGTCTCCTGGAATAGTAGCTTATGATCAACAAAACGTTCATCTTCAGACTGTCCATATACATATCGGTGGAGTGTGAATTTTTAACAGAGCTCCTATTGAAAATCATGTTATATATCTCTCAGCCCTGCAGGACACACTTATTATATTGAGTGGCATGAGAGCCTAGGCATTTAAAAAGAAAATTATTTAAGCTACAATTTTCCACAGATGGTAAAAGTGAAGAAGTTTCTTCATCTGTGCTTAACATTTAAATATTAGTTTCACAAGTAGAGGCTTACATTAACACTGCAATGAAATTACTGAGAAAATCCTCTAGTTGCCACACTCTGGCACCTATTCGGGTGTACTGAGGGAGAAGTTAGCATGGCCAATGCACCTAACCAACACATCTTTTGGACTGTGGGAGAAAACCAGCGCACCTGGAAGAAACCCATGCAGACATAGGGAGAACATGCAGACTCCACACAGACAGTGACCCAAGCTGGGAATTGTACCCGAGTCCCTGAAGTTGTGAGATAGCAGTGCTAAAGACAGCTAGTGTGAGCAGGAATTTCAATGCAATGTTAGGAATTTTGTTGGCATATTGGAACTGGAGAAAGGGAAAACATTGTGGGGGATTTTAATGTCTGGTCACCAAATGATTAGTGTTGCAAAGTTTGTATATGAGACAAGAATAGCACTGGGCTTAATTATAGCTCCCAACATTAAACGTGTCGGCAAGGCTCATGTCAACAATGACAACAAACTGCAGGAAGCCTTCTGCAAGACAACACCACCCATTTAATTATAGAAACGTAGTCAAAATAGATGCTATTTCCTATTTATTTGGCTGCAGTTTGGACGGAGAGGCAATCTATTGCCAAGCAGGGTCAATAGCAAATTGTTCAAAAGTCAAATCAATACTGTGTAATTTTTTTTTTAAATGAATTAGTTCCTCGTATTAGTCAAGATTGAAGTGTTCCGCACAACCACGCGACTCACTAATTCCACATTCTGCTCATAGCTCCATATCAGTGACAAACAGCAATACAAAGGTAATGGGTTTGAAAGAGAATTCTCTGCAGTCAATCTCAAGGTACTCATGCATTCTGAATTCGTCAGGAAGTACACAGTTCTGTTCCTGAATAAATATATGAGTGAATGAATAGATAGTGATAGTTCAGATCTCCAACTGATGTGTTCTATCTGTAATCTATAGCAAACTTATTTCGAGCACTGTCATAACCACAAGAAGATAAAATTACTCATACATTAATATATTTTACTTATATGTAATCTACGTATTAATCAGTAGTCTATACATACAAATAGGATGACAAATTAAAAACTAATTAACAGTGTCTTTAATTAATTCTGGGATGTGGGATGTCACTGGCAAGGCTAGCATTTATATCTCATCCCTAGTTGCCCTTGAAAAAGCTTTCTTCGACCTCTGCGGTCCATGTAATGTAACTTCTCTCACAGTGTAGTCAGGAAGAGAGTTGCCAAAATTTGGCCCATTGACAATGAAGGTGTAGCCAGAGAAGAACCAAAGCAATGATTTAACAACATCAACAATGGTGGCTTTAAAATGGCTATTGTGGCTGAAGTTAAGCATAGTGGGATTTTTGGTCAACTTATAATTAAAGCATAGAACATACAATATAGTACACTACAGCACAAACAGGCCGTTCAGCCCACAAGTTGTGCCGATCGTATCCATACCTACCAGGCCTATCTATAACCCTCAATCCCATTAAATCCCATGTACTCATCCAGAAGTCTTTTAAAAGACCCCAGTGAGTTCACCTCTACCATCACCAACGGCAGGCATTCCACTCACTTACCACCCTCTGAGTGAAAAACTTACCTCCACATCTCCTTTGTACTTGCTGCCCAGCACCCTAAACCTGTGTCCTCTCGTAGCGACCATTTCAGCCCTAGGCAATAGCCTCCGAGAATCCATCCTATGTAGGACATCTGAATCAGAGTTCTGATCAGGGAATTGTGAGCTGAAGCTTCCTACGTTGACCTTTTTTTTATTATTCATTTGTGGGACATGGATGTTGCTGGCTGGCCAGCATTTATTTTCAATCCTATGGCCCAAGGGCAGTTGAGAGTCAACCACTTTGCTGTGGCTCTGGAGCCACATGTAGGCCAGACTGGGTAAGGATCGCAGATTTCCTACCCTAAAGGACATTAGTGAACCAGATGGTTTTTTTCTGATAATGGTTTCATGGTCATCAGTAGATTACTAATTCTGGATTTTTTTTTTGTTGAATTCAAATCCCATCATCTGCCGTGGTGGGATTCAAACCTGGGTCCTCAGAATATTGGTTGAGCACCTCAGTTAATCATCAAGCAATAATATCACTAGGCCATCACCTAGAAAATTTGTTTACTTTCAAGTAGTTTGCATAGCATCAAATTTTATTGTTGTTATATGAGGACATGTCATTTGAACTAGACATAATGGCGTAATTTACAAGTAATTTAATTGGCTGTTTGGGCTATGAGATCTGTTTCCGGTTAACAATTGTTTGGATGACAGAAAATCTTTGGAAGCAAGTGAAGGAATTTGTAGATAAAAGATAAATCTCTCTGGAGATTAACTATCATAAGAAATGTGCCCTGAAGAATTCTTCAGAGAGAGAAGATAGATCCTATATCAAGGATATTTCTTGGCCAAGGTTATCCTATATTCAGTAGTATTCATTTTCAGTTAAATTTAATGTTCAGTTAAGAGTTAAAGTTCAGTAAAAGAGTTAATGAGTTTGATTTGGTATTAAAGTGTTAAAGAGAGAAATTATTGGAGTTAATTAATTAAGAGTCAACTACTATTCTTGTTTGTCTCATTGAACTGAAATGCTAGGAGGGTGTTTAGATTAATATCCATTTAAAAAAAAGAATGATGATATATGTCCAAACCAGGCAGGTGTGAGATTTAGAGGTGAATTTGAAGAGTTTGTTTTGTTATTATTTATCTAGGGGATGTGGGTGTTAGTGGCTTGGCCAGAATTTATTGTCTATCTCAAATTGTCCTTGAGCATTGAATCATAGAATCCCTAAGTGCAGAAAGAGATCATTCTGCCCATCGATCTTTCATCAATAACAATTCCACACAAGCTCTATCCTCATCACCCCATATATTTACCCTGCTTGTTCCTCTGACACTAAGGAGCAATCTAGCATGGCCAACAACCTAACTCACACATCTTTGGACTGGCAGTGGTAGTGAGCTGTCTTCTTGAACTGTGGAGGTCCCCAAGACACAGATACACCCATGTAACTGTTAGGAAGAGAATTCCAGGGTTTTTACTGAGTGACAATGACAGAACAACCAGAAATTTCCAAGTCAGGATGGTGAGTGATTTGGAGGAGAACCTCCAATTGGTGGTGTTCCCATTATCTGCTGCTCTTGTCCTTCTAGATGGAAACAATTGTGAGTTTGGAGGGTTCTTTCCAAGGAAATTTGGTGCGTTCCTGTGGTGCATCTTTTAGATGGTACCCACTTCCTGCCACTGTTAGTGGTGGAGGCATCGGATATTTATGGAAAGGGTAGCAATCAAGTTGAATAATTTGGCCTGGATGGTGTCGAGATTCTTGAGTCTCGTTGGAGCTGCACCCATCCAGGCAATTGGAGAGTATTCCATTACACTCCTGCTTGAACTTTGGAGAATCAGGAGGTGGCTTAACTTCCTAGAGTCTGACTTGATCTAGTAGCCACCGTAACTATATAGCTGCTGCAGTTCAACTTCTGAACAATAGTAATCCTCAGGATTTTGATAGTGGGAGATTCAACAATGGCATTGAATATCAAAGGGTGATGATTAGATTCACTTTTTGTTGGAGGTGATCATTGCCTGGCACTTGTCTGGCATGAATGTACCTTGTCACTTGTCAACCCAAGCCTCGATATTGTCCAGATCTTGCTGTATTTGGACATGAACAGCTTCAGTATTTGAGGAGTTTTGAATGATGCTGAACAATGTGCAATTATCAACGAACATCCCTACCTCTGGTGTTATGATGGAAGGAAGGTCATTAATAAAGTAGCTAAAGATGGTTGGGCCTAGGACACTATAGATGATTTTGATTGGATTTAACTTATTATTGTCACATGTATTAACATACAGTGAAAAGTATTGTTTCTTGTGCACTCTACAGACAAAGCATATCATTCATAGAGAAGGAAATGAAAGAGTGCAGAATGTAGTGTTACAATCATACCAGGGTATACAGAAAGATCAACTTAATGCAAAGTAAATCTATCAAAAGTCACTCAGCAGCAAGGAAGAAGCTGTTCTTGAGTTGTTTAGTACATGATCTCAGACTTTTGTATTTTTTTTCAGATGGAAGAAGATAGAATAGAGAATGTCTGGGGTACGTGGGATCCTTAATTATGCTGGCTGGTTTGCCAAGGCAGTGGGAAGTGTTGACAGAGTCAATGGATGGGAGGCTGGTTTGCATATGGATTGAGCTATATTCACACCCTTTTGTAGTTCCTTGTGATCTTGGGCAGAGCAAGAGCCATACCTAGTTCTGATACAATCAGAAAGAATGCTTTCTATGGTACATCTGTAAAAGTTGGTGAGAGTCATAACTGACATGCCAAATTCCCTTAGGGTTCTGAGAAAGTAGAGATGTTGGTGAACTTTCTTAAATATAGTGTCGGTATGGGAGGACCAGGACAGGTTGGTGATCTGGACACCGAAAACTTGGAACCTCTTGACCTTTTCGACTTCATCCCCATTGATGTAGACAGGGCATGATTTTTTTTACACTTCCTGAAATCAATGGCAATCTCCTTCATATTGTTGACATTGAGGGAGAGATTATTGTTGCTACACTAATTCATCAGATACTCTATCTCATTCTTATGCTTTATTTCATCATTGTTTGAGATTCAACCCACTAAAGTGGTGTTGTCAGCAAATTTGAAAATCGAATTTGAGTGATAGGTATATAAAGAATACAGTAGGGCACTGAGTTCACAGCCTTGTAAGGCACTACTGTTGAGGATAATCGTGGAAGAGGTATTGCTGCCTATCCTTACTGATTGTGATTTGTGAGTTAGGAAGTTTAGGATCCAGTCACAGTAGGAGGTGCGAGGCTCAGGGCATAGAGTTTGGAAATGAGTTTTGTGGGCATAATGGTGTTGAAGGCTGAGCTGTAGTCAATAAATAGGAATCTGATTGACCTTCAACCACCACAACCACTTTCCTCCATGTCAGTTTACACATCTCCAGAGATTTCTTCCTGATTCCCATTGACTTCATTTTCACTTGGGCTTCTTGATGCAACCCTCAGTCAAACACTGCCTTAATGTCAAGTGCAGTTGTTCTGGACTTCAGCTCTTTCATCCCTGTTTGAACCAAGGCAGTATTGAGGTTAGAAGCTGAATGGCCCTGGCAAAACTCAAATTGAACATCAGTGAGCAGGGTATTGCTGGTAAGTGAAGCATGACAGAGAGTAGATCGAGAATAGATGGATGAGACACTCATTGGCTGGGTTGGAATTGTCCTGTATCTTATGTACAGGACATGCTTGAACAATGTTTCACATTGTAAGGTAGCTGACAGTGTTGTAATTGTTCTAGGACAACTTGACTAGGGGTGTGGGAAAGTTCTAGAACACAAGCCTGTTGTAGGAATATTGTCTAGGTCCAGTGCCTTCAGGTGTTTCCTGTTATCATGTGGAGTGAATTGAATTGGCTGGAGACTGGTACTGGTGAAGCTGGGGACCATTGGAGGAGGCTGAAGTGGATCATCCAATCAGCATTTCTGGCTGAAAGTTACTGTGAATACTTCAGCCTTATCTTTTGCACTGATGCCTTGGAGGATTGGAGTATTTATGGAATGTCCTTTTTCAGTGCATTGTTTAATTGTCCACCACCATTCATGACTGGAATGCAGACCTTGAATCTGATCCGTTGGTTGTGGGGTCACTTAGCTCTGTCTGTCGGTAGCTGTTTATGCTGTTTGCCACCCAGGCAATCCTATGTTGTTGGTTCACAGCTCATTCTTATGTATGTCTGGGGTTGCTCTTGGCATACGTTCTGCACTCTCCATTGAACCTGGGTTGATACCCTGGCTTGATGGTAATGGCTGAGTGGGGATATGCTGGACCATAAGGTTGCAGAATGTGCTGGAGTACAGTTCCCCTGCTATTGATGGTCCACAGCACCTCATGGATGCCCAGTATTGAGTTTCTAGTCTGTTGGAAATCTATCCAATTTAACATGGTGATAGGTTCCAAGGTACATAGGTTAGTTGGATTAGCCGTAGGAAATGTGCAGAACAATGGAGACAGGGCAGGGGTGAGAACCGGGATGAGACACTCCAGCAGAGAGTTGATGCAGACTTGAGGGGCAGAATGGTCTCCTTCTGCACCATAGGGATTCTGTGAATTCTTATGATGCTTGACTGCCCATAGAGCCACCTCACAAATGAATGTGCTTATGAGTGTTAGATAGAAAACTGGAATTAGAACAAATTTCAGTGGAGCGGCCATGTCTGCAACAATTAAATCTTGTTTCAGATTAGGCAATTATTCAGTGTTGCACTGAACCTCACATTTTTCCAGCCAAATCATTGTGTTTACCAACTGCTCCTCATTCACCATCTGCAGCCCTCGAGGTCCATTCCACCATTTCTAATTAACCTGGAGTGATTGTTTAGATTTTAACTGATTCTTGTTCATTACGGCTAACCATTAGCCTATAATTATCAGTAGACAACTGGGAGCTTTCTTTTTAATTTTGTTAGTCATCATGTGAGATAGTGCATCTTTGGCTTGCTATCAATAAGTCAGAAGTCTGTAGTTATGCATTCCTGAATTAGCTTCAGATAGTTAGTAACTGTTTGTCCTTAATTGCCAAGGTCCGAATCAATCATTTTGCGTTCTCCCTTGGCAGCAACTAGAGTTCTTCTCTGCCACAGAGCAGGGTAAGATAGTGGTTTTTTTTGTTCACTTTTTACTTCTTGCAAACTTTTTCTCCTCCTCTCCCTCCTACGCTGGGGTACAATTTCACAAGAACCACACTCTGAAACCTTTCCAAAGTTGCCTTGCTTTTATCTGTGAGCCAACGCAGTGCTGGCAGATCAGAAGGGAGCCCAATTCTCGCTTAAAGTAGCAGCCAAGGCCCAATTGCATAGCAATTGGAACAGGGTTTTTGGCTTGATTCTTCCCATTCATTAGAGTTTAAAGTTTATCTATTCATGTCACAAGTAGGCTTACATTAACAGTGCAATGAAGTTACTGTGAAAACTCGCTGGTCGCCATTCTCCGATGCCTGTTCAGGTACAATGAGAGAGAATTTAGCATGGTCAATGCATATAATATGCACATCTTCCAGACTGTGGGAGGAAACCAGAGCACCCAGAGGAAACCCAGACAGACACAGGAAGAATGCGCAGACTCCACACAGACAGTGACCCAAGCTGGAAATCGAACCCGGGTCCCTGGAGCTAAGAGGCAGCAGTGCTTATCACTGTGCCAACGTGCTGGGGGCAATTGAAATCAATAACACACTCTCATTGGTGCATTTACTATGATATACCAATTCAAACCAAGGCTAGCACTTCACTGTCTCACCTGTCACAGATAATCGGAGCGTGCGAGGGGCAGACCAGGGAAACATCTTATTAGGCAGGCTTACAATAACACTGCAATGAAATTACTGTGAAAATCCCCTCGTTGCCACATTCTGGTGCCTAGTCATGTATATTGAGGAAGAATTTAACAGGATTTTATGGTTTTGGGATGAGCAAAGCTGTAAGATCCTATCCCAAGCATCAATCTTTTGGACCCTCTGGACTCTCCAAGTTGGGATTGGCCAGTATGCAAAACACACCTCTGGTGTGGGGAGGTGGAGGGGAGGGAGAGAGGGTGGGGGAGTCTCCAGGCCCACTAACTCCCATCGCCTGGAGAGTTAGGATGCAGCAGGAAAGTGTATTTTGTGCCACTGTGACCCACCCAGGCCACGCTATCAGCTCCGGTGCATAATCAAGTCCTCAAAGTTAAATATAATTAGTGGGCTTGCAGCCTGAATCAAATGGTCATCACTGTTCATCCGCATACCTAGCGGGATCTGCACCGAATGTACAAACCCTCACAAGGATGGACCTGTTGGACTGCAAGGATCAAGGAAGCACCATCAACCCCTCAGCAATGAGAGGCACGTTCCTCTCCCCCCCAACACCGTCACTCCACGCAGGCATGAGATTTATCTGACCTGACCTGGGAGGGTTGGTAGTATTGCCACTGGACTAGAATCCATATCTCTGGGGACCCAGGCTCAAATACCACCGTGATAGATGGTGAAATTTGAATTCAGTAGAAATCTGGAATTAAGATTCTACCAATGACAATCAAACTGTTGGTAATTGTGGGAAAAACTCATCGACTTCACTTTTAGGAAGGAAATCTGATGCTCTTACCTGGTCTGGTTTATATGCAACTCCAGATTCACAGGTTGACTCTCAAATACTATCTGAAATGCTGGGCCCAGCGATTGCATTGGTTTCTTCTGGGTGCTCCGGAGTGCTCCCATGGTCTGACAGATGTGCTGGTTAGATGTACTGGCCATGCTAAATTCTTGCAGTGTTAATGTAAGCCTACCTAATAAGTAAACTTAAACGTAACCATGGCACCTTGGCACTGACACCCTGGTCTTGTGCTTTGTGGCTTGAGGAGATCCCAGGGAGAGTCATAGAACAAAGAAATCTAGGAGTCCAGGGTCATAGTGCCTTGAAAGTGGAGTCACAGGTGTACAGAATGGTGAAGAAGGCATTCAGCATGCTTAGTGTCATTGGTCAGAACATCAGATACAGGAGTTGGTATGTCTTGTTGAAGTTGTATAAGATATTGGTAAGGCTACACCTGGAATTCTGGTCACCCTATTACAGAAAGGATATTATGAAATTCAAAAGACTACTTGATAGTGTGAGTTATGAGGAGAGATTGGATAGACTGGGACTTTTTCCCCTGGAGCTTAGGAGACATAGTGGCAATCATTTTGATGTCTATAAAATAATGAGGGGCGTAGATCAGCTAGAAAGTCAATATCTTTTGGAGGGGTATAGAAAACTGATTTAAAATAGGGATCATGAGCCTTGGGAGTCCCTGGGAAGAGTGTAAATAGATGATGATATTGATGTACTTGTTTTTATCCTGCAGGTGCTTTGGTCCACCTTGTTGTCTAACAAGGGGCATACACATGATGGATCGTGAGAGGGCTACTCTTGGATTTCTTTCGAGAGTATCTTAGTGCTTCATGTCGTTAGTGTACGCTTGACCTGGACCATTTGATGGGCAACACGACAGCTCAGTGACTATCGCTGTGCTGTGCAGATACATGGATTTGGGCCTGTGTCTGTGGGAGTTTGCGCATTCTCCCCGTGCTTGCGTGGGTTTTCTCCGGGTGCTCCGGTTTCCTCCCACATCCCAAAGATGTGCTCTTAGGCTAATTGGCAAAACAAATTCTCCCTAAATTGTCTCAAATTTGGTTTTTAATCCATAGATCTATAAACATGGACAGGGATCACGGGTAGAGGTGGGAACATCAGGGTGGCGGTGCGGGCTCGTTGGGCCGAAGGGCCTGTTTCCCGTGCTGTTTTCTTCTTTGTTCTAAATGTAGAAGAGACAAAAACTAAAGAGCATAGGTTTAAAGTGAGAGGGGCAAAATGGTCCAGAGGGGCAATTGCTTCACAAGGTGGGTAGTGAATGTCTGAAATAAGCTACCAGAAGCAGTAATAAAGGTGGATATAATATTGTCTTTTAGAAAACATTTAAACAGTTACATGGATAAGATGGGTATAGAAGGACATGGGCCAAATGTGGACATTTAGGACTAGCTTCATCTTAAAAACTGGGTAGCATGGACAAGTTGGGCTGAAGGGCCTGTTTCCATGCTATAAACCTCTACGACTGTACGAAAATATTATCACCTACATATTCTCCTTCAAGCCTGGCTTCTTACTCATCATGCACACATTGATCTTACCTCTCCTATCAAAGTTTTAGAAGGAAGTCCTTCATTAAAGTTTTTGTATGCCTCGTACAGCCCTCGATGCGACACTGCACTCTTCCTTCTGCTCTCAAATGCTCATCACATTCCTTCTCTTCGACCCACTTTGAAGCAAGAGAATATGAAATAATTAATTTCGGAAATAATTAACAGCTGCAATGCAGACCGCAATACAACAATAGGTTTTGGCAGGTGTTCACTGAGAGCACAGATGATGTCCAAGGCTTTACCATTTATATAAGAAATTGTTATAGGTAATTAGCCTCAGCAGAGTGATTTTGATCTTTCCCTGTGTGTGTGTTTTTTTTCCAACTCATTCAGTCAGCCGAGTGGTTCCCTCAAGTGATAATTTATTTTCACCGTCCCAGAGCTAAATGCCAATCATTGTCCTTCTTCGAATTATCCACAAACCTAGATCAGACTGTTCCCCGAGATGAAGCCTTATCGCTAAGTTACCATCTCCTGAAGAGTCCTGCTAATTCAGAAGCTAATATTATAGCACTTAATAGATGCTAATAATTTGCGAGGAAACAATGCTTCTATTAAAATATTGCCTTTTGTCATAGCACAGTTATTGTGCAGTGGAAATAAAATGGAGGTACAGACTGAGATAACAGTGATTGTAACAATGTGCATTTATATAGCACCTTTGATAATAAATCATGCAAGACACTTCATAAAGCATTGTCAAAGTTTGACATTGAACACATAAAGAGAAAAACTAAAAACATTAATCAGAGGTAGGTTTGAATGAGAATCTTAAAGGAGAGACAGAGACAAAGAGGTTTAAGGAGGAAATCCAGAACTTAGTGTCAAAGCAGCTGAAGACATGACCAGCAATACTGCAGCAATAAAAATTGTGATGTGCAAAAGTTGTGATTGGAGGAGTACAGAGATCCCAAAGGGGTTTTGAGATGGAGGAGTGTAGGGAGAGGCAGAAGCGAGGTTTTCTTGGAGGGATTTGGAAATGTTTGCTCTTTTTTGTAGCTTCTGACGTATTATGGACAAGAGACTGGGTGAATTGTCCACAATCCAATGTGAAAGGTTTGTTCTTCCTGTCCACAATGGTCAACTTTCAGCCGTCCCATCGTATCTTGGTTTTGAATTATAATAGACTGGATGCAAAATTTGAAAACTGAGTATGTGTTGGATGAGTACATTCTGCTGTCACTCCCATCCCTCCAGTGCACACACCCACACCGCCACACACAGCCACACACATGCACACGCATGCATGCATACACACACACACACACGCATGCATGTATGCACACACACACACACACACACACATGCATGCACATACTCACGTAAACACACACGCACACACACACACACACACACGCACATGCATGTATGCACACACACACGTATGCATGTACTCAGTCACATACACATTCACACACACACACCACATATATACACACACACACATGCACACACAACACACACGCACAACTCACCCACCCATCCACTCACCCACACAAACACACACACACACACTTGCACCCACGCACACACACACACACACGCACACAACTCACTCACCCACCCACCCACCCCACACACACACACATGCACACACAATGCACCCACAAACACACACACACACAAAACTCCACCCCCACACACACATACACACACTCGCGACACACACACACACTTGCATACACATACACATGCACCCACGCACAAGCATGAACAACACCACAACACACACACACAACACACACACACACACACACACACACACACACACACACACACACACACACACACACACACACACCCATCCTATCCAAGATGATTTGTGAGAAACTGACAGCAATGTTGAAGTAGTCGCTCTGTATGAAGTTGCTGAACTGCATGTTGCCCAAGTTTTATACTGCTTTTTGTAAAAGACTAAAGTCCCACATCATTTCCTTCTCAGCATTCAGAAAGCAAGCTTTGTAAAAGTGGACACTTGGTTCAGGATGTACTTTATCAGCCCTTTTATGGGGTGTCAGCATAGTTTTTTAAGCTCGGATCATCATTCATGCCGAGGCAATTTAAAAAACCAGGTCTCAGTGACCTCCTGTCCCCGGTTGTATCAGTTTAAATGTATTTGCCTCTTCGGAGCTCTGCCCAGCAATCCCTCAAAGGAAATGTATGTGGGTGTTTTGAGAAGACACAGACAGTGATTCATTTCTCCTGAGCTACTTTTGCGTGCTAGTGACATATTAAAATGCCATCTGCAATACTGCAACAAATCAGACCTTCTATCCTTGTCAGTGTATTTGTACTTGCTGGCAATCTGCAGTGCTAGTTATAGAACATAGAACATAGAACATTACAGCGCAGAACAGGCCCTTCAGCCTTCGATGTTGCGCCAACCAATTATGAAAAAAAGCAATGACCCTCCAAACTAAACCATTCCCTTCTCTTCCATAAACTTATCAACTAACCTCTTAAACGCCACCAAACTTGGCGCATCTATAACTGCCGCAGGCAGGGCATTCCACTCCCTAACCACCCTCTGGGTAAAGAACCTACCTCTGATATCCGTCCTATAACTATCACCCCTTAATTTAAAGCTGTGTCCCCTCGTGCTAGCTTTCTCCATCCTAGGAAAAAGGCTATCACTGTCCAAAGTTATCCTTAGTGTTTGTTTGCAGTTTAATAAATTCACAGGGTAACTTCCTCTTGTTGATAGCCCAGAGTAGATGGCGAAGGCAATGGCTTAGTGTTATTATCACTAGAAACTCAACTAAGGTTCTGGGACCTGGGTTTGAATCAGACCACAGCAGTTGGTGGAATTTGAAGTCAATAAAAGAGAAATGGAATTAAGAATGTACTAATGACCATGAAACCATTGTTAGAAAAAAACTATTAATGTTCTTTTGGGAATGAAATCTACCATCCTTATCTCGTCTGGCCTACATGTGACTCCAGAGCCATAGCAATGTGCTTAACTCTCAACTGCCCTTGGGCAACTAGGAATGGGCATAAATGCTGGCCACAACCAGTGATGTCTGTGTCCCATGAATGAGTAAAGAATCCATGCGGCATGATAGCACAGTGGTTAGCATTGTTGCTTTACAGTGCCAGGGACTTGGGTTCAATTCCAGGCATAGATCATTGCCTGTGTGGAGTTTGCATGTTCTCCCCGTGTCTGCATGGGTTTCCTCTGGGTGCTCCAGTTTTCTCCCACATTCTGAAAGGTGTATTAGTTAGGTGCATTGACCGGAGCAGACGCCGACTAGGGGAATTTCACAGTAACTTCATTGCAATGTTAAAGTAAGCCTTACTTGTGACTAACAAATAAACTTTTTACTTTAAGAAGATGCAATTTTAAAGTGGTGATTTTTTTTGGAACTCTGAAACCAAGAGTGTTCACCAGAGTTTCAGAGTGATGGTGATTTTCCATCAGGATCAGAGACATTGAGGCAAACCTTTCTCAGCTTCGGGATCTGTCCTCAATATTCTTTTTATGTTAGGGTAAGGGGGCAGGCGAATGGGTGTTGGGGGGTAAGATTAGAGAAAGTTCCAATTTTCAGTCAGTGTCAGCTGTAGCTCAGGCTTGTTCCCTTCAGGTTTAAAGTTTATTTATTAGTGTCACAAGTAGGCTTACATTCAGACTGCAATGAAGTTACTGTAAAAATTCCCTAATAGCCACACTTCGGTACCTGTTCGGGTACACTGAGGGAGAATTTAGCATGGCCAATGCACCCAAGACAGCCAGCACATCTTTCAGAGGAAGAGAGGAAACCGGAGCACCCAGAGAAAACCTATGCAGACATGGGGAGAATGTGCAAACTCTGCACAGACAGTGACCCAAGCTGGGAATCGAACATGGGTCCCAGGTATTGTGAGACAGCGAGATTAATTACCATGCCATCATACCACCCTGGTGTGTGTTTATGTTCTATTCCAGGATATCAGCATGAAAATCTAGACTGTCGGGCCAGCACAGTGCTGAAGATTGCAACGTGTTGGAGGTGCCCTTTTTTCGATCAGATGTTTACATGAAATCTCATGGCAATATGTTGACAAAGAGGGAGTGAATTACTGCCAGTGCCCTGATCGATACTGACCTCTCAATCAAAGTCCACCCCCACCCAAAATAGATGATTTGGTTGTTATCTCATTGTTCTTTGTGGGAACTTGTTGTGTAAAAATGAGTTGTTATGCTTCCTACAGCAGCATGATTGAATCTTAACGGCCCCTTAAAGGGCGATTAGGGATGGACAATAAATGTAGACCCAGCCAGTTACACCCACATCCTATGAACAATTAAGATGAAAGTAATCCATCAGCCCCACAGCTCTGTACCCAGCAGGGCCAAGGAATGAGAAGTCCTTATAAAATTCTAAGGATTAGACAGGGTGGATTCAGAAAGAACG
Organism: Sphyrna mokarran; assembly: GCA_024679065.1. NCBI lineage: Eukaryota > Metazoa > Chordata > Chondrichthyes > Carcharhiniformes > Carcharhinidae > Sphyrna > Sphyrna mokarran. Next base: position 18,442,128 of record JAGIQG010000001.1, on the reverse strand, counting down.
TTCCCAATGGTGAAGGGAATCCAGAATGAGGAGTCATAGTTTGAGGATAAGGGGCAAACCTTTTAGAACTAAGGCAAGACTACATTTCTTCAGCCAGAGGATGGTGAATCTATGGAATTCACTGCCACAGAATGCAGTTGAGGCCAAAATATCATGTGATTTCAAGAAGAAATTGGTTATAGCTCTTGGTGCTAAAGGGATCAAAGAATATGGGGGGAAGGCAGAGGCTTAGATAATTAAATTTGATGATCTGCTATGATCAAAATGAATGGTGGAGCAGGCTCGAAGGGCCAAATGGCCTACACCTGTTTCCAGTTGTTGTTTCTAACTTACTAAGTTTTCTATGATTTGATGTTGACTGAAATGGATCTTTACTCTCTGGGGCTACTAAGTAGAGGTAAACTCATTGAAGCATATACAATTCTTCAAGGGCTTGACAGGGTAGCTGCTGGGAGGCTGTTTCCCCTAGATAGAGCATTAAGAATCAAGGGGTTTACTCTCAGGATAACGGGTCAGTTATTAGGAATTAGTTGAGGAGAAGTAACTTCACTTAGAGGGTTGAGAATCTTTGGCGTTCAATACTCCTAAAGGAATGTGAAGATTAGATAGCCTAACGGGGCTGAGGGTAGATAAATCCCCGGGACCGGATGGAATGCATCCCAGGGTTCTCAAGGAAATGACAGAGGTGATAGCGGATGCCCTGGTAATTATCTTTCAGAATTTGCTGGACTCTGGGAAAGTGCTGGAAGATTGGAAAACAGCTAATGTTACACCGCTGTTTAAAAAAGTAGTAGACAGAAGGCAGGGAATTATAGGCCGGTTAGTTTAACATCTGTAGTCAGAAAAATGCTTGAATCTGTTGTCAAAGCAGGAATAATGAGGCACCTGGATATGAACTGTTTGATCAGGCAGACAACATGGATTCTTCACAACATGGATTCGTGAAGGCGAAGTTGTGCTTGACGAATTTATTGGAGTTCTATGAGGAAGTGACTGGTGTGGTAGATAGAGGGGAACTGGTGGATGTGGTGTTTTTGGATTTCCAAAAACGTGTGATAAGGTGCCTCACAAAACATTGCTGCAGAAGGTTAGTGTGCAAGCAGTCGGGGGTAGGGTGTTAGACTGGATAGAGGATTGGTTGTCTAATAGGGATCAGAGGATAGGTATTAATGGGTGCTATTCTGATTGGCAGCTGGTGACTAGTGGAGTACCCCAGGGATCGGTGCTGGGGTCTCAACTATTTACCATTTACATAGACTATCTGACTATTTACATAGAGGAAGGGGCTGAATGCAGGATGACGAAATTTGCTGATGACATGAAGATGAGTGGAAAAGCAAATTGTGTGGAGGGTGTGGAAAGCCTGCAGAGGGATCTGGATAGATTGAGCAAGTGGGCGAGGATCTGGCAAATGGAGTATAATGTTAGCAAGTGTGAGGTTATCCACTTTGTTAGGAATAATGGTAGGAGGGTTTATTATTTAAATGGTGAAAAGCTGCAGCATGCGACGATGCAGAGGGACCTAGGGGTCCTTGTGCACGAATCGCAAAAACACAGTCTGCAGGTGCAGCAGGTGGCCTTTATAGCTAGGGGGATAGAATATAAAAGTAGGGAGGTTCTCTTGCAGCTTTATAGGGTACTGGTGAGGCTGCAGCTGGGGTACTGTGTGCAGTTTTGGTTGCCGCATTCGAGGAAGGATATATTTGCCTTGGAGGGGGTGCAGAAAATGTTCACTAGGCGGATATCGGAGATGAGGGCATTGGATTATGAGGAGAGACTGAATAGGCTAGGTTTGTATTCTTTGGGGTTTAGAAAGCTGAGAGGGGATTTATAGAGACATGTAAGATAATGAAAGGGATGGATAGGGTAGAGGTTGAGAGACTCTTCCCGCTTAACAAAGATAGCTGGACTAGAGGGCACAGCCTCAAGATTGTGTGTGTGTGTGTGTGTGTGTGTGTGTGTGGTGTTGGGGGGGGGGAGCGTTCAGACCAGAGTTGAGGAGGAATTTCTTCACTCAAAGGGTGGTGAATCTTTGAAATTCTCTGCCTGATGAAGTGATGGAGGCTTCCTCACTGAAAATATTTAAGTCAGGAGTGGATAGGTTTTTAATTGACAAGGGAATTAAGGGTTATGGGGAGAAAGCGGGAAAGTGGTACTGAACCACTTCAAATCAGCCATGATCTTATTGAATGGCAGGGCAGGCTCGAGGGGCTGGATGGCCTACTCTCGCTCCTATTTCTTATGTTCTTATGTTCTCAAGGTTAAATCTGAGACTGATGGATTGTGGAATACCAAGGTATCAAGGGATCTGGGAGATAGAGTGGGAAAGTCAAGCTGAGGTCAAAAACTCATCATTGAAAGACAAACCAGGGGGCTGTGGAATCAACTCTTGATCTAATTTTTTATGCTCATAAATTGTGCGCTTCCCTTTGATTTTCCCAGCAGCCCTGGTTGGGAAGATAAAATAATTTGGCATAGCTTGTCAGCACGTTGGGTGGCACACAGTGATTAGTACTGTTGCCTCATAGCGCCAGGGACCTGGGTTTGATTCTTGGCTTGGGTCACTGTCTGTGTGGAGTTTGCATGTTCTTCCTGCGTCTGCGTGGATTTCCTCCGAGTACTTCAGTTTGGTCCCACAGACTGAAAGACGTGCTGGTTAAGTGCATTGACCCAAACAGGTACTGCAGTGTGGCAACTAGATGAATTTCACAGTAACTTAATTTGTAGTGTTAATGTAAGCTTTACTTGTGACACTGATAAATAAGCTTTAACGTTAAACTTTAAAACCTGTCAATCCTGATGAAAGGAGCAGCTCAGCGGCATAATGATTAACAATACTGTGTCACAATGCCAGGGATCCGGGTTCAATTCCAGCCTGGGATTACAGTCTGTGTGGAGTCTGCATGTTCTCCCTGTATCTGAGTGGGTTTCCTCCGGAAGCTCCGGTTTCCGCCCACAGTCTGAAAGATGTGCAGGTTTGGTTGATTGGCCATGCTAAATTGATTCTAGTGTCAGAGGGACTAGCAGAGGGTTATGTGGTAAATATGTGGGTTGATGGGAAAGGAGCCTGGGCAGATTTGTGGTTGGTGCAGACTCAACGGGCCGAGTGGCCTTCTTCTGCATTGTAAGGATTCTATGAAAGGTCACCAACCTAAGCCCTCCATTCTGATTCTCCCTCCTCAAGACCTACCTAACCTTCAGAGCAGTTCCAGCATTCTTGTTTTTCACCTGTTTTCCAGTATCTGGAGCATTTTGCTTTTGTCAGCCAACCAGCGTTCTCCACCAGCATGTCAAACCTGATGGTTGATGTTTAATCATTGTTTTCATACCTTATGGAATCAGCAGTTGAATGGTTTCAGCTTCAATACTGCAAACATCCATCCTATTGACTGGTGATCCAAATGGTCCCCGGCTGCTGATGACAGCCAAGAGAATTACACTGCAGCCTGCCCTCTGACCTGAACCAATATGAATGCAATCTGTTCTGTCTTCTTGTTCCCATGAATTGGAAATAATCACGCTTTAGACTCGAAATGCTGGAACGTCACTTAGTGTATTCCTTGCTGCTCTCCACATGGCTGCTAGACTGATGCATTGTTACCCAACCCATGACAGCAGTGTAGCAGTGAAACTCTCAAAACAATTAGTTCCTATTTCCTTACAGAAAGTCTTGCAACATAACACAGTTACTGCATTTCAAGTTAAGGGCTTTTCGAAGATGCGTGGGTAGGGTTGATGTCTTGCTAAATTGCCCCTTGGTGTCAGGGGATTAACAGGGTAAATACGTATGGTTACAGGAATTTGGTGGAATTGTTGTCGGGGCAAGCTTGATGGGCTGAATGGCTTCCTTCTGCACTGTAGGGATTCAATGATTCCATGATTTTTATTCCTTTGGGTTATCAAATTTGTTTTTACTTTCAATTCATTTACAAAGAACAAAGAATAATACATAATGGGTGACACGGTGGCACAGTGGTTAGCACTGCTGCCTCACAGTGCCAGGGACCCAGTTTTGATTCCTGGGTTGGGTCACTGTCTGTGTGGAGTTTGCACTTTTTCCCTGTGTTTGCACGGGTTTCCTCCGGATGATCTGGTTTCCTCCCATGGTCCAAAGTTGATTGGCCACTCAAAATTGCCCTTTAGTTTCCTGGGTTGTGGAGGTTAGAGGGATTAATAGGGTAAGTTTGTGGGGTTTTGGAGGTAAGGTCTGGGTGAGATTGTTGTCAGTGCAGACTCAATGGGTTGAATGTCCTTTTGATTTCTATGATTCTACAACACAGGACCAGGTTCTTCAGCCCTCCAAGCCTGCACCAATCACGTTAATTCATCTAGACCAACAACTTATATCCCTCTATTCCCTGTGAGTTTATATGCCTACCAGGATAAGTCTTAAATGTGGCTAACATAACTGCCTCATCCACCTTACTAGCAGTGTATTCCAAGCCCCCACCACCCTCTGTGTAAGCTCCCCTCTGCCGCACATCTCCACTGAACATTCCACCCCCCCCACCCCCTTGTTCATCTTGAACTTGTGTCCCATATAATTGTCATTTCTGCCCTGGGAAAACACTTCCAATTGTTCACTTGGGATGTATATGTGTATTACAAGTGATGATTCTGTGGAACTCTTTGTCACAGAAGGCTGTGGAGTCCAGATCATTGAGTGTATTTAAGACAGAGATAGATAGGTTCTTGATTAATAAGCGGGTCAGGGGTTGTGGGGAAAAGGGAGGAGAATGGGGATGAGAAAAAATATGATTGAATGGTGGAGCAGAATCGATGGGCTGAGTGGCCTAATTTTACTCCTTTGTCTTACAGTCTTATTGTGTGCAGTTGTTGGCTGGGCAAGCATTTATTGCCCATCCTTAACTGCCTTCCAGCTCAGAGGATGTTTGAGAGTCAAACTTATTGCGGTGGATCTGGAGTCACGTATAAGGATGATAAACTTTCTTCCCGAAAGGGCATTAATGAGTCAGATGAGGTTTCACAACAATCGTTTCACAGGCATCACTAAGTTTTTAATTCCCGATTTTTTAAATTGAATTCTAATTTCAACATCTGCTCTTCTCCATGGTAGGATTTGAACCCAGGCCCCTAGACCTTGCCTTGGATTAATAATCCACAGCAAAACCACTACCCCATTTCTCCCCCCAATACACTTTGTTTCCGTTAGGGCATGTTCTCTAAAATGTTAGCTACAGCTGTATGTAGAAAGGCCAGTATAAAGCTCATCACTACCCTACCTCCCCCCTCCACACAAAGAGTTTCAGTCCTGCCATTATGGAAACTGCCACAGAGAAGTGGCACTTTTATGTTACAGCCAGATAAGGAAGAGAAATTGCCTTTCATAGATACCGAGGGTAAGACATCCTCAGGTATCGATCCTTTCTGACTGTTTAAAGTCTTACCAGAGAGTTCATTCAATGTCTTTATAAATTTAAGTTGTCTTGCCAATAATCTTTTCTCCAACACAAGGCCTGATTTGTGGCTATGAGTTCATCTGATAGCAAAACAAAGATAATCCTCACTGAATAGTGTCATGCCTTGTGGCTCCCAGAAGTTTGAAAAACCATACTTTTCAGACACGAATACCGGAGTTTTGCCAGATATATTTCTCAGATCACACCATGTGACTGATACATTGTTGGATCCATTGACATTCTATAGTGCAATAATGAGTGTTGTAGTATTCTTGATACTTATGTACACATAGGCATGAATACTTGGTTCCTAAATCATATTGAAAAGTTCAATATCATGTTGGATATAGTACCAACATAATAGATAGAGAGAAGGAGAAAGTGTATGTATTTACTTTATTCATTAGCGTCACAAGTAGGCTTACATTAACATTGCAATGAAGGTACTATGAAAATTTCCTAGTCGCCACACTTCAGACCTGTTCGGTACACTGAGGGAAAATTTAGCATGACCTAAATGCTAACCAGCATATCTTTTTGATGATGAAAGGGAATTAGGGCACCTGGAGGAAAACCACACAGACATGGGGAGAACATGCAGATTCCACATAGACGTAACCCAAGCTGGGAATTGAACATGGGACATTGGTGCTGTGAGGCTAACCGCTGTGTCACCAGACTTGACCTTACTTTTGATGCCCATATCACATAGCAAAACACTTCCTAACCAAAGAATGTTCATATTTGTTCATAATACACCAGGAATGAAAGTAAAGCCACACTTATTTCTCATCCATCCCTACTTGCTTTGGGAAGATGGTAACTTATACAAGTGTAACATCATGGAGTTCGGTTACAAGTGGTGTACTTCAGGGGTCTGTTTTGGGGCCCCTGCTGTTTGTAATTTTTATAACTGATCTGGATGAGAGTATTGAAGGATGGATTAGTAAATTTGTGGATGACACTCAAGTCGGTGGAGTGGTAGATAGTGAAGAGGGGTGTTATAGTTTGCAGAGAGACTTGGACAAGTTGCAGAGCTGGGCCGAGAGGTGGCAAATGGAGTTTAATGTGGAAAAGTGTGAGGTAATGCACTTTGGCAGGAATAATAAATGTGTAGAGTATAGGGCTAATGGTAGGATTCTTAATAGTGTTGATGAACAGAGGGATCTTGGTGTATTTGTGCATAGATCCCTGAAAGTAGGCAGTCAAGTCGATAAGGTTGTTAAGAAGGCATACGGAGTCTTAGCTTTTATTGGTAGGGGGATTGAATTTCGGAGCCGCAACGTCATGTTGCAACTGTACAAAACTCTAGTGCGGCCGCACTTGGAGTATTGTGTGCAGTTCTGGTCCCCACATTATAAGAAAGATGTGGAGGCATTGGAGAGGGTACAGAGGAGGTTTACCAGGATGTTGCCTGGTATGGAGGGCAGGTCTTATGAAGAGAGGCTGAGGGATTTGAGGTTGTTTTCGTTAGAAAGGAGGCGGCTAAGAGGGGACCTTATCGAAGCATATAAGATGATTAGAGGTTTAGATAGGGTGGACAGTGATAGCCTTTTTCCTAGGATGGAGAAAGCTAGCACGAGGGGACACAGCTTTAAATTAAGGGGTGATAGTTATAGGACGGATATCAGAGGTAGGTTCTTTACCCAAAGGGTGGTTAGGGAGTGGAATGCCTGCCTGCGGCAGTTGTAGATGCGCCAAGTTTGGTGGCGTTTAAGAGGTTAGTTGATAAGTTTATGGAAGAGAAGGGAATGGTTTAGTTTGGAGGGTCATTGCTTTTTTCATAATTGGTCGGCGCAGCATCGAAGGCCGAAGGGCCTGTTCTACGCTGTAATGTTCTATGTTCTATGTTCTATAATGTTCTAATTTCTATACACAATGCCCAGGCTACAGAAGGCCAGTGTGCTAAATGACTTCTTCGCCACCCTGTTTATCTGTGTCCTTGAGCTAACTGATGGACATGGAGAGAGGTGACCATGTGATATCTTGGGTACTTGTCTTATATTCATTGGTTAGATGAATTCAAACAAGTGATTGATATACAATAAATGACTAGCTCCAAGGAAGAAAGCTTCTTAATGAGCACGTAAATGGGGACAATCCTCATCAGGCACATTCTTCAGATAGAGGAAGACTGAGGAAACAGTTGCCTTCCCTCATCTTGACCCATAATGTTCAACCTCCTGGCATCATACCCAGTGATGGAGGAGGGGGTAGTGGTGAGGTTTTACCCAAAGGTGTTTTGGTGAATGCCCTGGAAGACTCTACATAAGAATTGCACTGCATTTGATGTTCAAACCTCCTTTGGGCAATTGCCTACTTTGTCCTTTCTGTGCAAAATTGGTCTATTCGTGAACTAACTAGAAAACTAATATGAGACCAGATGCAATTAGGCAACCAGCTCCATGCACAGACTCGTCCAGGGTTCATGAAGGGAGAATTTGAGGCCATTGGAATAAGGTCAGTTTCCCTTGATCCCAAGAGGAAAGGCCACACCTGTAAAAAGAATGACCGTGTTGGCTTTAAATGGTTTCCTTACTACCTACTCAGTTGAGCAGGTTAAATAGGGTACTGTCAGCCCCAGGTATGAGTAACCAGGACAATTGTAACCTGCCTGGTTCCTGCCAGGTTGATGGGGTTAAAGTAACTCCCAGTTTGTTGAACAATTAAGTTAATGTGGATTAGTGAGATCAGGAGCAGCGGGTAGTCATGATTGAGTCAGGAATAGGATACAAAAAGCAAAAGTTTGGATGAGCTTAGGTATACAAAAAGGTGCAAATTGATGGACTGCCAGATCTTTGAAGTAAACCCAATACAGAGGTGATATAACTATGACACAGTTCAGGGTTAGACAGGCTGAAGTAGGGATGGAAATGAATAATGTTATAGGGCACCAATGTGCGTGATTTACAATAGGGAGAGTGTGAAGTTGGAAGTATAACTTAGGGTAAAACAGGAGGTAGCATTTATCATACAGTCATAAAGTCAATACCCCAACCGATGAACATAGAACATAGAACATTACAGCACAGAACAGGCCCTTCGGCCTTCGATGTTGCGCCGACCAATATAAAAAGCAATGCCCCTCCAAACTAAACCATTCCCTTCTCTTCCATATACTTATCAACTAACCTCTTAAACGCCACCAAACTTGGCGCATCTACAACCACTGCAGGCAGGGCATTCCACTCCCGAACCACCCTTTGGGTAAAGAACCTGCCTCTGATATCCGTCCTATAACTATCACCCCTTAATTTAAAGCTGTGTCCCCTCGTGCTAGCTTTTTCCATCCTAGGAAAAAGGCTATCACTGTCCACCCTATCTAAACCTCTAATCATCTTATATGTTTCGATCAGGTCCCCTCTTAGCCTCCTCCTTTCTAACGAAAACAACCTCAAATCCCTCAGCCTCTCCTCATAAGACCTGCCCTCCATACCAGGCAACATCCTGATGAAGGCAAGCATGCCCTATGCCTTCTTGACTACCTTCTCTACCTGCATTGTCACTTTCAGTGACCTGTGTACCTGTACACCTAGATCCCTTTGTCTATCAATACTCCAAAGGGTACAGCCATTTACTGTATGTTTCCTATCTGTATTAGACCTTCCGAAATGCATTACCTCACATTTGTCCGAATTCAACTCCATCTGCCATCCCTCTGCCCAAGTCTCCAACTGATTTTTTTCCTCATTGAGAAAGTACAGTACCACAGAACCATCAAAACCCTAGATTGCAGCAGAAAGCCATTTGGCCCATCAAGTCAGCATCAACTTTCAAAAGAGCAAGGTTCCCACGCTCTTAGTTTTGAAGGAGATGTTAATATCCCAAAATATATTGGGTAAATAAAGAAGGTTGGAAGGAAGTTCATTTGAAACACTTCTTTGTTACTCATTCATGGGACATGGGCATTGCTAGCTGATGAACATGTATTGTCCAACCCTAATTGCTTGAAGACAATTGAGAATCAACCACATGGCTGTGGATCTGGAGTCACATTTGATTTGATTTGATTTGATTTGATTTATTATTCTCACATGTATTCACATACAGTGAAAAGTACTGTTTCTTGAGTGCAATACAGACAAAACATACTATTCATAGAGAAGGAAACAAAAGAGGGCAGAATATAGTGTCATGGTCATAACTATAGTGTGGAGAAAGATCAACTTAATGCAAGGTAAGTCAATTCAAAAGTCTGATGGCAGCAGGGAAGAAGCTGTTCTTGAGTCGGTTGATGCATGACTTCAGACTTCTGTATCTGTATCAGAGAGAATGCCTGAGGTGTGTGGGGTCTTAATTACTTTGGCTGCTTTGCCGCAGCAGCAGGAAGTATAGAGAGGGTCAGTAGATGGGAGGCTGGTTTGCATGTGGATTGGGTACATTCACGATCTTTTGTAGTTCCTTGTGGTTTTAGGCAGAGTAGGAGCTATACCCAACTGTGACGCAAGCAGAAAGAATGCTTCGTACAGTGCATCTGTAAAATTTGTTGAGAGTTGTAGATGACATGGCAAATTTCTTTAATCTTCTAAGAAAGTAGGGGTGTTAGTGGGCTTTCTTAACTATAGTGTCGGCATGGGGGACCAGGACAGATTGTTGGTGATCTTTACACCTAAAACTTGAAGGTCTCAACCCTTTCTACTTCATCTTCATTGATGTAGACAAGAGCATGCTGTCCTTTACACTTCCTGAAGTCGATAGCCATCTCCTTGGTTTTGTTGACATTGAGGAAGAGATTATTGTTGCCACATTAGTTCACTAGATTCTCTGTCTCATTCCTGTACTCTGTCTTGTCACTGTTTGAGATCTTAACCACTGCAGTGGTGTCGTTAGCAAACTTGAAAATCTAATTGAAGGGAATTTGGCCCCACAGCCATAGATGTATAAGGAGTATAGTAAGGGGCTGAGAACACACCCTTATGGGACACCAATGCTGCAGATGATCATGGAAGAGCTGTTGTTGCTTATTCTTGTTGATTGTGGTCTGTGGGTTAGGATTTTGAGGACCCAGTCACACCAGGAGGTGCCGAGGCCCAAGCCACAGAGTTTGGAGATGAGTTTTAAGGAAATAATGGTGTTGAAGGCTGAGCTGGAGTCAATTAATAGGAATCTGAAGTAGGTGTCCTTGTTACCTAAGCATTTCAGGGTTGAGTGCAAGGCCAGGGAAATGATACCTGCGGTGGACTTGTTGCGCTGTTAGGTAAACTGTAGTGGATCCTGGTAGTCCAGAAAGCCAGACTATGTAAGGATGATAGATTTCCTTCCCAAAAGGACATTACTGAAACATTTAGGATTTTCCAATAATCAACAATGGTTTCATAGTCATCAGTAGATTCCTAATTCTAGATATTTTTTATTGAATTTAAATTCCACCAGGTGCCATGGTGGGATTCAAACACCAGGATCCAAGAACATGAGCTCAGTTCCTGGATGAATAATCTAGCAATAATGAAAGTCAACCATCACATCCCAGCTAATCATCACTTTGGACCAAATAGACTGAAATGCCTGATTCTGAACTGTACATTCCATGTCAATCAATAATTTTCTAATCCATTTACAGGGTGAGGGTATCACTGGCTGGGTTGATATTTAATTACCCATTCCCAATTGCCCCTTGAACTGGATGGCTTGCTCGGCCATTGGCAACACAATGCCGTGGATTTGGAGTCACATAAAGTCAGACCAGGGCAGTTATTTCAGTGAACAGCAGATATCAGTGCGCCAGATGGGGTTTTTATGACAATTGTTTCATGGTCATCATTGTACTTTTTAATTGTAGATTCTAAAAATATTAGGCCTGATTCTACCAATCGGAGGCTAAAGGCCGGGTCAGGATGTAAAATGGATCCGATCCCAAAATTCCCGTCCATCCTGCCCATACGCTTTTTGATGGTTCTGGTCCAGTCTGTGCTGTGGAGGGTGGGGGTGGATGGACTTGGAAGAATCTCTACCAATCACGAGCCCCCACAACCAGAGGTCCATCTGAGCCTGTACTGCCCCCCGATAATGGACGTGAATTTTTGGTAAAATTGGGGCCGTTATTTCAAATTTCGCCATCGGCCATGGTGGGATTTGAACCTGGATATCTGGATTACTAATCTTGTGGCAATAGGCCTATACCATAGCCTGCCTCCCACTGCCGCCCTCCAGTACAGCACCACAGAACCATAGAAATCAAAGAGTGCAGCAGGAGGCCATTTGGCCCATCAAGTCAGCATCAACTCTCCGAAAAAGCAAGGTAGCCAGACCCTTACTTTTAAAAGGGGCATTAATCTCCCAAAATGAGTAAATTCGGGTCAGGTGGGATATGAAAACTTTCTAAATCTCAATTTTTTTTCTGGCTTCTTTCTGTGCTGTGATTTTTTTTTTGATTAGGGATTTGAGTCCAACATTGCTTGTGGGTCATGAGGAGAAGGAATGCGTATTCTTCCATCCAACAAGTTAACCTTCTTCTCACTTCATGATCAAAAACTGTCCCTCTCCCATGCCTTTATGATCAGTGACCCAATCTTTCCCTGACTCCCATACATGATTAGATTGGAAACTTGATCACGTATAAAGTATTTTTTTTTACTCATGTCACAATATGGGCTTATATTAACACCCTGATGAAGTTACCATGAAAATCCCCTAGTCGCCACTCTCCAGCGGCAGCTGTTCAGGCACACAAAGGGAGAATTTAGCATGAACAATGTACCTAACCAGCATGTCTTTCAGACTACGGGAGAAAAGCTGGAGGAAACCATGCTGACATGAGGAGAATGTGCAGACTCCTCACAGACAGTGATCCAACCCAGGAATTGAACACGGGTCTCTGGTGCTGTGGGGGAGCAGTGCTAACCACTGTGCCACCATGCCACCTTCCTCACCAACACTACCCCAGTGTCCATCAACCCCTTCTCCAGAAGTTGAGGCCCCATTTCTGCCTCTGTTCTCTTTCTGGCCACTCCGCCCCACATTCCTTCCTCAACTGCCCCCCACCCTCCATCTTCCATCTGAAAGCTGCGCTGCACCCATGTTCGCACCCCATGTAATGTCTACTCCCAGTAGCAAGAAACCGGAGCTGCTCCTGTGTAGCTGTCTCTTCCAAAAGTCCAAGATCACATACCAACCCCAATTCAAGAACAGCTTCTTCCCTGCTACTGTCGGGCTTTTGAGTCAACCTACCTTATATCAAGTTGATCTTTCTCTATGCCCTAGCTATGACTGTAACATTTCCATCTCCGCCATATACTTTATGAGCAGTATGCTTTGTTTGTATAGCTCCTGAGAAGCAATACTTTTCACTGTATCCGATTACATGTGACAATAATAAATCAAATTAAATCAAATCCATACCATTCCCCACTTGCCAATCAGGCAAGCTCCCAGTTGTCCTGCAGAATTAAAAAAAAACACATACAGGCACAGTTTCTAAAACTCCACAGATTTTAAACCAGAACCACTGCACCTCCCTCTATCCACCACTCCCACCTACCCACTGCTGCCACACATTCCTCTCTTTACCCCCATCACTCACCTCCCTATCCTGCACCCTCCTCCTTGAAAATCCCACTCAGTATAGATTAGTACATTTACCCAGATGAATGACCTGAACTTGAAAGACTTGTGCTGTCCATGGTACTGAAATATTGTTCCAAGCATAGTGGAGGTCAAGTGCACAAATATATTCATTTTCACATCCCCCACAAGGCTCAGAGAGGTGGAAAGAAATCAATATCTGCTCTGTAGGACCATCCTGCCCAGTAAGAACAATACTATTTACCACACAGGAACTAATTGCTTTGGTCATTTCTCTTAACACTTATCGATCTTACAGAAGAACAATATATTGCCGAGAAACGATCTTCCTACAGGTTGAATAATAATAAGGAAGAACAGAGACTTGTAATCCTTTCACAACCTCAGGCTATTCAAAAGAGCTTCACAATGAAATGGGTATTTTTGAATTGAAAGTCGCTGTCCTCATATTGGAAAGGGCACAACTGATCTGTGCGCATTCATACAGAGCATTGCGATAATGACCAGATAATACAAAGAACAAAAGAAAGAACAATACAGCACAGAAAACAGACCCTTCAGCCCTCCAAGCCTGCACCACTCATGAGCCCAACCAGACCATTCATTTGTATCCCTCTATTCCCAGTCTGTTGTATTATTAGGGAGAGAATTATTAGGGATAGGATTTATAGTTATTTAGAGAGAAATGAATTGATTGGGGATAGTCAGCATGGTTTTGTGAAGGGTAGGTCGTGCCTTACTAACCTCATTGAGTTTTTTGAAAAAGTGACTAAAGAGGTGGATAGGGGTAAGGCGGTTGATGTGGTATATATGGACTTTAGTAAGGCGTTTGATAAGGTGGCCCATGGAAGACTTCTGCAGAAAATGCAGATGTATGGGATAGAGGGTGATTTAGCTAATTGGGTTAGGAATTGGCTAGCAGATAGAAGACAGAGGGTGGTGGTTGATGGGAGATATTCATCTTGGAGTTCGGTGACAAGTGGTGTACCTCAGGGGTCTGTTTTGGGGCCCCTGCTGTTTGTAATTTTTATAAATGATCTGGATGAGGGTATTGAAGGATGGATTAGTAAATTTGCAGATGACACTAAAGTCGGTGGAGTGGTAGATAGTGAAGAGGGGTGTTATTGTTTGCAGAGAGACTTGGACAAGTTGCAGAGCTGGGCCGAGAGGTGGCAAATGGAGTTTAATGTGGAAAGTGTGAGGTAATGCACTATGGCAGAAATAATAAATGTGTAGAGTATAGGGCAAATGGTAGGATTCTTAGTAGTCTAGATGAACAGAGGGATCTTGGTGTGTATGTGCATAGATCCCTGAAAGTAGGCAGTCAGGTCGAGAAGGTTGTTAGGAAGGCATATGGAGTCTTGGCTTTTATTGGTAGAGGGATTGAATTTCGGAGCCGCAACGTCATGTTGCAACTGTACAAAACTCTAGTGCGGCCGCACTTGGAGTATTGTGTGCAGTTCTGGTCCCCACATTATAAGAAAGATGTGGAGGCATTGGAGAGGGTACAGAGGAGGTTTACCAGGATGTTGCCTGGTATGGAGGGCAGGTCTTATGAAGAGAGGCTGAGGGATTTGAGGTTGTTTTCGTTAGAAAGGAGGCGGCTAAGAGGGACCTAATCGAAACATATAAGATGATTAGAGGTTTAGATAGGGTGGACAGTGATAGCCTTTTTCCTAGGATGGAGAAAGCTAGCACGAGGGGACACAGCTTTAAATTAAGGGGTGATAGTTATAGGACGGATATCAGAGGTAGGTTCTTTACCCAAAGGGTGGTTCGGGAGTGGAATGCCCTGCCTGCAGCAGTTGTAGATGCGCCAAGTTTGGTGGCGTTTAAGAGGTTAGTTGATAAGTATATGGAAGAGAAGGGAGTGGTTTAGTTTGGAGGGGCATTGCTTTTTATATCAGCGCAACATCGAAGGCCGAAGGGCCTGTTCTGTGCTGTTATGTTCTATGTTCTATGTTCTATGTTCACGTGGCTATTCTGATAAGTCTTAAATGATCCCAGCATGATCGCCTCAATCACCTTGCTTGGCAATGCATTCCATTCCATTCTATGATAGAAAGGATATTATTAAACTGGAAAAAATTACTGGGATGCCACCGGGACTTGATGGATTGAGTCATAAGGAAAGGCTGAATAGACTGGGACATTTTCCTCTGGAGTATAAGAGGCTAAGGGATGTCCTTATAGAGATCTATAAAATAATGAGGGGCACAGACAAGGTAGATAGTCAATATCTTTTCCCAAAGATAGGGGAGTATAAAACTAGAGGGCATAGGTTTAATGTGAGAAGAAGACATACAAAAGTGTCCAGAGGGGCATTTTTTTCACGCAGGTGATGAGTGTCTGGAACAATCTGCCAGAGGTTGTAAAAGAGGTGGGTGCAATTTCATCTTTTAAAAATCATTTGGGCAATTACATGGGTATAAAAGGATATGGGCCAAATGTAGGCAATTGGGATTAGCTTAAGGATTATAACAAAAAGTGGCCGGTTTCCATGCTGTAACCCTCATTGACTCTACGGACACTATTTAACAATTTTCATTCATGGGTGTAATGCAGATCTGACTTGGAAATCTGCTTTCAAGCGCCCCTATACGCATTCTGCCTGAAAAACAAATCGTGATTCCCATTTGCACTGTAGGCAAGACTTAGCGTAGCCAAAATGATCGGAGCTCTGAATTGCACATGCACAATTAGAAAAGAAATTGAAAAAGCACACAGATTGCACCCAGGCCACAAAAAGTAGAGAAAGCAACCCAGGAGCAACACATGGGAGCGATATCCCCCACAGACATCACTGCCCTCCAATCTACCCTCCCCACCCCCACAACCCACACACATCACTGTTCCCATTATCCACTCCCTCATTACCCACACACATCACTGTCCTCCTTATGTCCCCCCTACTACCCACAAACATCACTGTCCCCCTTATCCACTCCCCCATTACCCACACACATCACTGTCCCCCTTATCCAACCCCCAGTACCCACACACATCACTCTCCCCCTTATTCCTCCACCAACTACCCACACACACCATTGTCTCCCTCATCCAACACCACTGCCCACACATGTCACTGTCCCCCTTAATTATCCATCCCCACTACCCTTGCACATCACTGTCCCCCTTATCCACCACACCATTACGCACATACATCACTGTCCCCTTTACCCACCACCCCATTATCCCCACATACATCACTGTTTCCCTTATCAATGCCCCCTTCCAGTACCCAGACACATCATTCCCCCCTTTATCCTCTCCCCCACTCCTCACACACATCCACCCTCCGCTACCCAGACCCTCACTCCCCTCCAGACAAAGATTTGGCTTCACTCACTCCCTTCTCCTGCCAGACAACAATCTGGTCTCACTCACTCTCCTCCTCCCTCCAGATAGCAATCTGGCCTTGCTCAACTCAATCCCCCCCAGAAAATGGTCTGGCCTCAATCACCACCCCCCCTCCCCTCCAAGGAATATCTGACCTGCCTCCTCCTCCTCCTCCCTCCCTCACCAATCAGACATGATCTGGCCGCACTCCTCACCTCACAACCAGCAAATGATCTGGCCCACCTCCCTCCTCCCCCACTTGACCACTGATCTGAGTCAGAGAGCTGTTGGAAAATCTGAACTCGCTCTTAAGCAGCTGGAGCACCCAATTCAGACTTTTATTCAGCAGATGCATTGCGGCAAGGTTCCGGATTGGCAAATGCAGTGGTAAATGGGGACATGCTGATAAAATTGGGCGGGCAGTTCATTAATTCAATTTAAATGCTTGAAATTGCATTTAAATCACGGTTATGTACATTTTGGGCGCGAAGCGGATCACTGCTATTCTCGCATTTCAGTAAAGTGGTGATCTGTGTGGGTGCGGGCGTGGATTACTTTAATGGCCTCACACCCAACTTTACCACATTTTCACTCCCTAAAATGGGCACGATACAATAGTAAAATTGGGCCTTATGGTTCTCTATGACTCTATGAATGACCACCTTCTGCACTGTAGGAATTATATGGTTCTATGATGACCAGAGCATTATACATTTTCAGCATAACTTCATTATTTTTATCCATAATACTTTGATGTAGGAAGCCCAAGATCCTGCATGCTTTGCTCTCTATATATATATAGAGAATATATATTTGAATATATATATTCTCTATATATTCAATATAGAGAATATATTGCTATACTCTCTCAATATATCCTGTCACCTTCAAGGATCACTTTTTAAAAACAATGGTCACTTATTTGAGATGAAGATGAAGACAATTTCTTTCTTTCAGAGGGCCACTGGAACTCTCTTCCTCAAAAGACAGTTAATGCAGAGTCTGGATATTTTCAAAGCAAAGCTGGGGTTATTGGGGGGAGCCAGGAATGTGAGGTGGAAAATACAAGCAGATCAGCCATGATCTTATTGAATGGTGGAGCAGGCTTGAGGGGCCGAGTGGCCTACTCCTGCTTTTTTACAGTTTATTTATTGGTGTCACAAGAAGGCCTACATTAGCACAGTAGTGAAATTAGTGTGAAAATCTTCTAGTCACCACTCGCTAGTGCCGGTTCAGGTTCATTGAGGGAGAATTTAGCATGAACAATGCACCTAATCAGCATGTCTTTTGGACTTGCTCCTTTTGCTCCTAATCCATATGTTGGCCCATGATCCCAAGGTCCCCCTGACCCTGCACACTCTTTGGAACTGCACCGTTAAGTCTATATTGCCTTTACCTATCTCTTCTGCCAAATGAATCGCTTCACACTTCTCTGCATTAAATTCAGCTGACCGTTCTGTTAGACTACCTTTGTGCCGTTGCAGACAATTTGCATCATCCTCCCACTCTTTGTTATCTTTTCAAGTTTGACAAAGTTTGAAATTTCACTCTGCATTCCAATATCCAAGTTAAAACATAGTGAAAAAACAGTAGTTGCAAAACTAACCCTGGGGAACATCACCGTTAACAATCCTCCCCCAGTCTGAACCAAACAATTTACTATGCCTTTCTCTTTTCTGTCCTGACACCTTATTTTTTAAATGCATGCTGACACTCAATTTTGTGAACCAGACGTTTATATGGCACATTATCAAACACTTTCTTAGAATCCATATGGAAGACATCGATGGCATTCTCTCCATTAACATTTTCCTTTACTTCATCAAAATTTCAATTAGGTTAATCAAACATGATCTGCATTTTATAAACCTTTTGCTGACTCTCCTTAATTAACTTAAACTGGGTTGAGGTACGGGTGAAGATTGGCAATGTTACAGCGTTATAATGATGAGGATGTGGGGTCAGATGCTCAGCTCAGGATGAAATGGGAAAAATGAATTGTCCTAACTAACAGAAAACAAAGTTGTGAATTGTCTGATCCCCAGAATCTGGGACTTCTGCACTGGGTAACTCAGTTTTTGACTGCCCAGTGTCTGTGTACCATTACAGCAAGTGGTTAGAATGGATGGCCTGAGTGTGGTGGGACACAGGTTCAATCAATGCATTGAAAAGGGCATTAGATTATTAGTTGAAAAGGAAGATGTGCAGGGTTTTGGGATGATGGCGGGGTACAGGCACTAAGTAAATTATTCAACTGGAGGACTGGTGCTAATATGTTGGGCCAAATGTGCTGTTACAATTCTGTGATTTACTTCCTCTGTCTCCAACATACAGTAAGAAGTTTGACAACACCAGGTTTAAGTCCAACCGATTTATTTGATAGTAAACTCACAAGCTTTCAAGGCTACCCTCTTCGTCAGGTGAATGAGGTGTTCTGGTCTCAAATAGCACATATAACAGCACAGACTATTTACAGATTACTGATTAGAATGTGAATCTTTACACCTAACCTGCTATTCAAGTCTTAAAGTGGCTAACAATGTGATGGATGGAACACTGAGCACAGGTTAGAGAGATGTGTATTGTCTCCAGACAGCACAGTAACTGAGGTTTTTTGCTAACTCAGGCAAGTCATGGGGGTTACAGCTAGTGTGACATGAAGCCAAGATCCCCATTGAGACCGTCCTCATATGTGCGGAACTTGGCTATCAGTCTCTGCTCAGCGACTCTGCGCTGTCGTGTGTATCACAAAGGCCACCTTGGAGACGGTACATACTCTTGCAACTTAGCCAATGTTGTCTATCTAATACGTTGCAAGAAAGGATGTCCCGAAGCATGGTACATTGCGGAGACAATGCAGACACTACGACAGCGGATGAATGAATATTGCTTGACAATCACCAGGAAGACTGCTTCCTTCCTGTTGGTGAACACTCCAGCGGTCACGGGCATTCAGCCTCCGATCTTTGGGTAAGCATTCTCCAAAGGGGCCTTCACGACACACAACAGCGCAGAGTCGCTGAGCAGAGACTGATAGCCAAGTTCTGCGCACATGAGGACGGTCTCAACAGGGATCTTGGCTTCATGTCACACTATCTGTAATCCGCAAAACTTGCCTGGGTTAGCAAAAAACCTCACTTACTGTGCTGTCTGGAGACAATGCACATCTCTCTAACCTGTGCTCTGTGCTCCGTCCACTCACATTGTTGGCCACTTTAAGACTTGAATAGCAGGTTAGGTGTAAAGATTTGCATTCTAATCAGTGATCTGCAAACAGTCTGAACATAGAACATAGAACATTACAGTGCAGTACAGGCCCTTTGTCCCTCGATGTTGCGCCGGCCAGTGGACCCTCTAACCTAAACTATTCCAATATCATCCATATGCCTATCTACCGACCATTTGAATGCCCCCAAAGTAGGCAAGTCCACAACTGCTGCGGGCAGGGCATTCCACGCCCTCACCACCCTCTGCATAAAGAACCTGCCTCTGACATCCGTCCTATAACTACCACCTCTTAATTTAAAGTTATGTCCCCTCATGTTGGTCATCACGATCTGTGTTGTTATATGTGCTGTTTGAGACCAGAACACCATTCACCTGACGAAGAGGATAGCCTTGAAAGCTTGTGAGTTTACTATCAAATAAATCGGTTGGACTTGAACCTTATCAAACTTCTTACTGTGTTTACTCCAGTCCAACGCTGGCATCTCTACAACATTCCAACACACAATAGCAGCAGGATGTGACATTTGCAAATAGTTTTATCATTCATTCATGAGACATGGGCATCACTGGTTGGCCCGTGTTTATTGCCCATCCTTAGTTGCCTGAGGTTATTTAGAATCAACTACATTGCTGTGGCTCTGGAGTCACATGTAAATCAGACCAGGTAAGGAGGGCAGATTTCCATCCCTAAAGAACATTAGTGAACCAAATGGATTTTTCTGACATTGGACAATGGTTTCATGGTCACCAGTTGAGTCTTAATTACAGACTTTTTTTTTGTTAAATTCAGATCCATCATCTTCTATGGTAGAATTTGAATTCAGGTCCTCAGAACATTAGCTGAGTTTCTGGATTAATAATCTAGCAATAATACCACTAGGCCACTGCCTTCCCAAGTGCCTGTTGATTTTTTTCCCTTGATTATTGTTTCTTGGTCCTTGGATTGTCCTCTTGAATAAGCGTGTCATGTCTGCCACTCTCCAAAGCTCTGAGACTTCTTCCACATCTTGGAAAGATTAGAAGATTTTATCTATCTCAATACCCACTTCCTTTTAAGCCTGGGATACAAACCATGTACACCAGGCAATTTAGCAACTCTAAGCATGAAGCATAATACAAAGATTTGCAGATTAGGTAGATCGGCCATGCTAAATTGCCCACCAGTGTAGCCCCCCCAGGAGGATTAGCAGATAACTACATGACGTTATGGGGATAGGACTTGGGTGGAATGCTGTGTCAGAGAGTCAGTACAAACATGATGAGTTGAATGGCCTCCTTCTGCACTGTAGGAATTTTACTATACTTGCCAGACATCATTCTTACCTCACGCATAACTTCAAGCATCCCAGATCCTACTGATATTTTCAAGCATTCTTTTTCTTAATATACACCAATACAACAAAGCACTCAATAGGCATTCTAATTTTGACTTATATCTCAAAGATATATTATCCACTCTTTTCCCACACTGGGTCCTATTCTATCTCTTCCCACCTGATTACTAATTACATATCAATAGATGCTTTAGGCGTTCCCTTTTGTATTAACTGCTGTTCTATTCCAATGCTAAACTCCTGATGGTCTCACAAAGATTTTGACATCCATCCTAAATGGATTTGATTGATTATTGTCACATGTATTAGTATACTGTTCATAGACTGCATAGTGGAGGAGAAAAGGAGAGGGTACAAAATATGGTGTTCCAGTCATAGCTAGGGTGCAGAGAAGGATCAGCTTAATATATGCCAGATCCATTCAAAAGTCTGATGGCAGCAGGGAAGAAGCTGTTCTTGAGTCAGCTGGTATGTTAGATTTTTATATCTTTTTCCCGATGGAAGAAGGTGGAAGAGAGAATGTCAGGAGTGTTTGGTATCCTTAATTATGTTGATTGCTTTTCTGAGGCAGCAGGAAGTGTAGACAGAGTCAATGGATGGGAGGCTGGTTTGAGTGATGGATTGAGCGACATTCAAATCCCTTTGTCGTGGGCACAGCAGGAGCCATACCAAGCTGTGATACAACCAGAAAGAACACTGTCTATGGTGCATCTGTAAAAATTGGTGAGAGTAGTAACAAACATGCAAATTTCCAGGTTTCCTGAGAAAGTAAAGGGTTTGGTGAGCTTTCTTAACTATAGTGATGTCCAGAATTGGACATGATACTTCAGCTGAGGCCTGACCTCTGATTTATAAAGATTTTAGTGGAACCTCCTTGCTTTTGTCCCTCTGTAAATAAGTACAGTCCTTTTTTAAGTCTCCTGTCAATGGTCCTTGCCACCTTCTAAAGTTTCTGGTTTTTCGGCACAGTGACATGTTACACACATGCATTTTCAAGAGGTACTAAGGTCTCATGGGAAGTATGAATGTAACTGCCATTTTGACTCAACCAATTTTACGGTGTAATCCATAGAATCATAGAATCCTTACAATGCAGAAAGTGCTATTTGGCCCTGTTGGCAGAGAGTGCAATGACAACAATCCCATCCTGGCCCTATCCTGTCACCCCATGTATTTATCCTACTAATCGCCCTTGACACTAACTGGCAATTTAGCATGACCAATCAATGTACACCTCTTTGGACTGTAGGAGGAATCCAGAGCACCCAGAGGAAACCCAGGCAGACATAGGGAGAACATGCAAACTGCACATTAGAATTCTTAAATCAGCTTCGCAGATGAATGATGTGGTTAAGAAGGCATACGGTGTACTGGCCTTCATCAATCTAGGAATTGAGTTTTGGAGTTGGGAGATAATGTTGCAGCTGTATAAGACCTTGGTCAGACCCATTTGGAATACTGTGTTCAATTCTTGTCACCTCATTATAGGGAGGATGTGTAGAAAGGGTGCAGAGGAGATTTACAAGGATGTTGCCTGGATTGGGTGGCATGCCTTATGAGGATAGGTTGAGAGAGCTCGGTCTTTTCTCCTTAGAGAGACGAAGGATGAGAGGTGACCTGATAGAGATGTGTAAGATGTTGAGAGGTATTATTGGGTGGATCCTCAGACCTTTTTTCCCAGGGCGGAAATGGTTGCCACAAGAGGACACAGGTTTAAGGTGCTGGGGAGTAGGTACAGAGGAGATGTTGGGGTAAGTTTTTCACTCAGAGGGCGATGGGTGAGTAGAATCAGCTGATGGCTGTGGTGGTGGAGGCGGATTCAATAGGGTCTTTTCAGAGATTTTTGAATAAGTACATGGGACTTAGTAAGATAGAGGTCATAGGTAAGCCTAGTGGGTAGGGGCATGTTCGGCACAACTTGTGGGCCGAAGGTCTGTTTGTGCTGTAGTTTTTCTATGTTTTATGTTTCACATAGACACTCACCCAAGGCCGGAATTGAACCCAGGTCCCTGGCACTAAAGCAGCAGGTGCCCATTATGCATTTTATGAATGGCTTTCAGACACTATCTTAGGGTCTTCTGTAGCTAGCAGGGTGATAGCAATCCACAGAAGTTAATGATCAAAACAAGAACAAATCTATCATCCTCCAACTCCTTCATCTTGCCTATGTGTGTCACTTAGTTCCACGTTCCCCAAGGGCCTGAGGTAAATGAGATATGACGTCTGAATAGCAACGATCTCGGGAAATATCTTCGTAATGCAGCAAGAAAACATTTTGCAGCAGTGAGATTTGCTTTCTCGGCAGATTAAGACGATTCTTCTCATAATGATGCGATTCATCCCTCGGCTAATTATCATTCACCGTCAAGAGGTGGAAATGAATATTTATGAAAAGCAAATTAAAAAGAAGAAGGGAAGCTACAAGGTTACTGGGCTCACTTCTTGTTCAGGAGGAAGCTTCAGAGTTCTGCCTTCCATCAGTCTGATTAGTTTCATGTCAAGACAGCGAGTGGTTGAGAGCAGTCTCACAGCAAGGGCAGGAGACCCAGCAATTCATTGAAATGCACCACTTCATGGTGCAGGCGACTACCAATTCCTTTAGAGCAAAGAGCACATTTGTTTGAGAAGGTTTTGCTTTGATTTTCCGACCACAGAATTTGGTTTGAAAAATGGACCTGACAGCTCGAGTGAAGGACATGATTTCTCAGTGCATGCTTCTGTCACTTCCCTTTCTTTATCCTTTCATGCAATGTGGGCACCGCTGGTAAGGCCAGCATTTGTTCCCTAATTGCTCCACTCTTCCCTAATTGCTCCACTACCCTTGAATGAACCTTGCCAGGCTATTCAGCCGTGTACTTCAATGTCAACCACTTCACTGTGGTTCTGGAGTTGTGAGGTGGAGATAGAACATAGAACATAGAACATTACAGCGCAGTACAGGCCTTTTGGCCCTCGATGTTGCGCCGGCCAGTGGACCCTCTAACCTAAACTATTCCAATATCATCCATATGCCTATCCACCGAACATATGAATGCCTCCAAAGTAGGCGAGTCCACAACTGCTGCACCCTCTGTGGCATCCTGCCTCTGACATCCGTCCTATAAATACCACCTCTTAATTTAAAGTTATGTCCCCTCGTGTTGGTCATCACCATCCGAGGAAAAAGGCATTCACTATCCACCCTATCCAATCCCTTGATCATCTTCTACGCCTCAATTAGGTCACCACGTAACCTTCTTCTCTCTAATGAAAATAACCTCAGGTCCCTCAGCCTTTCCTCATAAGGCCTTCCCACCATACCAGGCAACATCCTGGTAAACCTCCTCTGCACCCTTTCCAATGCTTCCACATCTTTCTTATAATGCGGCGACCAGAACTGTATGCAATACTCCAAGTGTGGCCGCACCAGAGTTTTGTACAGTTGTAACATAACCTCACGGCTCCTAAATTCAATCCCTCTACCAATAAAAGCTATCACACCATACGCCTTCTTAAAAACTTTATCAACCTGGGTGCCAACTTTCAAAGAGCTATGTACTTGTACCCCAAGATCCCTCTGCTCGACAACACTGTTAAGGGTCCTTCCATTAGCCCTATATTTCATATGCCTGTTATTCCTACCAAAGTGAATCACCTCACACTTATCCGTATTGAATTCCATTTGCCACCTCACGGCCCAGCTCTGCAACCTATCTATGTCCCTCTGCAAACTGTAACATCCATCCTCGCTGTCTACAACTCCCCCCATTTTGGTATCGTCAGCAAATTTACTAATCCAACCCTCTACACCCTCATCTAGGTCATTTATAAAAATGACAAACAGCAGTGGCCCTAAAACAGATCCTTGAGGTACACCACTTGTAACTGCACTCCAGGTTGAATATTTCCCATCAACACCACCCTCTGTCTTCTATCAGCTAGCCAATTCCTAATCCAATCTGCTAAATCACTTTCAATCCCATGCATCTGCACTTTCTGCAGTAGCCTACCATGGGGAACCTTATCAAACACTTTGCTAAAATCCATATACACTACATCAACTGCCTTACCCTTATCTACCTCTTTGGTCACCTCCTCAAAAAACTCAATAAGGTTTGTGAGGCACGACCTACCCTTCACAAAACCGTGCTGACTATCCCTAATCAATTTATTTCTCTCTAGATGCTTATAAATCCTATCCCTTATAATTCTTTCCAAGACCTTGCCCACAACAGAAGTCAGGCTCATCGGTCTACAATTTCCAGGATGGTCCCTTTTTGAAAAGAGGGACAACATTTGCCATCCTCCAGTCTTCCGGCACTATACCTGTAGCTAACGACGACATGAAGATCAAAGCCAAAGGCTCTGCAATCTCCTCTCTAGCCTCCCAGAGAATCCTGGGGTAAATCCCATCTGGCCCAGGGGACTTATCAATTTTCATACCCTCAAGATTCGCTAACACCTCCTCCTTATGAACCTCAATCCTGCCCAGTCTACAACCTAGTATCGCAGTATTCTCCCCGACAACATTGTCTTTCTCCTGCGTGAATACTGACGAAAAATACTCATTCAGTGTCTCTCCTATCTCCTCAGGCTCCACGCACAACTTCCCACTGCTATCTCTGACTGGCCCTAATCTTGCCCTAAACAATCTTTTATTATTTATATACCTGTAAAAAGCTTTAGGATTCTCCTTAATCCTATCCGCCAAAGTCATCTCGTGTCCTCTTCTAGCTCTTCTCAACTCCCTCTTTAGCTCCTTCCTGGCTGATTTATAGCTCTCTATTGCCCTAACTGAGCCTTCACGTCTCATCATTATATAAGCCTCCTTCTTCCTCTTCACCAGAGATTCAACTTCCCTAGTACACCATGGTTCCCTCACTCGACCACTTCCTCCCTGCCTGGCAGGTACATATTTATTAAGGACATGCAGAAGCTGTTCCTTAAATATGCTCCACATTTCAGATGTCCCCAGCCCCTGCAATTTCCTGCTCCACCCTATGCATCCTAAATCTCTCCTAATAGCCTCATAATTACCTTTCCCCCAGCTATAACTACTGTTATTCGGTATGTGCCCATCCCTTTCCATCACTAAGGTAAACGTAACCGAATTGTGGTCACTATCACCAAAGTGCTCACCCACCTCCAAGTCTAACACCTGGTCTGGTTCATTACCCAGTACCAAATCCAATATAGCCTCACCTCTTGTTGGCCTATCTACATACTGAGTCATGAAACCTTCCTGCACACATTGAACAAAAACTGACCCCTCTAACGTACTTGAACTATAGCTTTTCCAATCGATATTAGAAAAGTTAAAGTCCCCCATTACAACTACCCTGTTACTTTCACACCTATCCAGGATCAACTTTGCAATCCCTTCCTCTACTTCTCTGGAACTTTTTGGAGGCCTATAAAAAACTCCCAACAGTGTGACCTCTCCTTTCTTGTTTCTAATCTCAGCCCACACTACCTCAGCAGACAAGTCCACATCAAACGTCTTTTCTGCCACCGTAATGCTGTCCTTAACTAACAATGCCACTCCTCCCCCTCTTCTACCACCACCTCTGCTCTGACTGAAACATCTGAACCCCGGAACCTGCAACAACCATTCCTGCCCCTGCTCTATCCACGTCTCTGAAATGGCCACAACATCGAAGTCCCAAGCACCAATCCAGGCTGCAAGTTCATCCACCTTATTGCGTATGCTCCTCGCATTAAAGTATACACACTTCAAACCACCCTCCCGTTTGCCACTATACTGCTGCGACCTAGAAACCTTATCCGTGACCTCCCTATTCACATCCTCCTGTATACTGGCACAACAATTCAGGTTCCCATCCCCCCCCGAATCAGTTTAAACCCCCCCGAATAGCACTGGTAAATTTACCCCCCAAGATATTGGTACCTCTCCGGTTCAGGTGCAGACCATCCCTCTTGTAGAGGTCCCACCTTCCCCAGAATGAGCCCCAGTTGTCCAAATACCTGAACCCTTCCCTCCTGCACCATCCCTTTAGCCACGAGTTCAAGTGTTCTCTCTCCCTGTTCTTTTCTATGCCATCCCGCGGCACAGGTAACAAACCAGAGATAACCACTCCGTTAGTTTTAGCCCTAAGTTTCCACCCTAACTCTCTGAATTTCTGCTTTATATCACCATCCCTTTTCCTACCTATGTCATGGGTGCCTACATGCACCACAACTTGGGGCTGGTTCCCCTCCCCCTTGGATGTTAGCATTGGACTGGGATAAACACAATAAGAAGTCTGATGACACCAGATTTACTTCCGACTGATTTATTTGATAGAGAAACACTGAAAGCTTGTAAGTTTACTATCAAATAAATCGGTTGGATTTAAAACCTGGTGTTGTCAGACTTCTTGCTCTGGAGTTGGCCAGACCAGGTAAGGATGGCATATTTCCTTCCCTAAAGAACATCAGTGAAATGGAGAGGTTTTTACAATAATAAGTGACAGTTTCATGGTCACCATTACTGGCTTTAGATTCCAATTCAAGTTTCATCAGCTGCCAGGGTGAGATTTGAACTCTCGCTCCTAAAGCATTCACTTGAGTCTCTGGATCACTAGTCCAGGGTTAGTTGGATTGGCCATGCTAAATTGCCCCTTAGTGTCAGAGGGATTAGCAGGGTAAATGAGTGGAGTTACAGGGATAGGGTCTGGGTGAACATAAGAACATAAGAAATAGGAACAGGATTAGGCCATCTAGCTCTTTGAGCCTGCCCCACCATTCAATAAGATCATGGCTGATCTGAAGTGGATCAATTTCACTTACCCACCTGCTTCCCATAACTCTTAATTCCCTTATCGACCAGAAATCTATCTACTGTAGGACAGAGGCTGGGTAGGATTATTGTCAATGCAGACATTGAGTCTGTAGTGACAACAATCCCACCCAGGCTTCCTCCTGCGTTGTAGGGATTCTATGATCCTAAGGCAGCACAGTGGCACAGTGGTTAGCACTGTTGCCACACAGTGCCACGGTCCCAGGTTAGATTCCCAGTTTTGGTCACTGTGTGGATTTTGCACACTCTCTCCATGTCTGCGTGGGTTTCCTCCAGGTGCTCTGATTTCTTCTCACAGTTCAAAAATATATGGGTTAGATTGATTGGCTATGCTAAATTGTCCCTTAGCGTTAGGGGAATTAGCAGGGTTATGGGAATAGGATCATGGTGGGACTGTTGTTGGTACAGGCTCAATGGGCTGAATGGCCTCCTTCTACACTATAGGGATTCTATGATTACCACTAGGTCACCAAGTCTGTCGCTGCCATCAACTGAGAATCTTTTTTAACAAATCATAATCAATGTTTTGCATGGTCTTGTTGTGACAGGTGGCGGGAGGGGGAGGGGGGGTTGGTGGGAAGGTGGGGAGCGGGGTGAGGTGGTGAGGAGGCTGGGGGGGGGGTGAGACTGGGGTTTGTGTGCCATGATTAGGGAAATGAATGGAAAGACTCATACAATTAAGCAGAGTTAAAGTGATGTAGGCCATACCAGCCAAAGCTGGTCTTGGATGCTAAGCAAGGAGTTGGATGCTAAGCAAGGTCTCGGGGAGGATGATGGTGGACTGTGAATAATCATAAGTGGCTCTTGGTCAGAGGACAGGCTGAATGTAAAAGGCCCATCCAAAGTAGTCAGAGGGGTGCAAAACCTAGAGGAGTAGCATTTGTGCTATGCAAGTGCCAGGCAAACTATTGTGTATAATTTATTTTTTGATTTGATTTATTATAATCAAATGCATTAACACTCAGTGAAAAGTATTGTTTCTTGCATGCTATAAAGACAAAAATACCATTTATAGAGTTAATCGGGAGGAGGAAAGGGGAGGGTGCAGAATATGGTGTTGCAGTTACAGATAAGGTGTGGAGAAAGATCAGCTTAGTATATGGAACCCCTTTCAAAATTCCCATGGCAGCAGGGAAGAATCTGCTCTTGAATCAGTTGGTTCATATCCTCAGACTTTTGCATCTTTTTCCCAATGGAAGAAGGTGGAAGACAGTAGACAGAAGACAGTCCAGGGTGTGTGTGAAGTCTTTAATTATGCAGGTTGCCTTTCCAAGGCAAAGTGAAGTGTAGGTGGAATCAATGGATGGGATGGACTGGGCTATGTTCACAACTCTTTGTAGTTTGTTGCCTGTTTTGGTCAGACTAAGGAAATCTGAAACGTTGGGTGGAATTTTCTGGTGTCGCTCACTCCGCAAATGGAAAAATCCCATCCGAGGTCAACGGACCTTTCCATGGTCCGCCTGTCGCCCACTCCAATTCCCGTGGTGGGCAGGATGTTAAAATTTGGCCCATTAACTCTGTTTCTATTTCCATCAATGCTGCCAGACCCACTAAAGTTTGGAATTGTACAGAATATAATACAATATACAGCTTTTTTCGCAGATGGTGGTTCTTCAGGTTATTGTTGCAAGCAGTACAAAGTCATTATTTGCCATCAGCAGACTGAAGGAAATAGGTTCACTGAAATACCAAAGCTTAATTGTAGGTGGGAATGTTTGTAAAATGCAATTAGTTTTTGACAGAACACATAAATTCATTTGACCATGCTCCATAACAGGCACTATGTCCCCTCCAATCCATTACAGCATTACTCAGCTCTCCAGATTAATAAAGACAAATTAAGATTCATTATGACACTCCAGTTCCAAGTGACTGCAACAAATAATTTGTTCCATTTCTCTTCTCCCATTTTAAATATCTATAGAGGGGGAATTATCACAAAGCAAGTCATGTAAGAGATGAACAAACGTTTTAACAGGCACGCCAACAGTTCCCCTTGAACTGACAAAACGATTTTTGAACTACTGAGTTTATTGAAGGGATAACCAAGAAGGTAGATAAGGGCAGTGCAGTTGATATTGTCTACATAGACTTCAGCAAGGCCTTTGACAAGTTTGTTGCATAAAGTTAAATCTCAGAATTCAGGGTGAGGTAGCCAATTGAAGGTGGCCAACTGAAAACAAAATTAGTTTGATGACAGAAGGCAGAGTGGTATAGAGGGTTGATTTTCAAAGTGGAGGCCTGTGACCAGCGGTGTGATACAGGGTTCAATGCAGTTTGCACTGATCTTTGTCTTTTATATTCATGATTTAGGAGGCATGGTTGGTAAGTTTGCAGGTGACACCAAGATTGATGACATAGTGGACAGTGAAGAAGGTTATCTGGGACTGCACTGGGATTTTGATCAATTGGGCCAGTGGGCTGATGAATGGCAGATGGAGTTTAATTTAGACAAATGAGAGGTGATGTGTTTTGCTAGATTGAACCAAGGCCGGACTTATTCAGTTAATGGTAGAGTTGTAGAAAAAAGAGATCTAAGGGCACATGTCCATAGCTCCTGGAAAGTGGAGCCAGCATGCTTGGTCGGAAATTCCTCTGAATTCACACTAAACTCAATTGAACGCTGCTGTTTGTCAAATAAATGTAGATATGGGAGGCATGGTGGCATTGTGGTTAGCACTGCTGCCTCACAATGCCAGAGTCCCGAGTTCAACTCCAGCCTTGGATCACTGTCCAAGTGGAGTCTGCATGTTCTCCCCATGTTTATGTGGGTTTTCTTTGTGTGCTCCAGTTTTCTTCACAGTCCAAAGCTGTGCAGATTAGGTTGATTGGCCATGCTAAATTGACCCCAGAGATGGGAATTAGCAGAGTAGATGCTTAGAGTAGTATGAATACAGCTTGGGTGAGATTATGGTCTGTGCAGACATGATGACCAAATGGCCTCTTTTCTGTACTGTAGGGATTCTATATTAATTTAGAAATATATATCACCCTCAGGGTTGACTTGAGATGGGTGTGGATATGGCCTGTGCATGAACTGCCACCAGAGGTTAGAACATAGAAAACATAGAAAAACTACAGCATAAACAGGCCCTTTGGCCCACAAGTTGCGCCGAACATACCTCTACCTACGAGGCTTACCAAAATCTAATTGTGAGAAGACATTACAGATGCAGGATTAAAATGCTTGGTGTGAGTGTAAACAAATTTCAGATTCTGGGCCTTCTGGCTGTAGTCACAAACAGTCTGAAGAAAGGTCAGAGCACATGTGTGTTATGGGGCCCACAGCTCAAGGAGAAAGGTTTTCATTTTAGTTGTAATTTTGTGGAACAAATCACCTGTCCATTATCGGGACATTGGGTAAAACATAAAAAATAGGAACAGGAGTAAGCCAAACAGCTTCGCCAGTCATTAAAATCATAGCTGGTCTTCCATTTCAGCCCCACTTTCCTGCCCTGCGACTAACACAGTGGATAGCACTGCTGCCTCACAGCACAGGGACCTGGGCTCAATTCCCAGCTTGGGTCATTGTGAAGAGTCTGCATGTTCTCTCAGTGTCTGGGTGGATTTCCTCTGGGTGCTCCAGTTTCCCCACATAGTCTGAAAGATACACTGCTATGCTAAATTCTCTCTCAGTACACCGAACAGGTGGCGGAGTGTGGCAACTTGGGGATTTTAACGGTAATTTCATTGCAGTGTTAATGTAAACCTAATTGTAACCAAGAAATGAAGTTTAAACTGTTCACACTTCTCTTTGTTCTTTAATGTGTGAATTATGGAGCGCTCACGTCACAGAAACAGGCCATTTAGCTCTATTGACCTACGTCAGTCTTTAAGCACTACATGGAATTCTTCCCATTCTGCAGTAGAAATTGTTCAATTTTTAAGGCATGGGATTCCACAACATTCTGACACAGTGTCAACTGTTTGGTGAGACTGGAGATTCATGGCAGAGTTCGTTCTTTCTGAATGAAATTAAGAATTTATCAAGAGAATTAAAAGAAGTTAAGGGTTCAATTCTGGCCTTGGGTCACTGTCTGTGTGGAGTTTGTAAGTTCTCCCTGTCTTTGTGGATTTCCTCTGGGTGCTGAGGTTTCCTCCCATAGTCGAAAGATGTACAGGTAACATGGATTAGCCATGCTAAATTGCCTCGTTGTGTCCAAAGTAGGTTAGATGGATTAGCCATGATAAATGCACAGGGTTACGGGGCTAAGGCAGAGGAAGGTTCCTGAGTGGGATGTTCTTTTATAGATTCAATGCAGATTTGATAGGCCAAATGGGCCCTCTTCTGCACTGTAGGGATTAATGGGATAAGGTATTAATGGCTTTTATGGGGATAAGGCCTGGGTGGGATTGTTGTTGGCAACAATCAGGGGATAAGGCCTGGCTGCCTGGGACTGTTGTTGGCACAGGCTCGATGGGCCAAATGACCTTCTTCTGCACTGTAGGGATTCTATTCTATTCAATTTTATCCTATGAAATCAAGGGTAGATTCATTACATTATTAACATCCTGAATCAAGCCAATCTGTTATGACCATTGGAAAGAAAAATCACATTTCAGTTTGTATGCTCAATTAAGAAAACCTGCTGGCTTAGCACAGTAATGGACTCTTTGTCCTGAGGAGAGATCCTCTGCGGATTTAATCATTTTAGTCAGTGATGAAGATCGTTGGAATATTTCCTTCCAGGTGGATATTGCTGTTGAAAAAAACACTTCATTAAAAATGACCCCGTGTCACAATTCAGCACTATCATTTATGGTTCAATTGATCCACTGAGGGAAATTATTGTGTAAATACCTCTTCAGCCCAGAGCCAATGAAGCAATATGTATTCATCCATCTTCACAAAGTTTTAAAGATCTGGATTATATGTTCTCATGCTGTCTCACAGCACCAGGGAGCTGGGTTCAATTCCTGGCTTGGGTCGCTGTCTGTGCAGA
The DNA here is from genome assembly GCA_024679065.1 of Sphyrna mokarran. Classification (NCBI taxonomy): domain Eukaryota; kingdom Metazoa; phylum Chordata; class Chondrichthyes; order Carcharhiniformes; family Carcharhinidae; genus Sphyrna; species Sphyrna mokarran. The sequence goes on along the minus strand of JAGIQG010000001.1, from coordinate 18,409,565 downwards.
GTCTGCACGTTCTCCACATACCTGCGTGGGTTTTCTTCGGGTGCTCCAATATCCTCCCATAGTCCAAAAGACGTGCTGATTAGTTGCATTGGCCACGCTAAATTCTCCTGCAGCACATCCGAACAGGCGCTGGTGTGTGTGACAACTATGGGATTTTCACAGTAACTTTATTGCAGTGTTAATGTAAGCCTACTTACGACACTAAAAATAAACTAAAACTATAAAGTCCATAGGACTTATTTTTCTGATTTCCCACTTTAACGATCTGCCTTTCTCGTTTATCCTATTTCTGCTGGAGGATTTAAGGCTGCCATTAATAATGTTAATAATGAATCAATATTAATGAGGACATCATTAATATCTATCAGAATTAATAATGAAAAGGGCAGCATTGATAATATTATTAATAGAGATAGTCAATAATTAATCACTCTATGGCCATATTAATAATGATTACTTTATAATATTAATGTGTAACGATACGATATGTGAAGAATTAATACTAAGAAGAATTAATTATTAATAGAAACAGCATTATCATAAATATTAATTGAATTAATTATTAATTTGTAACAAGGACATAATTATGATAATGAATTAATAATAATGAGGGCAGTGTTAATAATATTAATCTGCAATTATTCCTAACAACTAGGGCTGCTTTGATTATGATGATTAATTATTAATAAGGGCAGAGTGATAACGATTAATATTGGTTGATGATTATGAAGACAGCGTTTTTTGCGTGTTGCAGGATGGCGATCGTCACCTCCAGACGTCATCACAAGTCCCCTCATTTCTTCCTGAGGATAGGAACCAGAGTCAGTCGCTTAGCACATCGAGCTCATTCCAAATTTCACTGATGCTGTAGCCCACAAAAGGAATGGATGGGGTGGCGGGGCAGGGGAGGGGGGTACCAAGCAGAGGCCGATTGACATTGGGCAGGATTTTCTGGTTTTGGGACAAGCACGCTGGAAAATCCCTCCCATCATGCCTGTATCGACCTAACCCACATATCATTGTTTAAGAGGATTAGCGGGGTAAACGTATTTACTCCGCTAATCTGTCTGACACTGAGGGATAATTTAACATGCCAATCACGCATCTTTCAGACACATTTTGCACAGCCAACCCATGTAACATCTTTGGACTGTGAGAGGAAACCGGAGCACATGGAGGAAACCTATGTAGACATTGGGAGAACATGCAAACTCCACATAGACAATCACCTGAGACTATTGAACCCAGGTCCCTGGTGCTATGAAGTAGCAGGACTAAACATTATCCCACCATGGAAATCCAGGGATACCACGCTGTGGTTGCTATAAATCATAATAAAGCAAGTCAAATGCATTATTTCAAAGAAGGTTCTTTGCGTAATGAAATGGCAAAGTTTAACAATAACAGTAACTCAATAGTATAGTAATAACTATGAAAACAGGAGTATTAGTAAAACAGGTCTTGTTTTCAGAATACTCTTTCGCAGATTAAAAAACCCTTCAAAATCCGCACCTGCTCAGACACTAGCAAAACAATCACAGAGGAGAAAGGCAATATTTTCAATTGATACAAAACCAGACGTAACAACATTAAAGATCATAGGATCCTACGGTGCAGAAAGAAACCATTTAACCCACTGAGTCTGCAACGACTACAATCCCACCCAAGTCCTACCCCCATAACCCATGCATTTACCCTAGCTAGTCCTCCTGATACCAAAGGGCAATTTATTATGGCCAATCCACCTAACACACACATCTTTGGACTGTGGGAGGAAACCAGAGCATCCGGAGGAAATCACAGGGGAAATGTGCACCTCACCCAGCACATCTTTCAGAGTGTGGGACGAAACCGGAGCATCCAGAGAAAACCCACAGGAGAAATGTGCAAACTCCACACAAGACAGTGACACAAGCCAGAAATCGAATCTGGGTCCCTGGCGCTGTGAAGCAGCAGTGCTAACCACCGTGCCACCCTGGGTCACGGATTTTGAATGGGATAGGCATCTGAAGAAAAGAGATAATGGGAAATGCTCAAAGGAATAGGGTTAAGTAAATTGCTCTTGCAGAGTACCAGCATTGGCCCAAATGACTGAATGGCCTCCTTCTGCGCTATAATCTTGCTACGATTTCATTCTATGATTCACTTTAGAAGGTTGAATTTAAACCCAGTCCAATGGAATCGATGCCAGTTTTGCGTGTGCCTCAGACCTCAGCATTCAGACACAGGGATTATTCCCCCGTGTGTTCAACGCCTTCTGTGCCTAACTTTGCCAATGCAAAAGAGAACAATTTCAGGCTCTAAATTAGCACACGAGGAGTTGCTGTGGATACAAACATAATTGGATTTTCAGAAAGGGTTTCTATGTCAGAAGATAAAAGCTTGCAAAATTAATAGAAAATTAGCCAACTGAATTGAAAGGTGGCTTGGGAATAGAAAGCAGGAAGAGATAATAAATGGGAAAGTTTCTGTTTGGGAACAGTAACTAATGATTTCTGCAGAGGTCTGTTCTGGGTCATTTAGAGCTTTGAGCAACAGAGAAGACACATTTATGTTCATTTTTTTTCAAAATGCTCATGTTATCAAAGGCAAAGGATATCAGTGCAAAGTAATTAAACACTACTTAGCATCAACGATAAAGATCAAAGCACATCTCGGCTTGATAGAAAGCTACAAACTTTGGGGTTCAAGCAGGAGTGATGGTTATAGGGGACATACAGCTGAAATGCTTATAGGGGATAGAACAGAGTGATGGTTAAAGGGGATATATGGGGTGATGGTTACGGGGAAAGATGGGAGTGATGGTTATAAAGGATAGATGGGAACAAGAGATTGGAGAGGCACTGAATAAATATTTCTCTTCGGTATTCATGCAGGGAGATGTCAATGTAGTTGTGGAGAACACTGAGGTACAGGGTTGCAAAATGGAAAGTATTGAAGTAGATAGGGAGGATGTGCTAGATATTCTTGAGGGTTTGAAGTTGGATAAGTCCCCTGGGCCGGACGGGATTTACCCTAGGATTCTCTGGGAGGCAAGAGAGGCGATTGCAGAGCCTCTGGCTCTGATCTTCAGGTCGTCGTTGGTTACGGGTGTGGTTCCGGAGGACTGGAGGATAGCGAATGTGGTCCAATTGTTCAAGAAGGGGAAGAGAGACCTTCCAGGGAATTATAGGCCAGTGAGTCTTACTTCTGTTGTGGGCAAAGTATTGGAGAGAATTATTAGGGATAGGATTTTATAGTTATTTAGAGAGAAATGAATTGATTGGGGATAGTCAGCATGGTTTTGTGAAGGGTAGGTCGTGCCTTACTAACCTCATTGAGTTTTTTGAAAAAGTGACCAAAGAGGTGGATGTGGGTAAGGCGGTTGATGTGGTATATATGGACTTTAGTAAGGCGTTTGATAAGGTGGCCCATGGTAGACTTCTGCAGAAAATGCAGATGTATGGGATAGAGGGTGATTTAGCTAATTGGATTAGGAATTGGCTAGCAGATAGAAGACAGAGGGTGGTGGTTGATGGGAGATATTCATCGTGGAGTTCGGTTACAAGTGGTGTGCCTCAGGGGTCTGTTTTGGGGCCCCTGCTGCTGGAAATTTTTATAAATGATCTGGATGAGGGTATTGAAGGATGGATTAGTAAATTTGCAGATGACACTAAAGTCAGTGGAGTGGTAGATAGTGAAGAGGGGTGTTATAGTTTGCAGAGAGACTTGGACAAGTTGCAGAGCTGGGCCGAGAGGTGGCAAATGGAGTTTTAATGTGGAAAAGTGTGAGGTAATTCACTTTGGCAGGAATAACAAGTGTGTAGAGTATAGGGCTAATGGTAGGACTCTTAATAGTGTTGAAGAACAGAGGGATCTTGGTGTATTTGTGCATAGATCCCTGAAAGTAAGCAGTCAAGTCGATAAGGTTGTTAAGAAGGCATACGGAGTCTTAGCTTTTATTGGTAGGGGGATTGAATTTCAGAACCCCAACGTTATGTTGCAACTGTACAAAACTCTAGTGCGGCCGCACTTGGAGTATTGTGTGCAGTTCTGGTCCCCACATTATAAGAAAGATGTGGAGGCATTGGAGAGGGTACAGAGGAGGTTTACCAGGATGTTGCCTGGTATGGAGGGCAGGTCTTATGAAGAGAGGCTGAGGAATTTGAGGTTGTTTTCGTTAGAAAGGAGGCGGCTAAGAGGGGACCTTATTGAAGCATATAAGATGATTAGAGGTTTAGATAGGGTGGACAGTGATAGCCTTTTTCCTAGGATGGAGAAAGCTAGCACGAGGGGCACAGCTTTAAATTAAGGGGTGATAGTTATAGGACGGATATCAGAGGTAGGTTCTTTACCCAGAGGGTGGTTAGGGAGTGGAATGCCCTGCCTGCGGCAGTTGTAGATGCGCCAAGTTTGGTGGCGTTTAAGAGGTTAGTTGATAAGTTTATGGAAGAGAAGGGAATGGTTTAGTTTGGAGGGTCATTGCTTTTTTATAATGGTAGGCGCAACATCGAAGGCCGAAGGGCCTGTTCTGCGCTTTAATGTTCTATGTTCTATGTTCTATGTTCTATAAGAACATAAAAACATAAGAAATAGGAACAGGAGTAGGCCATCCATTCCTTCGAGCCTGCCCTGCCATTCAACAAGATCATGGCTGATCTGAAGTAGATCAGTTCCATTTTCCTGCTTTCTCACTTTCATGGGAGTAATGGTAATGGAGATAGGCAGGAGTGATGGTTATAGGGGTAAAATTGTAGTGATGGTTATGGAGGAGACACAGGAGTGATTGTTGTAGGGGATAGACAGGATTAATGGATACAGGGTATAGAGATGAGTGATTGTTACAGGGATAGACAGGTTGATGGTTATAGGAGATAGATAGGAATGATAGCTATAGGGGATAGATGGGACTGTTGGTTATAGGGAATAAATGGAAGTGATAGTTATAGAGGATAGTTGGAAGTGATTGTTTCAGGGGTTAGGCGGTGGTGATGGTTGTGGGAGATGGACAGGAGTGATGGTTATAGGGATAGACAGAAGTGATGGTTACATTGGGTAGACAAGCCTGCACCTAATTCATATATGTATAGGGGATATATGGGGGGTTACGATTTTAAGGGAAAGATGGGAGTGATGGTTATAAAGGACAGATGATGGACCTCAGTAATATCAATCATTGTTTAAAAAGCAAGTGGAATAAATTGAAAAAGAAAATGAAACACAGGGAAAGGTCAGCTGATCCAGTGAAAGGGCTGGATTTTTATACTGAGGCGGGTAGCTCAGATTGGGGATTTTCCTGACCTGACAAACTTGTCTCATTGTAGTCTTGATCATATTCAATTTTCATTCTAAGCATGCAGTGGATGAGATCGAGTTGGGCTTCCTGGTTCTGTAAACAGATTGTTAAGGATAGAGATTGTAGACCAGTTCAGGAAGGAGTCATGTTAGATCTGGTATAGAGAGATGAGCCAAGCCAGGTGATCAAACTTTCAGTAGGAGAGCATTTTGGAAACAGTGATCATTATTCCGTAAGTTTTAAGGTGCTTGTGGATAGGACAAGGATAGTTCTCAGGCAAGGTGTTAAATTGGGGAAAGACTAACTATAATAACATTAGATAGGATTTGAACAGTGTAGATTGGGACAGGCTATTTGAGGGTAAATCAACATCTGACATGTGGGAGTCATTCAAATGTCAATTGATTAAAATTCAAGACTGGCAAGTATCTGTGTGGATGAAGGAAAAGTTTGATAAGTATTGGGAACCCTGGATGATGAGGGATATTGTGAGCCTTGTCAAAAAGGAAAATGAAGCATTCGTAAAGTCTAAAAGACTTAAGACAGGGGAAGCTCTTGAAGAATATAAAGGACATCGGAAAGAACTTAAGAAAGGAGTCAGAAGGGCTAAAAGGGATCATGAAAAGTCCTTGGCAAACAGGATTAAGGAAATCCTAAGATATTTTATGTAAAGAGCAAGAGGGTAACCAGGGAAATGTTTGATCCATTCATGGATAATGGAAGGAATCTATGCATTGAATTAGAGGGACTGAGTGAGATACTAAATGAATACTTTGCCTCACTATTTATCAAAGATAGGGGCTTGCTGGATGAGGAGCCTAAGATAGGGTGTGCATCATGTTGATATCAAAAAGGAGGAGGTGTTGGGTGTCTTAAAAAGCATTAAAGTAGATAATGTCCTGATGGGATCTATCCCAGAACACTGAGGTAGTTAAGGGTGGAAATTTCTGGGGCCTTGACAAAATTTTGTATCCTCATTGGCTATAGGTGAAGTTCCAGAGGACTGGAGAATAGCTAATGTTGTTCCTTTGTTTAAGAAAAAAACACTTTTCTAGGAAATTATAGGTCAATGAGCCTTACGTCACTGGTAGCAAAATTATTGGAAAAAAAACTCTTAGGGACAGGAAATACTCACATTCGGAAACAAATTGACTTATTAGTGATAGCATGGTTTTCTGATGAGGGAGGTCATGTCTCATTAACTTGATTGAGTGTTTTGAGGAAGTACAAAGATGATAGATGAGGGAAAGACAGTAGATATTGTATACATGGACTTCAGTAAAGCCTTTGACAAGGGACCTCATTGTAGACTGGTGTGAGAGGTAAAGTCACAGGGGATTAGACAAGATCTGGCAAGATAGGTACGGAACTGGCTAGGAAATAGAAGGCAGAGGCTAGAATAGAGGAGTGTTTTTCCTGTGACTAGAGATGTTCTACAGGGATCAGTTCTGGGACCTTTATTATCTGGAGTATAGATAAATGATTTGGAGGAAACTGTAGCTGGTCTGATTAATAAGTTCGCAGACGAAGGACATATTGTTGGAGTTGTGGAGAGTGAAGAGAATTGTCAGAAGATATAGTACAGATGTAGACCAGTTGGAGGCTTGGGTGGAGAAATGGCAGATAGAATTTCATCCTGATAAGTGTGAAGTAATGCATTTTGGAAAATCCAGTGCATGTAGGATTTATAAAGTAAATGGTACAAGACTTAAGAGTACTGACAGTTGGAGTTTAATCCGGACAAATGTGAGGAAATTCCTTTTTTGATGTATTAATACAGTTTGGAAATATACAGTGAATGGGAGAAACCTAAAGAGTATTGATCGGCAGAGGTATCTAGGTTTACAGGTACACAGGTCACTGAAAGTGGCAATGCAGGTGGAAAAGTTAATCAAGAATTTTTATGGCATGTTTGCCTTCATCACCAGTGAATTGAGTTTAAAAATTGGCAAATCATGATGCATCTTTATGGATCTTTAGTTATAGATTCGTAACGCTATAGAGGTGTCCAGCTTGGAAATAGGCCCTTTGGCCAACTTGTCCATGCCATCCTATTTTTAAACCACTAAGCCTCGACGAAATGCCTGTATTTGGCCAATGTCCCTCTATATCTATCTTACCCAAGTAATTGTGACAGAAAGATACCTGCCTCTACTACTACCTCTTGTAGCTTGTTCTAGATATCTGTATGAAAAAAAAAGTCCCTCTAGACATTTTTGTATCTCTCACCTTAAACCTATGCCCTCTAGTTTTACACTCCCTTAACTGATCACTCCTTACCATCCTATGCTCCAGACATCCCAGTCTATACAGCATCTCCTAATAACTCAAACCATCAAGTCTCGGTAGCATCCTAGTAAATCATTATTAGACTGCACATGAAATATAGTGTTCAATTCTGGTCACCACACTATCAGAAGGATATGGAGGCTTTGGAGAGGGTACAGAAAAGATTTACCAGGAAGTTTCCTGGTATGAAGGACATTAGCTATGAGCAGAGATTGGAGAAACTTGTTTTGCTCTCACTGAAAAGTGGGGGCGGTCTGATAGAAGCCTACAAGATTATACAGGGCATGGACAGAATGGATAGTCAAAGCTTTTTCCAGGGTGGAAGAGTCAATTGCAAGGGGCATAGGTTTAATGTGTGAACAGTGATGTATGAGGCACATTTTATACGAGAAGGTGTTAGGTGTCTGGAACTCGCTGCTGGGGGAGATAGTGGAAGCAAGTATGATAGCAACTTTTAAGGGGCTTCTTAACAAATACACTAATAGGATAGAAATAGAGGGATATGGTCCTGGAAGGGTATGGGGTTTTAGTTCAGATAAGCTGCAGGCTTGGAGAGTCAAAGGGCCTTTTTCTGTGCTGTAACTTTCTTTGTTGTTTGTTTTTCTTGTAACTTGTCATTTTAATTCTCCATCTAGCTCCGACCTTTACGTTCACAGTCTGTGTTCCAGTGACGCTCAATACAAGCTAGAGGAACAGCACCTCATCTTGTGGCTCAGCACTCTACAGTCTTCTGAGTGAACTTTGAGCTCAATAGCTTTCATATTATAACCTTTGCACTCATCTTGTTTTGTATTTTGGTTTGCTTTTCATGGTTTCTTTCCTTGTTCCTTTACTTTGTATTCAGATGGCTGCTATCAAGTCATTCATAATGCATCCGGATACATCTTTCTTTATCCATTACCACTCCCTCTTGTAATTTAATCTTGCCAACACTTTTGTAGACCCTCCCTTTTGTTCTTTCTCACTCTGTTCCCATTCACTTGCTCAAAATAGATTACATTTATAGTCTTTGCTCAGTTCTGTTGAAAAGGACTTGACCTGAAACGTTAAATCTCTTTCTTTCTTCATGTATGCTCCCGGACCTGTTGAGTATTTCCAGTATACTGAGACTGTCACTCCCGATTCCTGATAACCCCCACCCACAAATCAAGAGAAATGCCCTTTCTGCATCAACCCTATCAAAACCCTGTAAAAGTTTTCAAGTTTGAATGAGGCCACCTTGCATTCATCTAAACATGAAAAAGCAAAGACCCAAAAGGCAATCTTACCACTGTGCCCCGCTGGCTAACGGATGAGATGAGGTGGTAAGATTGCAAGAGACTACTGCCACTCTGCAACAGTGATTGTTGCAGGGAGGGAGGGTGGCAGTTGTTCTGGGTGGAATGGTGGGGGTGCGGCGGTGGGCTCACAATTCACCACAGGAGTTCTGGAGTAGTGGGAGCAATGGGAGAAGTTGTGGCTGCAAAGGTCAGCTGATAGCAGAAGAGGTAGTGACAGGTCTCTGCTGCTCTCAGAGCACATGTGCGATGGTGCCCTCTGCTGCTATGAGCCAGGTTTTGGGCAATTTGGGCCCTGCCTACTCCCCAACTGGCAAGAAACAGACTGAGGCTTTTTAATGCACAGAGTGATAAGATTTGCCTGCTGGCATCACCAAAATAATGGATCTGAAACTTACCCATTTTCACGCTCATTTTGGATTTAGAATTGTTTTGATAAGATCGCCATCACCACCCCCAGTCTATTTAATCTTTTCTCAAGGCCCATTCCTGCATCTCAGAAATTAATTTAGTGAACCTTCACTGCACTTCAACTATGATAAGAATACATTTCCTTCAGTAAGGCTAAAACTGCACACAATATTCCAGGTTCGATCTCACCAAGGTTCTATATAATCGCAGTAAAACACCTTTACTCCTGATACTCAAATCCTCTTGTAATAATGGTCAAACTATTATTTGCCTTCTTAATTGCTTTGTAATATCAAATGGTGAGATTAAATTAAATAAATCTGTAATAGTAACCACAAAATAAAGTTTATTTATCAGTCACAAGTACGACTTACGTTAGTACTGCAACGAAGTTACTACGAAATTCCCCTAGCCACCACATTCCAACACCTGTTCAGGTCCACACACCTAACCAGCACATCTTTCACACTGTGGGAGGAAAGCAGAGCACATGGAGGAAATCCACACAGACACAGAGAGAATGTGTAAAAGCCACACAGACAATGACCCAAGCTGGGAATTAAACCCAGGTCCCTGATGCTGTAAGGCAGCCATGCTAACCCCTGTGTCATCGTGCCACCCACTGTTGGATTGCTGTTAGAAACAGCTCTTGTTGAAGGAAACCAGTATTTGTAAGGAAATAGTGCTGGAATATTAATGGTGTTAAAGGCTGCCAAATCACCAGGGCTCGATAATCAACATTTCAAAGTATTTATGGAAGTGGCCCTGGAAATGCTGGATGCGTTGGTGGTCATCTTCCAAAACTCTGCTGATTCTGGAGCAATTCCTACATTTCTGTTTCACTGATGTAAGCATTCTGTGTGAATGAGTGAAAGCAAAAAGAAAATGGCACTGTCCTTCTCAGTCTTAGCTGAATTCAGTTGTATCTCAGTTAGTGGCTCTCTTGCCTCAGAGTCACTATGTTCAGTTTCTCCTCTGGGAGGCTTCAGTTTGAAAATCAAGACTGAGATTGTCTAAAGGGGTGATGGTTAGGTGGATTGGCCACGTTAAATTGCCCTTTCGTATCACAGGGAATAGCTGGGGTAAAAGTATGGGGTTATCGGGATAGGGCCTGGTTGGGATTATGTTGGTACAGATTTGATCTGCCAAATGGCCTCCTTCTGCATTGTAGCACTCTCACAGAAATCCTACAGTGCAGAAAAAGGCCGTTTGGCTTATCGAGTCTGCACCGACCACAATCCCACCCACGTCCTAATCCTATATCCCTACATATTTACCCATTAATCCCTCTACTTATGCATCCCAGGACTCTAAGGGGCAATTTTAGCATGGCCAATCAACCTAACCCACATATCTTTGGACTGTGGGAGGAGACTAGAGCACCCAGAGGAAACCCATGCAGGTATGAGGATGGTGATTGAATGGAATTGGTTGCCGTCAGTGGTGGTAGAGGCGAACTCGCTGAGGTCTTTTAAGAGACTTCTGGATGAGTACGTGGGATTTAATGGGATTGGGAGTTACAGATAGTTCTTTGGCCTGGTAGGTACTGATATGATCAGCACAACTTGTGGGCTGAAGGGCCTGTTTGTGCTGTAGTGTTCTATGTTCTATGTTCTAATGTACAAACTCCACTCAAACAGTGACCCAAGACAAGAAACAAACCTAGGTGCCTGGAGCTATGAAGCAGCAGTGCTAACCACTGTGCTACTGTGCCACGTTGTTATTCCAGTGTAGTACTGAGGGAATCTGCCTCCTTAGAGACCCTTTTGAGTAAGACATTAAAGCAGGGCCCCAGCTGTCCCCAAGGGTGGAGGTAAAAGATCCCATTGTACTTTCTGGAAGAAGAACTGGGGGGGTTATGTTAGGTGTCCTGGCCAATATTTAGCCTTCAGTCATGCATCATATAAAACAGATTATCTGACCATCAATACATCACTTCATTTAGAAGTTTGTAATACGCAAATTGGCTGTCAAGTTCCTTACATTACAATGGTGAGTACACTTCACAAGTACATCATTGGCTATAAAGTACCCTGAGCTATCTGGTGATGCTAATTCCACAAAACCAATGTTGACTAAGATAATCAAAAGCAGAAAATGCACCAAAGGCCCCATTTTTATTTCAAAGGTTGGATGATCCTAGGCAGAATAAAGATGATTTATAATTACTCTATCAGTCATGCTTGGTGACCACACTGCTGGAAGTGCCTAGGATTGATTTTATGCCCATAATTTGGATTATGCAACTATCCCCAGCTCATTGCTCTTTGCTACAGAAAGAATCAATTTGTAGTATGTAACTACATATCACACACTGCGTTTTGCTGGAAGAAGTAGCAACTTGCTTTGTGTAACTATTCACTACTTACTGCATTTTCTGTTGTAGTCAACAAATTGATGTAATATCAGTTAGTTGCCTGGAGATTCTTCCGATCTGCTTCCAACCTATTGACTGACACATTGGCACCACGATGGGTGAGACGAAGGCCTAGTGGTATTTCTCTATTCACTCGTGGGACCTGGGCATTGCTGGCTGGCCTGCATTTATTGCCCGTCCTTAGTTGCCCTTGAGAAGGTGATGGTGAGCTGCCATCTTGAATCGTTGCAGTCCATGTGTTGTGGGTTGACCCACAATGCAGGTAAGGAGGGAATTCCAGGATTTTGACCCAGTGACTATGAATGAATGGCAATATATTTCCAAGTCAAGATGGTGTGTGTCTTGGAGGGGAATTGAAAGTGATGGTGTTTCCATGTATCTGCTAACTTTATCCTTAACACTAAACTATTAATCCAGAAACTCAGCTAATGTCCTGGGGAACTGGGTTCAAATTCCACTATGGCAGTTGGTAGAATTTGAATTCAAAAATAAAAAAACAGAATTAAGAATCTACTGATGACCATGAAACAATTGTCATTTGTCATAGAGTCATAGATTCATAGAGGTTTACAGCATGGAAACAGGCCCTTTGGCCCCATTTGTCTATTCCAACCTTTTTTTAAACCCCAAAGCTAATTCCAATTGCCTGCATTTGGCCAATATCCCACTATACCTATCTTAACAGTGTAACTGTCTAAATTCTTTTTAAAAGACAAAACTGTACCCATCCCCTTCCATTACTTCCGGAAGTTTGTTCCAGACACTCACCTAGTTCTGTGTGAAAAAAATGCACTTTTGTATCTCTCCCCCTTACCTTAAATATAGGTCCTTTAATTTTAGACTCCCCTACCTTTGGGAAAAGATATTGACTATCTAGCTGATCTGTATTCCTCATTATTTTTTAGAACTCTATAAGATCAGTCCTCAGCCTGCTATGCTCCAGAAAAAAAGCCCCAGTCTATCCAGCCTCTCTTATAAATCAAACCAACAAATCCTGGTAGCATCCTAGTAAATCTTTTCTGCACTCTTTCTAGTTTAATAATAAGAACATAAGAACAGAAGAGATAGGAGCAGGAGTCAGCCATGTAGCCCCTTGAGACTGCCCTGCCATTCAATAAGATCATGGCTAATCTGATAGTGGTCTAGTTCCAATTACCAGCCTATTCCCCATAACTTTAATTCCTTTATTGGTCAAAAATCTATCTATCTGTGATTTAAACACATTTAACGAGGTAACCTCCTCTGCCAAAGATTCACTACCCTCTGGGAGAAGAAGGTCCTCCTCAATTCTATTCCAAATTGATTCCCCCCTGATTTTTCCTTATTTTGATGCTATGCCCTCTAGTTCTTGTTTCTATTCTAAATAGAAATAATCTCTGTGATTCTATCCTGTCTAGCCCCTTCATTATCTTATATATCTCTATTAATCTTCCCTCAGATTTCTAAATTCTAATGAGTGCAAGCCCAGTCTACTCAATCTCTCCTCAAGCTAACCACCTCATCTCCAGAACCAAGTTAGTGAACCTTCTCTGCACCCCCTCCAAAGCTAATATATCCTTCCTTAAATAAGGGGACCAAAATTGCACACAGTACTCTAGATGCAGCCTTCCAGTACCTTGTACAAGTGCAGCAAGACCTCCCTGCTTTTATACTCCATCCCTCTTGCAATAAAAGCCAACGTTCCATTTACCTTCTTGACCACCTGCTACACCTGCAAACTGAGTTTTTGTGAATCATGCACAAGGATCTCCATGTCATAATTTTTCACCATTTAAATAATAGTCCATTTTGCTATTATTCTTTCCAAAGTGGATAACCTCACACTTGCCAACTTTATACTCCATCTGCCAGATCCTTGCCCACTCACTTAGACTATCCGAACCTCTCTGCAGACTTTCTGTGTCCTCCATGCAATTGCTTTCCCACTCATTCCGCAAACTTTGTTACCCTACACTTGGTCCCCTCCTCCAGATCGTCTATATATATGGTAAACAATTGAGGCCCCAACACCAATCCCTGCAGCACGCCACAAGTCACCACCTGCCAACGGGAAGAGCACCCATTTATTCCAACTCTCTTGCTTTTTATTAGATAGCCAATCTTCAATCCACACTAACAGTTTACCCCAACTCCATGTACCTTTGTCTTTTGCAGCAACGTTCCTTATCGAATACCTTCTGGAAATCTAAATTCACCACATCCATGGGTTCCCCTCTGTCAACCACACTCATTACATCTTCATAAAAATCCAGTCAAACATAACTTTCCCTTCATGCTGCTTCTGCTTAATTGAATCTTTCTTTTTCAGGTATCCTGCTATTTTTTCCTTAATGATAGATTCCAGCATTTTCCCAACTACGGATGTTAAGCTAACCGGCCTGCAGTTACCCACCTTTTGTCTACCTTCCTTTTTAATCAGTGGTGTTACATTAGCTGTTTTCCAATCAGCTGGCACCTCCCCACAGTCCAGCGAATTTTAATAAATTACAACTAATCATCTGCTATTACTTCCGCCATTTCTTTTATTATCCTGGTTTGCACTCTATCCGGACCTGGGGATTTATCTACCTTTAATTCCATTAGCCTACCCAGCCCTACCTCTTTAGTAATAGTGATCGTTTCAAGGCTGTCATCCCCCCTACAGTCCCATGATGGTCAATTATCAGTATGCTATTTGTGTCCTACACTGTGAAGACTGACACAACAAACTTGTTTAAGGCCTCGGCCATCTCATTGTTTCCCATCATTATAGAATATAGAATATAGAATATAGATATTATATCTCCCTTCTCATCTTCTAAGAGCCCAACATTTACTTCAGCCGTTCTTTTCCATTGTATATATTTGTAAAAACTTTTACTATCAGTTAGTTTCATAATCAATCTTTCATTTCTTTATCACTTTTTCTGAGTAGTTCTTTGTTGTTTTTTTAAAGCTTTCCCAATCTTCTAGTTCTCTCGTAATTTTGGCCACTCTGTACATATTGGTTTTTAATTGTTTGACATGGACACATAGAAACTCTGCAGTGCTGAAGGAGGCCATGCGGCCCATTGAGTCTGTACCAACAATCTCACCCTGGCCCTATTCCCATAATCCCCCAAATTTGTGCTGCTAATCCTTCGAACATACGCATCCCAGGAAACTAAGGGGCATTTAGAACATAGAACATAGAACATGTTACAGCACAGAACAGGCCCTTCGGCCTTCGATGTTGCGCCGATCAATATAAAAAGCAATGCCCCCCCAAACTAAACCATTCCCTTCTCTTCCATATACTTATCAACTAACCTCTTAAACGCCACCAAACTTGGCGCATCTACAACCGCAGCAGGCAGGGCATTCCACTCCCGAACCACCCTTTGGGTAAAGAACCTGCCTCTGATATCCGTCCTATAACTATCACCCCTTAATTTAAAGCTGTGTCCCCTTGTGCTAGCTTTTTCCATCCTAGGAAAAAGGCTATCACTGTCCACCCTATCTAAACCTCTAATCATCTTATATGTTTCGATAAGGTCCCCTCTTAGCCGCCTCCTTTCTAACGAAAACAACCTCAAATCCCTCAGCCTCTCCTCATAAGACCTGCCCTCCATACCAGGCAACATCCTGGTAAACCTCCTCTGTACCCTCTCCAATGCCTCCACATCTTTCTTATAATGTGGGGACCAGAACTGCACACAATACTCCAAGTGCGGCCGCACTAGAGTTTTGTACAGTTGCAACATGACGTTGCGGCTCCGAAATTCAATCCCTCTACCAATAAAAGCCAAGACTCCATATGCCTTCCTAACAACCTTATCGACCTGACTGCCTACTTTCAGGGATCTATGCACATACACACCAAGATCCCTCTGTTCATCTAGACTACTAAGAATCCTACCATTTGCCCTATACTCTACACATTTATTATTTCTGCCATAGTGCATTACCTCACACTTTTCCACATTAAACTCCATTTGCCACCTCTCGGCCCAGCTCTGCAACTTGTCCAAGTCCCTCTGCAAACTATAACACCCCTCTTCACTATCTACCACTCCACCGACTTTAGTGTCATCTGCAAATTTACTAATCCATCCTTCAATACCCTCATCCAGATCATTTATAAAAATTACAAACAGCAGGGGCCCCAAAACAGACCCCTGAGGTACACCACTTGTCACCACTTGTGGCCATTTAGCATGGCCAATGCACCCTAACTTGCACATCTTTGGAGGAAAGTGGAGCACTTGGAGGAAGCACACATAGACATGGGAAAAACATGCAAATTCCACACAGGCAGTGCCAGGTATCGCTTGATTGTTGACTAATACCTTGAAAAAGAAGCAAAGAAAGGCTATGATGAGACACTTAACAACCTTCTGGGCATTCAGTTGGTATCAATAACTTCAGACCATGAACTTTCTTCTCCAACTTGATCTTCCTTTCTTAATCCAATTTTTTCTTTGTCCCATTGCCCGGTCCCACCCAGGCCTCTGACCACCTCTGCACTCAGTACTTTTACTAGGCCTAACATGCTTTCCCCACCTGGACTGCTGGGTTAGTCATTAAGTGAGAAAGGTTCCAGAAAAGATTTACTAGGATCTGAAATGTGGAACTTATTCAAGGAACAGCTACTGCGAGTCCTTGACAAACATGTACCTGTCAGGCAGGGAGGAAGTGGTAGAGCCAGGGAACCGTGGTGTACTAAGGAAGTTAGTTCACGAGTGAGAAGAAAAAAGGAGGCTTATATAAAGCTGAGACGTGAAGGCTCGGTTAGGGCACTGGACAGTTATAAATTAGCCAGCAGGAAGCTAAAAACGCTGGTTAGACCTCATTTGGAATACTGCGTCCAGTTCTGGTCACCTTCCTACCGGAAGGACGTGGAGACTCTGGAGAGAGTGCAGAGGAGGTTTACCAGGATGCTGCCTGGTATGGAAGGTCTGAGTTACGAGGAGAGATTAGGCAAATTGGGACTGTTTTCCTTAGAAAGACGTAGACTTAGAGGAGATCTGATAGAGGTGTACAAGATTTTGAAGGGGATAGATAGAGTAAACAGGGTTAAGCTTTTTCCTAGGATGGACTCAAATAGCACGAGGGGTCACGGGCTTAGGGTGAGGGGGGTAAGGTATAATTTGGATGCCAGAGGGAGTTTTTTCACACAGAGGGTGGTGGGGGTATGGAATGCGCTGCCAAGTAAAGTGGTGGAGGCAGGTAGTTTGGAGTTATTTAAGAAATACTTAGATGGGCACATGAACAGAATGGGAATGGAGGGGTATAGAAAACTGATTTAAAATAGGGATCATGAGCCTTGGGAGTCCCTGGGAAGTGTGTAAATAGATGATGATATTGATGTACTTGTTTTTATCCTACAGGTGCTTTGGTCCACCTTGTTGTCTAACAAGGGGCATACACGCGATGGGTCGTGAGAGGGCTGCTCTTGGATTTTTTCGAGAGTATCCTAGTGCTTCACGTCGTTAGTGTACGCTTGACCTGGACCATCTGATGGGCAACACGACAGCTCAGTGACTATCGCTGTGCTGTGCAGATACATGGATTTGGGCCTGTGTCTGTGGGAGTTTGCGCATTCTCCCCGTGCTTGCGTGGGTTTTCTCCGGGTGCTCCGGTTTCCTCCCACATCCCAAAGATGTGCTCTTAGGCTAATTGGCAAAACAAATTCTCCCTAAATTGTCTCAAATTTGGTTTTTAATCCATAGATCTATAAACATGGACAGGGATCACGGGTAGAGGTGGGAACATCAGGGTGGCGGCATGGGCTCGTTGGGCCGAAGGGCCTGTTTCCTGTGCTGTTTTGTTCTTCGTTCTTTGTTCTAAATAGCAAGATAGGAAGAGCGAGAAGAGGACATGAGAAGACTTTGGCGAATAGGATTAAGGAGAACCCTAAAGCTTTTTATAGATATGTTAAGAAAAAAAGATTGGTTAGGGCAAGATTAGGGCCAGTCAGAGACAGTAGTGGGAAGTTATGCATGGAGCCTGTAGAGATTGGAGAGGTACTGAATGAGTATTTTTCATCAGTCTTCATGTGGGAAAATGTCAATGGAGGTGGGGAGAATACTGGGATACAGGGTTGTAGACTAGACGGGATAGACATACATAAGGCGGAGGTGTTAGCTATTCTTGAGAGTATGAAAATAGATAAGTCCCCTGGGTCGGATGGGATTTATTCCAGGTTACTCTGGGAGGCTAGAGAGAAGATTGTAGAGCCTTTGACTTTGATCTTCATGTTATCATTGGCTACAGATATAGTGCCAGAAGACTGGAGGATGGCAAATGTTTTCCCCTTGTTTAAGAAGGGGAGTGGAAACCACCCTGCAAATTGTAGACCAGTGAGCCTTACAACTGTTGTTGTGAAAGTTTTGGAAAGAATTATAAGGGATAGGATTTATAGTCATTTAGAAAGAAATGAATTGATTAGGGGTAGTCAACATGAATTTGTGAAGGGAAGGTTGTGCCTCACAAACCTTTTTGAGTTTTTTGAAAAAGTGACCAAAGAGGTGGATAAGGGTAAGGCAGTTGATGTGGTGTATATGGATTTTAGCAAAGCGTTTGAGAAGGTTCCCTATGGAAGACTACTGCAGAAAATGCAGATGCATGGGATTGAGGGTGATTTAGCAAATTGGATTAGAATTAGCTAGCTGATAGAAGACAGAGGGTGGTGGTTGATGGGATATATTCAACCTGGAGTTTAGTTACAAGTAGTGTACCTCAGGGATCTGTTTTGGGGACACTATTGTTTGTTATTTTTATAAGTGACCTGGATGAGGGTGTAGAGGGATGGGTTAGTAAATTTGCTGACGCCAAAGTCGGAGGAGTTGTAGGCAGTGAGGATGGATGTTACAGTTTGCAGAGGGACATAGATAAGTTGCAGAGCTGGGCTGAGAAGTGGCAAATGGAGTTTAATGTGGAAAAGTGTGAGGTGATTCACTTTGGTAAGAGTAATATGTGTGCAGAATATAGGGCTAATGGTAGGACTCTTAGTAGTATAGATGAGCAGAGAGATCTCGATGTACAGGTGCATAGATCCCTGAAAGTTGGTACTCAAGTTGATAAGGTTGTTAAAAAGGCATATAGTGTGTTAGCATTTATTGGCAGAGGGATTGAATTTCGGAGCCAAGATGTCATGTTGCAACTGTACAAAACTCTGGTGCGGCTGCACTTGGAGTATTGTGTATAGTTTAGGTGGACACATTATAAGAAAGATGTCGAGGTATTGGAAAGGATGCAGAGGAGGTTTATCAGGATGTTGCCTGGTATGATGGGTAGGTCTTATGAGGAAAAACTAAGGGACTTGAGGTTATTTTCATTAGAGAGAAGAAGGCTAAGAGGAGAACTAATTGAGACATATAAGATGATCAGAGGGTTAGATAGGGTAGATAGTGAGAGCCTTTTTCCTCAGATGGAGATGGATAATACGAGGGGACAAAGCTTTAAATTAAGGGGTGGTAGTTATAGGACGGATGTTAGAGGTGAGTTCTTTACTCAGAAGGTAAGGTGTGGAATGGCCTGCCTGCAGCAGTTGTGGACTCGCCAAGTTTAGGGGCATTTAAATGGTCAGTGGATAGGCATATGGATAGCATTGGAATAGTTTAGGTTAGGGAGTCATAAAATTGGCTCCATTGCAACGCAACATCGAGGGCTGAAGGACCTGTAATGTGCTGTAATGTGCTATGTTCTATGTTCTAGGATGCTACTAGAGCTTGGTGTTTTGAGTTATAAGGAGAGGCTGGATAGACTGGGATTTTTTTCTCTGGAGCGTAAGAGCCTTAGGGGTGATCTTTCAGAGGTCTGTAAAATAATGAGGGACATAGATCAGCTAGGTTTTCAATACATTTTCCCAAAGGTAGTGGAATCTAAATCAAGAGGGCATAGATTTAAAGTGAGAGGGGAGAGATATAAAAAGGTGCAGAGGGGCAATTTTTTCACACAGAGGGTGGTGACTGTCTGGAACAAGCTGCCAGAGGTAGTAACAGAGGCGGCTACAATTTTGTCTTTTAAAAAGCATTTAGATAGTTACATGGGTAAGATGGGTATAGAGGATTATGGGCCAAATGAGGGCAATTAGGACTAGCTTAGTCATTAAACAAAAAGGGTTGGCATGGGCAAGTTGGACCAAAGGGCATATTTCCATGCTGTAAACTCTATGACTCTATGACCGCTTTAATCTCACCCCAATCATCTCTAACCTTCTCAGGTGGCCTCCAACTCACTCCTTCAGCACTCTCACAATACCAGGCTCCCAGACCACCAAATCCCTAAATCATTTGATTCATTAATTTCAATGTCACTTATTGATTGAATCCTCTAAGGTTGAGTATTCCAAATGTTCACAAGCAGCTGAGTGAAGAATTAGCTTCGACCTTAGTCTTAACTGACGTTATCATAAGCCTCAGTGTTTCAGCGTCTCTAGAAGAGATCTTTCATCCCATCAAGTCTGCGCCGACACACAAGAAACACCTGTCTTCCCACTAATCCTATCTGCCATCACTTGGCTGTTACCCTTGAATGTTATGACATGCCAAATGCTCATCCGGGTACTTTTTAAAGGACATGAGATAACTCACCTTATCACCCTCCCAGGTAGTGATTCCAGACCTTCAGCATCCCCTGAGTAAAAGACATTTTCCTCCCATTTCCCTAAACCTCCTCCCTCACCTTGAGCTTGTATCCTCTCTGTGTTGCCTGACCCTTCAACTCCTGCTCTTATCTTTTCCTCCTGCTCCTATATTCTATGTTTCAGTAGCACTTGGGGTGAATGGGATCAAAGGTTGTGGGGACAAAGCAGCATTAGGCCATTGAGTTGAATGATCAGCCATGATCATTTCAATAGCAGAGCAAGTACAAGGGCAAAATAGCCTCTTCCCACTCCTACCTTCTATGTTTCTAAAGGGAATAGCTGCTCCCATTCTGTCCACCTTTCTCATAATCTTGTACACCTCGATCAGAGGGTCCCTCAGTCTTCTCAGCTCTAATGATAATAATCTAAGCCTACCCAACATCTCTTCATGACTTAAATGTTTCATCACAGCCAGCATCCTGAATCTTCTCTGCACTCCCTCCAGTGTAATCACATCTTTCCGATAATGTGGCAGCCAGAATTACACATAGTACTCCAGCTACGGTGTCACCAAAGTTCCATACAACTCCAACATTTTCCCTATTTGTAATTAATACCCCAATTGATAAAGTCAAGTGTCCCACATGCCTCTTTCTGATTGTCCGAGTTTGTCCACTCCCACCACCATTGGCAGCCAGGATGAAGAATTTGGCACTCACCCAAAACTCCATTCATTTGCGGCAGCAGTGGAGAATTCCAGCTGCGGATGAAGTCAAAGGTTTCTGGTAAGCCTCTCACCCTGTCTAGCCTTCTCAAACTTGTCTAGGTTTCGTTCTTCCCAACTCTATTCCATTCTATATTCACATTCTTCAAAGGACATTCTTCTCATTCCAAGAATCACATTCACATTCTTCAAAGGACATCTTTCTCATTCCAAGAATCAATCAATCAAGCCTTCGCTGGAGAGATTTCTTTTTGCAAAGGAAACTTGTTTTTATTTTATGAATTTCTTTCGTGCTTGTGAAGGGGAGGTGTGATAACGCTGGGAAAGGCGACACTTTCTATTTTGGTCACCGTTGATGCTGACAGTAATAACAACAACTTACTTTTATATTGCACCATTCCGATATAAAACAAAATCTCCGGCTTTTCACAGAATCACAGAATATCACAGTGCAGAAGAGACCATTCGGCCCATCAAGTCTGCACCGACGCATGAAACGCTCTGACTTGCCCACCCAATCCCATTTGCTAGCATTTGGCCCATAGCCTTGAATGCAATGCCAAAACATTCTGTGATTCTGTGATTTTGTTATGGCGTGCTGAGTATTCATCCAGGTATATTTTAAAGGATGTGAGGCATCCTGCCTGCACAACCCTCCCGCGCAACACATTCCATACCGTCACCAACCTCTGGTCTTTCCTCAAATCCCCCTTAAATCTTCCAATCTCAATTTTAACTTGTATCCCCTCATAACAGACCTTTCAACTAAGGGGAACAGCTGCTCCCTATCCAACTTGTCTATGCCCTCATAATCTTGAGCACCTCAATCTTCTCTGCTCGAGGGAAAACAACCCAAGCCTGTCCAACTTCTCTTTATAACTTTAATGTTCCATCCCAGGCAACATCCTGGTGAATCTCCTCTGTACCACTCCAATGCATTCATGTCCTTCCTATAATGTGGCGACTAGGATGGCACATTGTACTTCAGCTGTGGCCTCACCAAAGGTCTATACAATTCCAACATTACCTCTCAATATCCCAAGTGATAAAGGCAAATGTGCAGGAAGAATGAAAACTGAGGCAAAGAAAGGGCTGTGCAGGACAGGGGGGGAAGGGGATGGGAGAGGTTTGTGACCTGAAGCTAGGTCACAGAGGCAGTTTTGAAGGATGGTTCCAAAGAGGGAAAGGGAGATTGACAGGCAAAAGGGAAGGGGAGATCAGTGCATACACTGAAGAATACAGAGCATGGATACCAATGGTCTGGCAAAGGGTGGTGGAGTAGATAAGAGTGAGAGAAACCGTCTGTGCCAAATCATCAAAAGAATTATTCATTAATCTTAATCTCCTATTCTGTCTCCATGGCCCTGTATCTTTCTCCCCTTCCTGTATATTTCCCTTTTCAAAGTTACTGCTTTCAACTCAGTGCTGTTCAGATCTTAACAAGTTGCTATTGAAAGAAATCTCCTCATTGGATCATTCAGTCTGTTTCTTCTGTTATTGACTTACTTCCCATTGCCGGCACTGAAACAGCTTCAGTAGTCTTTTCTTCCTGCTTACGTGAGGCCAATATTTGTTTCCCATCTCTAATTGCGCTTCCTGAACTGGGAGGCTTGCTTAGTCTTTGCAGTTAAGACTCAAGAACAGTTTCTTGCCTGATGCCATCAGAGATTTGAGTGGACCCACCGTGTATTAAATTGATCTTTCTCCACATTCTAGTTGTGGCTGTAATATTGTATTCTGCATCTTCACCTTTCCTTCTCCCCTATGGGACCTATGAACAACATGTTTTATCTGTATAGTGTGTAAGAAACAATGAGGGTGATTCTTCTGGCCCGCAGCACTGCTTTTGTAACACAGTGGGCTGAGAGACTAGAGTGGAGGCCGTTTTGCGAGCTCCCTGTTCAGTGCCATTGCCTCCACCAGTATCTACAGACACAGGATTTCTGACGCAGCCAGCTCCGTATCAGAAATCAGCACGGATCTGCATAATTCATGCAAACGCCCATTGAGATCTCCAGGCTTGCTAATGTCTTCCACTCTGCCACGAGTGGTTCATTGCAGCACGGTTTAGTATAACTCCCCATTTGCAGGGAGCTGGTGGCCAGACCCTGCCAGAGGGAGCAATTGAGGCATAAGGGGTATTGTCAGCATAGCAGTGCCAGCCTGGGTCCCTGACACTGCGCAAGGGGCCAAGTGTCAATGCCTGGGGGAACCTTGGCACTGTCCACTAATGATGTAGAGATGCCGGCGTTGGACTGGGGTAGTAAGAACTCAGTAAGAATTTAGCAACATCAATTTTAAATCCAACCGATTTATTTGATAGTAAATTTGCGAGCTTTCGACACTCTTGTGTCTTCGTCAGGCAAATGCGTGATGAAGCTCGCAAGATGAAGCAAGACGAAGCTCGCAAGACGAAGCATTTGCCTGACGAAGACACAAGAGTGTCGAAAGCTCGCAAATTTACTATCAAATAAATCGGTAGGATTTAAAATTGGTGTTGCTAAATTCTTACTGAGTTCTTACTGTCCACTAACACCAGCCAGTGGCCAGGAGCAGGGCCTAATAGGAGATGGGGGCTCTGGGGATAATCAATGAGGGTAGAGGATCCAGCTTTCACTCTGCATTCAGGTTGAGTGACAGAGGGAGGAAGGCTAGTAATGGGGACTTGGCATCATGATGGGGTGGAAGGGGCAAACCTGCTGGGTGGGTTTGGGCTGCAGAAGGGGCAGGTTGTTCAGGGGGAGGGGTGGTGGAGAGATCAGGGCAAGCCAGAGGCGAGAGGGTGGGGTTATGAGCTGGGCTGGACACATCCAGGGGGTCAGCAATCGAGCCATGGGAGGGTTGGGGAAGTTGCATGGCTGATGATGTGGGGGCTGCTGTGGGGCTGGGCAGCAATTGAGCTGACCAGTGATAAGGAGGTCGGTGGTGCAGGCCTGCTGTGCAAGCGCCAATCTTGGGGCTGGCAGTTCGCAGGGGCCCACTCAGTGCTACGCTGCTGGCCTCTGCAATGGGAAAATCCACTGATTTGTCGTGTAATTCACACTAGTGCACTCTGCAATGTGCAGAGTGTGTGAGATTCATTTTGAAACTTCTGCTGAAATAAACATCGGGATTTGCTCCAGTTTTTGTACAAGTTCAACACTTAGAATTATTTTTATTGAGGATATCTCCGATAGTTTCACTGTATCCCACTGTGACAATAATAAATCAAATCAATCAAATCAATTAAGAGTCAAGTACAGTATTATGGATTAGGAGCCACATATATATCCAGACCAGGTTAGGATGGCAGATTTCCTTCCCAAAATGACATTGGTGAACCAGATGGGTTTTTAACAACAATCGATGATAGTTTCAGGATCATCATTGCTGAGTTGAGCTTTCAACTCCAGATCATAGAATCCCTACAGTGCAGAAGGAGGCTATTCAGCCCATCGAGCTTGCATTGACAACAATCTCACCCAGGGTCTATCCCTGCAACATCATGTGCTTCTTCTGCTAATCCCCCTGACACAACAGGGAAATTTAACATGTCCAATCAACCTAACCTGCATATCTTTGGATTTTGAGAGGAGAATGTGCAAACTCCACACAGACAGTTTCCCAAGGCCAGAATTGAACCAGGGTCCCTAGCACTGTGAAGCCGCAGCGCTACAGCTGCACCATTGTTTTCGGTGAATTAAAATTCCACCAGTTGCCATAGTGGATTCAAACTCACATTCCCAGACAGTACGAACCTGTACTCTTTGATTACTAAACAATGACATTACCACTACACCATCATCTCACACACTATCAAAAGCCTTTATAAATTTGAACACTGTCCAAACCCCAGGACATCTCTGCAGAAGTCCCTCAGGGTAGTGACCTAGGCCCATCAATCTTCAGTTTCTTCATCAATGAATCAATGATCTTCCCTCCATCATAAGGTCAGAAGTGGGGATGTTTGCCGACGTTTGTGCAATGTTCAGGACCATTTGCAACTCCTCAGATACTAAAGCAGTCCATATTCAAATGCAACAAGATCGGGACAATATCCAGGCTTGGGCTGACAAGTGGAAAATAACATTTGTGCCACACAAATGCCAAGCAATGACCATTAGCAGTAAGAAACATTCTAACCACCATCCCTTTACATTCAATGGTGTAACCATCTCTGAATCCCCCACTGTCAACATCCTTGGGGTTACCTTTGACCAGAAACTCAAGTAGACTTGTACCTAAACACAATAGATACATGAGCAGGTCAGAGGCTAGGAATACTGATGTAAATAACTCACCTCCTAACGCCCCAGAGCCTGTCCACCATCTACAAAACATAAGTCAGGAATATGATGGAATACTTCTCAATTGCCTGAATGGGTGCAGCTCCAACAACATTGAAGAAGCTTGACACTATATAAAACAAAGCAGCCTGCTTGATTGGCACTACATCTGCAAATATCCACTCTCTCCACCACCGACACTCAGTAGCAGCGATGTATACTATTTACAAGATGCACTGTAGCAATTCACCAAAGACCCTTAGGCAGCACCTTCCAAACCCTGAACACTTCCATCTAGAAAAAAGTAAAGTTTATTTATTAGTCATAAGTAGGCTTACATTAACATTGCATTGAAGTTATTGTGAAACTCCTCTAGTCGTCACACTTCAGTACCGGTGGGAGAATTTAATATGACCAGCACATCTTTGGGAGGAAACCCACGCAAAGGCAGGGAGAATATACAAACTCGCATGGACAGTGACGCAAGGCAGGAATCATGCCTGGGTCTGTGGTGCTGTGAGGCAGCAGTACTAACTACTGTGCCACCATACCACCTGAAGGACAAGGCAGCAGATACATGGGAACACCTCCACCTGCAAGTTCCCCTCTAAGCCACTCACTATCCTGACGTGGAAATATATCACCATTCCTTCACTGTCTCTGGGTCAAAATCCTGGAATTCCTCCCCCAGTGACGTTGTGGCTAAGCCACAGCACGCGGACTGCATGATTCAGGAAGGCGGCTCATCACCACCTCCTCGACTAGGGACGGTCAATAAATCCTGGCCAGCCAACAATGCCAAAAAATCCTCCTCACAACATTCAGGTAACATTCTCTGCAACTTCTCCAATGCTTTCCTTAAGTGTGATATTGAGAATTATGCACAATGCTCCAACTGAAGTCTCCAAATCGGTGAATCCTAAAAGTTAAAGGCTTTGTATATTTTAGCTTATTTAGAAATCCAAATATCCTAGATGCTTTTTGTTTGACAGAATTAGCCACCTGTCAGGCCAACTTTAAGGGCTTTTGCACAAAAACATTCAGTGCTCTCTGACCTTGCTCCTCCCTGTGAATCGGAGCAGTTGGTTTATATTATCCAACCTCATGATTTCCTTAGAAATGTGAGGTAACAGGCCGCAAGCCTTAGGGCAATACAATTTACCAAGCAGAGTATATAATGGCTGAACACATAGCGGAAGGATTCAGCAACAGACAGCTGTTTGCTTTGGAACACAAGAAAGATTCAAATGCCAGGCTCCAAGGCTGGGATCCAAGAATTGCTCAGTACACAGGTTTAACTGGCACCAAACCAACAAATGGAGGTAGAAATGCAGAAAAGCTTTACATGGAACTCATTAACTGACCTGGAAGTGGCAATCCGATTCTGGCTTCTTGTCACTTTGAAGCAAATTGGCCGAGAAGTTAGACGGCTGTGGTCCATTTTTAGGGCATGAAACAGACAACCAAACTTGTCACTTGTCCCAGGTGCTGGGATCCAGAAGTGCGTCAGCTGCCATATTGGATTGTTTTTCATCATTGTTAATTTGTGGGACCTTAGTATCGCTGGCTGGCCAGCATTTATTGCCCATCCCTAGTTGCCCTTGAGAAGGTTGTGGTGAGCTGCTGCCTTGAATCGCTGCAGTCCACGTGGTGTGGGTTGACCCATAATGCTGTTAGGGAAGAAATTCTAGGATTTTGATCCAGCGACTCTGAAGGAACAGTGACATATTTCCAAGTCAGAATGGTGAGTGGCTTGGAGGGCAGCTTGCAGATGGTGGTGTTCCCATGTATCTGCAGTTCTTCGAGATGGAAGTGGTTGTGAGTTTGGGAGCTGCTGGCTAAGGATCTTTGGTGAATTGCTGCAGTGTATTTGCATGTGAGTAGAGCTATTGGATAAGTTCAGAGCTATCAACACTGATGGGCATTTTCCTGGAGCTTTCATCTTATGGCTCTCATCTCCAGCCTCCCCACCCAGTTAAAGAATCTTTGTTCCCATTTCCAGTTTGCTAAATGATGAATCAATGTTCTCTGCACAGTATCTTGTGCAGAATCATTATCATTAGTTCATTTATCAGAGAGATCAACTCATATCCAGCAAATTACCCACAAGCATGAAGGTAATCTACAGAACAGATGGGAAATTGTTCAACCTTCAATTCAAAATCACTGCAGTCTCAGTCATAAGAGTTTCAATGCGTCTTTGATGCTTGTGCATGTTCTCACTCAGATGCTGGGCTCCAGGACGCTGTCCACTCCTGCTCTGAAGCATTTGAGAAAACAGGCCTTTCACTAAAATCCGGAAAATTACAAAGTTCTTTCAACCATTTCCCAAAGCATAAACAACAGAGATTGATGATGAGACCCTGGAAAAGCTGGACTATTTTCTGTATCCGGAAAGCCCCCTCTCAATAAAGGCAGTCATAATTTGAGCCTCTAGGTTGCTGTCCAGTAAAGGAGACACGAGTTCTGCTTCTTCATTCAATACCTTTATTTCTTTGATCCAACTCCACACACAATTCTCCACCAACAACACAGTGCCACCTGTGGCTCCTTTATATATCAGTGACTTTGATCGAATAATTGATATCAAGTTAGGACTTAACTGGAAGGTCTGTTAACCCCATTCCTAACACCATAGGCAACAAAATTAATCATCGCTTCTAATGTGCCAACACAATTTTTGACAAAAAGAGTATTTGAGGAGAAGGAGTTCAAAACCAAGAATGAGTTTGACTGGGTGACAATGATTCCCGCTCTCCTTAATTCTTCTCCAGTACTTAGGAAACCTACAGCAGGTACCTCAATGCACTGCAGAGATTCCCCCCAGTGATGTCTTCACAAAATCCTCCAAATCCAGAGACATGAAAGGCAGCATCCTTTCTCAAGCATTGTGGTGCCAAACTCTACACCAACTCCATTGGATGGAATATGCTGTCTGCCTGCCTAATACCAGACACCCAAAGAAATTACTCAACTTGGAATTCAGTCTCAGCAGGAGATTTCCTGGGAAGATGGTGGAAATTCTTCAGGGATGTCCTCAAAGGAACCCTGAAGAGGGCAAGCATCCATACTGACTCATGGGAGTCCTGGCTTGTGACGGACCAAAATGGAAAAGGCAAACGTGGGAGATTACCAAGCACATCAAGACACCATTGGGAACTTGCAGAGGCAAAGCCGATGTGTTGGAGTGATAGCTCATCTACCTGATCCTTCAAACAGCACGTTCTTATGTGTGGGGGAGTCTGCAGATCAGGCATTGCTCTTATCATCCATCTTAGAATAAAATGGAAGCCAGTCATCCTCAATCCCGAGGGATGGTCTACAACAAAGAATTAGCTTTGTGCAGCATCTGTTATCATTCATTAACTGCTCAGTGATGTAGCTTGAATAAAAGTCCAATTTAAATTTCTAAGCCATTTCTAAAATACTTTAAGTACACTTCAGATCATTAACAACTTGGGTATATTTCATTAAAATAAAGATCAAATGAGCAACTCTTTTTCGTCTTTGTTTCTTTAAAGTTGGGAAATATCTGCATGAAAAAGGCTACTTCTTATCACACTTTAAATTTCAGAAATGTCTCAAAGTGTATTGTGCACGATGAATTGTAATCCTAGAGCGTAAAACGGAAGTGGGGTGATGGGAGAATTACAGAGCAGTTTGCCTGATATCAGCAGTGGCAAAGATGCTTGTCTATTATAACAGAACGCTGGAAACCATTAATGGGATTGGACAAATCTAGTAGAGGCTTATGAAAGGTAACTCATACTTAACATAGTCACTAGAGTTTTTTTAGGTATGTAACTAGTAGAATAGATTGGATGTAATGCGTTTGGATTTCCAGAGGCTTTTGATAAAGTACCTTATTAGAAGTTTAATGGGCAAAATTAAAGCACGTTGGATAGAGGTAGTGATTTGCCATGGAAGAAGAATTGGTTGACAGACACGAAACAGAGAGTGGGATTAAATGGGTCTTTCTCTGAGTGATGGACAGTGACTAATGGGGTACCACAGGGATCATTGCTTGGCACCCAGTTGCTCACATAGAAACATAAAAGATAGGGATCAGGTGGAGGCCATTAGCCCTTCAATCCTGTTCCACCATTCATCACGATCATGGCCGATTGTCCAACTCAATAGCCTACTCCTGCTTTCTGCCCATAACCTTTGATCTCATTTGCCCCAAGTGCTATATCTGGCCACCTCTTGAATATATTCAAGACAAGAGATCAATTATTCCTGCAGTAATGAGTTCCACAGCTCATCACTCTTTGGGTGAAGAAATGTCTCCTCATCTCCATCCTACATTTATATCCAGTCAATAAATGACCTGGATGAAGGAACCAAATGTAAAAATTTCCAAGTTTGCTGACGACATGAAACTGGGTGGAATTGTGAGTTGTGAGGAGGATGCAAGGAGGCTTCAACTTAAACAAGTTGAGCGAGTGGACAAGCATGTGGCAGAAGTGGCACAATGTGACTAAGTGTGAAGTTATACATGTCGATATGAAAAACAGAAAGGAAGAGTATTATTTAAAAGTTTATATATTGGGAATGCTCCAATATCTTATGACCCATTTAGAGAGTAAATGATAGAACAGATTCTCCTGCCTTTTCCCTATAACCTTTGATCCCCTTATCAATCAAGAACCTATCTACGTCTGTGTTAAATATACTTAATGACTTGGTCTCTCCATCCTTCTGTGGTAATGAATTCCACAGATTTATCACCTTATGGCTGAAGAGAGTGTCTTTATTCGCAGTTCTAAAGAGTCATCCCCAGTCCAAGAGTTTCTCAGACAGTATCTCCAAGATTGATCTCTCTCATTCATTCTCTATCTTAATAAAATTATCTTTATGTTTTCAACTTTGTTACTTTCATTGAAGATGCTATTCCTTCATTTAGATCATTAGAATATTGAATAACAAGTTGTATACAGACTGTTAAATTCAAAAATCATTGAACTTGTCTTTTCTATTTGTTTCTTCCCCGCAATAGTTTAGATCAGGGTATTGGATATAATTAAGAATGAATTTCATCCGAGTGATAATGTGAGAAAGGAAATTATAGCTGGGTTTTTTAAAAGTGCAAGTGTGTGTGTGTGTGTATACATAGATAATATATTATATATATATATGTGTGTGTGTGTATATAATCATTCAGGGTTGCATGATTGCTTTTTGATGGTAATGTTACTGGTGTGCTTTGTAGGCTCCAGATTTCATTTTCTATTATCTACAAGCAACAGCTTCTATGACGAACTTGTTGAGTGTTATTTTGAATCTACGTATGCAAACCACGCCTCTTTTTTGTTTCAAACTGACAGCCCTCAACATAGTTCAGATATTAAGAAAAGAAAGTTGGCAATGAGTTGGGATTTCATTTCGCTGAGAATATTGAGGAAAAGATATTAAACCTTCAACTAAAACTCAACCTTCGAATACTGATAGACTGGGGAAAATCAAGAACAGGATTAAATATTGGGCCAGTGGAGCAATGGATAATGATTCTGACTACAGATCACAAGGTTCCAGGTTTGAGTACTGGATGGCTATGTAGTTTTTGTAGGGCAAAAGAATATAAGAACTAGGAGCAGGAGTAGGCCAACTGGCTCCCAAGCCTACTCCACCATTCAATAAGATCTGATCTTATTGGTTGATCTTTTTGCTCCACTTACCTGCCCGCTCACCATAATCCTGTTCAAAAATGTATCTATCCTCACCTTAAAAACATTCAATGAGGTAGCTGCAACTGCTTCACTGGGCAAGGAATTCACAGATTCACAACCCTTTGTGTAAAGAAGGCAGCATGGTGGCAAATGGTTAGCATTGCTGCCTCGCAGTGCCAGGAACCCGGGCTCAATTCCTGGCTTGAGTCACTGCCTGTGTGGAGTTTGCACATTCTCTCTGAGTGAGTTTTCTCTGGGTGTTCTGGTTTCCTTCCACAGTCCGAAAGATCTACTGGTTAGGTAGATTGGCCATGCTAAATTTTCCCTCAGTGTACTGATGAGAGAAGGGTGAGATTCCAGGTTGTATCTGGCATACTTAAATGAGGGGATGTTCTGCTGTACTGCTGAGGTAATTTGTCAAAAGAATCAGATCAAAGCTCACCAGGATAAAAATGTAAGTGTTGGGGATTGAATAAAAAATATAAATATACTAAGGATCTCATGTCACTCGTGCCTACAAGAGAAACAACAGGTCAATTGGGTACCATGGATTCTTTCAATGAAGGAAATAATCATGGTATTCCAAAGCAGAATGTTTTCAGAGTTTTGTACTTCAATTCAAGCAAATCAAATTGAAAACTAATTGCGAGTGCCAGCTTTTCTACATTAATAAGAAGCAAAACCTTCAATTTGCCCCAGAATGTGATTCAACCACCAAAGCCAGGAACAAAAACTTACAATGAGTTGACAAAAATCTTTCAGGAGCATTCCTCTCCAAAACCATTGATCACCATGGGACTTTTCAGTTTCCACCAAAAATATCAAGTGGAAGGTGAAAAAATTGTTCAAGTTGTGGCAGCGTTAGAAAGACTGGCACAGCATTGTGAGTTTGATGAGCCATTGGAAGATACGCTTCATGATTAGCTGGTTTGTGGATTCCAAAATGAGTCTATCCAAAGAAGATTGCTTAATAAACACGCTTTCACATTAAAGACTGCTATAAAAATCACTGTATTGATGGAACTGGAAACTAAACAGGCTTCACAATTTGGTGCAGGAATGAAGATCCACAAGTTGGAAATGGCCCATAAGAAGTCAAAACAGCAACAAGCATATCACAGTTGTGTCAAAGTGGTGACTTTATGAGTGAATGCTGGAGCAAGAGTGGTCAATGCAAGACTTGTAGTAAAATGGGTCACATTGCAAAAGCTTTTTGGGCTAGGACAGCTTCCCCTGAGAAGAATATTCAGAAGAAGATCTGGGTACTTCACAAAGAAGAAATTAAATTCTATTACAACAATTTGCAGCATGGAAGAAGAGAATTGCAACTGTGAAGAATAGAATGTCCATAAGTGCTCTAACTGAATGTCTTAATCGTACTGAGTGATCATAGAGATTCTCCGTGATTCTGAAGTTGTTAATCTATTAGGATGGAGGCTAAGCAAGATTCATTATCACATCATGTGAATAGATTTTCGGCATCTTATAGAAATACTGCTCATGCGATGACCCAAATTTCATCTGCATTACTACACTTATAGAGAGGAGTTTGAGAACCGCGCTTGATTTGTTATTATACCCAGAAATTTCAGAGTTAGTTGAGCATCTACAATAATCTCAAGTTGCCAGATGAGAAGTGAGGGTAAAACAACACTCATTTCAACAAGGAGATCGAGTGTTAGTGCATAATAATGTTGTGGATGAGAAATGGGTACCAGCCATAGTTTTAACAGAAACAGGTTCAATTTCTCACATGGTTGAACTTGAAGATAAACTAGTTTGGTAATGCCATGCTGACATTTTTGCATTCCGAAACAACTTCTTCAAGTCATGTTCAGAGATATAAATTCTTTAGTCTAATATTGTTAATACTACTACCAAAAACTTAATAGAATCAGAGTTGCCTGATGATTATGCTTTTGTTGTTATACTACATAAGAACGATGCAGAATTAATGGTGTATTATGCTGTGTCCACAGTATTATTGATCCTACGTATAACATTTGAATAATTTGTTGTCATGACCACAGAAATAAAGGGGGAGGGATGTTATATATTTCACTGGTTGAATGATTGCGTTAAGGACTATTCACATAATTTGATAGTGATGTTGGTTTTATGAACACACAACAAAAGGCTGACCTTACCATAATAAAATGCCAAATGAATAAGAAAGCTGGAGAGTTTCAGACCTCCTTATAATCTGACAGAAAAGAATCAAACCTTATGACAGAAAAGTAAATAAGGCAAAGAGTGATTCTTGCCAGTAGAGGAAACTGGATGGAATCTATTTACACTGGGAAGCTGGCTGCTAGAGGATGCTGTTGCACACGCACCCTGATCTCCCTGTGCAGTGGCAAGATTACAACTATACATTCAACCTTCTGAATAAGGAACAGGAATAGATGACTTATTAACCATGGGCGGCATGATAGCATCGTGGTTATCACTGCTGCTCCACAGGTCCAGGGTCCGGGGTTCGATTCTCGGCTTGTGTCACTGTTTGTGAGAAATTTGCACGATCTCCTTGTGTCTGCATGTGTTTCCTATGGGTACTCCGGTTTCCTCCCACAGTCTAAAGATGTGCAGGTTAGGTTGATTGGCCATGCTAAGAAATTACCCCTTAGTGTCCAGGGATGCATGGGTTAGAGGGATTAGTGGGTATAATATGTAGGGATGTGAAGGTAGGGCCTGGGTAGGATTGTGTTCGGTGCAGACTCAATGGGCTGAAGGCCTCTTTCTGCATTGTAAGGTTCTATGCTTCTATGGCTGATCTGATAGTAACCCCAAATCTGCATCCCGCTAACCCCTAAAAACCCATTGCCTTTCCAAGAATCTATTCCCTTCTCTCTTAGAAATATTCAAAAGTTCTACTTCCACCACCTTTCCAGGAAGAAAGTTCCAAAGAGTCACTATCTTCTGATAGAAAACTTTTTCCCTCCTTTCCAGTCTATGAAAATGGCACAATTGACTATTCTCTCAACTATTAATGCCCTTTCTCCAGAGGCTCCATCTATTTGTTTTTGCTTGATAAAGATATGAAGGGATGTGAATCAAAGATGAGTAAATGGATTTAAGAAAATTGAATGTCACAGCAAGTTCAAGATTTGATTCGATTTATTATTGTCACAGGTATTAGCATATAGTGAAAAGTATTGTTTCCTGCATGCTATAGAGATAAAGCATACCATTCATTGAGTACAAGGTGGAGGAAGAAAGGAGAATGTGCAGAAAGTAGTATTACAGTTATAGCTATGTTGCAGAGAAAGATCAACTTAATGCGAGTTAGGTCCATTCAAAAGCCTGATGGCAGCAGGGAAGAAGCTGTTCCTGAGTTAATTGGTATGTGATCTTAGAATCTTGTACCATTTTCCAAGGGAGGAAGGCAAAGGAAAGTATGTCGGAGGTGTGTGGGGCCCTTAATTATGCTGGCTGCTCTCCCAAAGTAGTGGGAAATGTAGACAGAGTCAATGAATGGGAGATTGGTTTGCGTGATGGACTGGTTTATATTCACAACTCTTTGTAGTTTCTTACACCCTTGGTCAGAGTAGAAGACATACCAAGCTGTGAGACATCTGGAGAGGATGTTTTCCATGATGCATCTGTAAAAATTGGTGAATGGCCCCTTGTTTGCACTGTCTATACTTGCCAGCTGCAGCTTAAAGTGAGAGATTAGAATAGCCCACACAACCTAATGACCCATTATGGCCTTTATTACCTTGTGTTCTCTTGGTCCTCAACAGATTTTTTGACTGAGATACAGAAGCGCTCTCCTCTCAAACCATTACAGTATCACTCACTGCAGGTCATGCACGATGAGGAGTGATTAAATCAATTTGTTGCTGAAGGTTATCTCCAAC
Source organism: Sphyrna mokarran (assembly GCA_024679065.1). NCBI lineage: Eukaryota > Metazoa > Chordata > Chondrichthyes > Carcharhiniformes > Carcharhinidae > Sphyrna > Sphyrna mokarran. The sequence goes on along the minus strand of JAGIQG010000001.1, from coordinate 18,374,870 downwards.
TATCTGTGTCTTAAATAAATCTCTCATGAGTCACAAACATCTTTGAAGTTGTGTGGAGTAGAAAGTGCTCTCAGATCTAATGTTTGCACGCTCCCCTCTAATGATGCAGAAAAGCAATGCTATATGGTCAGGAAAGTTGAATATACTTAGGTTCATTACACCCCTGCAATCTTTTTGAATAAGTTCCGAAAGAAAAGCTGGTGAAACAGCAATATGAAATAACCCTGAAAATATAATTTGGAAAAACTTCACGTGCAGAGAATAGCCGGAAAAAAACTAAACCAGCCCATTATTTTCTCATCTGTAATCTGATTCCTGATAACTTACCAATCCACCGCAGGTGGAATTGAGGAAATTAAGAAAAAGCTTTAAGCAAACCTTTAATTTGATTTGATTTATTATTCTCACATATATTAACATACAGTGAAAAGTATTCTTTCTTGCACACTAAACAGACAAAGCATACCATTCATAAAGAAGGAAATGAGAGAGTGCAGAATGTAGTGTTATAGTCATAACTAGGGTGTAGAGAAAGATCAACTTAATGCAAAACAAATCCATTTAAAAGCCTGGCAGCAACAGGGAAAAAGCTGTTCTTGAGTTGGTTGGTACATGACCTCAGACTTTTGTATCTTTTTCCTAAAGGGATAAGCTGGAAAAGTGAATGTCCAGCGTGCATGGGGTCCTTAATTATGCTGGGTGCTTTGCTGAAGCAGCAGTAAGTATAAACAGAGTCAATGGATGGGAGGAATAGATGAACCTGAACATAGAATGGCACAGAGGCACAATGATTAGCACTACTGCCTCACAACAACGGGGACCTGAGTTCAATTCAGGCCTTGGGCGACTGGATGGAGGTTGCATGTTCTTTCCATGCCTTCATGGATTTTTGTTTTTTTTTTATTATTCATTCAAGGACCATGGGCATCTTTAGCTGGCCAGCATTTATTGACCATCTCTAGTTGCCCAAGAGCAATTGAGAACCAACTATATTGCTGTGGCTCAGAGTCTCATGTAGGCCAGACCAGGTAAGGATGGTAGATATCCTTCCCTGAAGAACATCAGTGAACCAGATTGTTTTTCTGACGATCAACAATTCAAATTCCACAATCTGCTATGGTGGAATCCAAATGTGGGCCCCCAGAGCATTTGCTGAGTTTTTAGATTAATAACCTAACGATAATAACACTCAGCCATTGTCTGGTCACATATATTAATATACAGTGAAAAGTATTACTTCTTCATAGAAACAAAGAAAGCCTGCAATACAGAAAGAGGTCACCTGGCCCATCTCAGGACACTAAGAGGCAATTTTAGCATGGCCAACTAACCTAACCCACCATCAGAGGAATCAGAACATCCAGAGGAAACCCACACAAATACGAGGAGAATATGCAAACATCACACAGACAGTAACCCAAGGCGGGAATCGAACCCAGATCCCTGGAGCTATAAAGCAGCAGTGCTAACCACTGTCCTAGTATGCCACCCCTTGTGGACTATGCAAAGCATAGAGAAAGAAAGGAGGGGCAGAATGTAGAATTACAGTCGTAGCTGAGATTTAGAGAAAGATCAACGTAGCACAACGCTAGAGGCAGAATTTTCCATTACAGGACTAAACCCCTTGGTGAGCTCAGGAATGAGGGGTGTTTTCCACCACGGAGACCTGTGGGAATCCATGCTGTATCACGTGATGCTGACCTCAATAATTATACAGTCAGAGTTTCCTGGTTGCACTGCATGGTGGGATAGGCTGGAGGCTCATGTCTCACCATTATTTCGGGGTGCCTTATTTAAACTGTGCCTGGACGTCAACTGAGTAACCATTGAAGATAGAAAGATTAATCTAGAAGAAGACTCAGGAAGATGGACCTCCTTGAAAACCAGAAAGCTCAAAGATATATTTGGTACATGCTCCATTTCCCCACTGCTGCATGTTCCAGGGTCTATGGTCACTGGAGTCCTGCATCCTGAACTCAGCAGGCTTCTATAGGAGGTCTGACATCTCCATGCCCCATTGGGGACAGATATGTTCAGGCCTGCAGGGGTCGGTGGGGGGTGGGGGGGGGAGTTGGAAGGGAATATCTGTATGGCATGATCCCAAGATGTTTGTCTGTGTCCCATTAACAGGACATAAAGTCTTTTCACACCAGCCTCTGGCGGGAAGCGTGACCCACCATGGCTGGTATGAGTATTGGCAGGAAACCGAGTTTTCAGCTCCTGCTGCATTGTAACACACACACTCTCATTTCCCACCCACGTATCCACCATTAAACCCACTGCGATGAGAGAGAAGTTCTTCTTAATGTGGTTGACTCCTAAAGCCTTAATGGTAAATAGGGGCATGCAATAATTATTGCCAGCTAATGATGCTTCACACCAAATCAGTATTATTTAATTGTTTTAACAGGTATTTGGTAAAGCAAAAAGGAAATCCCTAAGCAATGGTGTTTTCTTACTGATAGTCCATTAATGGCATCTCTGCTCTACACTCCAACTTGAGTAATTGAGGCAAAGAGCATGAATGTATTTAAGGAGAAACTAGAGAAGTGAGAGAAGAAGGAAAAGAACTTATGCTGACAGGGTGATATGGGAGGAAGCTTGTGTGGAGCTTAAATTCTGACCAGATGAAGGTGTTTCTACGCAGTCACTTCTGTATAATCCGATATAACCCATATAATTCGGTGTAACTCTACGAAAGATCATGGAGCCAGACAGATAGCTGAAAGTCATGGCGCTCTGACACTCAAAGAATTCAGCAAAGTGACCATTCAGCCCATCCAGTCACTCCTCCATCCCAAGCCTAGCCATATTCATTCCATCAGGACCTCATCCTAGCACCAGCAGTTAAACATCTGCTTTAAGGAATTCTCAGTTTCTTCCCCTATTTGCCTTGATGCCACTCTCTTATTTCTCAGCAGACGTTGGCACAGTTGCGGACGGCTTGTGGCGCAGTGGGTAGCATCCCTGTCTCAAAGCCAAAAGCATCAGGTTCAGGTCCCACTCCATGACTTGATGGCCAAGGAAGGTGCATTCATAATGTGGCCAGACAGGTTGATTATCAACTTGTGAATCCTTCCAAAATAATGCCAAAAGCACGTGATAAGAATGGGATGAGTTCCTGGCCAGCTGTGGGATGAAAAGAAAATTGGAATTTCTACTATTGCTGTTTGTAGCTCTGGGCTGCAGCACGTATGCAAAGGTGTGCGCCGCCAAAGCAATTTGGACTCCTTGGCGGTGAGTTGTCTGGATGGCTGGTGAGGTTCAGATTGGTGCCAACAGTTCAGCATTCAATCACTCTTCCATGTGAGGTGGATTTACCCTTCCCAGGCTGACGATTGTAGCCGGCGGTGGTAGGGGTGGGGGGGGGGGGGGGGGGGGGCGGGGGTGGAGGTGGGTGTGAGGATGATGGTGGAGGACTGAGGTGGGGAGCAGGGGGTGTGGGAGGGGGGCAGAGGAACAGGGTGAGAGGGAAGGGCAGTAAAGGGGAGGGCATTAGTGGTGGGCCTGGTTCAGATGCACTGTTGGAAACTTGAAGGGCATAACGGCCTCCTTCTGCACTATAAGAGATTCGATGATTTTGCTATTTCAGCTTAGATCTGTTAATGTCTATGACTGTCACTAGCTTTTCAACTCAAATCATTGCTGCCTTGACATTAAAAGGGTGCATTTATCTGGTAATCTAAGAATGGGATTCTTTCTGTAATTTGTCAGATGGATGCTGCATTGTGCAGTGAATAGTGAGGCCACGTTACTTAAATAATGTGCTAAGATGTTCACCGTCTCTTCACACTGTGTAGCAGACAACTTATTGTCATTTCAATTATCTGAACTGAAATTACCTGAGAATAGCTTGTGATAAAGTCTCTACGTCAGGTCAAATCTTCAAACTGCAATCGTACTGATTAAAAGTGCACGGAGGGTTAATCCCCCTTCTGTAATTATATGTTCAAGCTGCACGCCTTATCCGATGAAGATCGCTTCTAATTACCGTTCATTAATTTAAATCCAACTTCTCTGCAGCACAACATGAAGTTGGGTTAATTTACAAATGATGCAAAGCCACTGTCTTCAATGCCTCCCTATTGGAGGCAATTTATTAAGAACAGAAAGACTGGTTGTCTGGCTTCTGAACACAAAGTGCCACGATCATTAACTTCTTTGACTTCCAAATGCTTTCAGGGTATCTATGAGCTGCAGCCAGTGTCCATTGACTGATAGCGGTTTCCAATGTTGCCATGAGGGCCTCATAATAGAATTGGGATTGTGCCAATTCAATTTGATGCTGCCACACTAGAAATCAGAATAGAGTATATCCCTGAATGCAAACTGTCGCGGAGCACTTAATTGCTAGTCTTTTCAAGTTGCAGATCTGGCTTATTCCTGTCCAGAGGTAATTTTTTTTTCCTCATAATGCATAAATCAACCCATCGTGCCAAGCAATCCAGTCAATATGAATAAAATTATTGGGTGTGTTGCTCTCCACTGATAGCATCACCTGGTCGCACAAATTTATCAATATAAAAAGGCCCACTGAGTCCTCACCACTACCTTGTGTAGCCTTATCAGCTCAACCTTATTATTTCAATTCCTCACACTTCACGCCGTATAATAGCCTGATTTTTATTTTCTTGAATGCAAAGATTAATTTTGTAAGTGTGAAATTGGAATTGTTTGTGCCCTATTTTCCTGGTACAATGAGCATAATTTTTGGGGTGAGTCACGCCATATTGGCCTACAGTAAATGGTTGCCGGAAGTATGCAATACAGGCAGATCATGGCGCCTATCAATGGGCTCAATTCTTTAGGCTGTTGGCCCCCTCATGACCTCACAAAGCTGAGAACACGTCAACTGGCAGGAAGCCTCCCCCTCCAGTGCTATTTAAAATGATCAGAAAAGAATCATAGAATCCCTACCATGCAGAAAGAGACCATCCAGCCCATCAAGTCTGTGCCAACTCTCTGCAAGAGCATCCCATCCACGTATCCTATTTCTGCAACCCCGCACATTTAGCTAATCTACCCACCTTGGGACACTAAAGGACAACATATCATGGTCAATCCGCCTAACTTGCACATCTTTGGAGCGTGGGAGGAAATTGGAGCATCCAGAGGAAGGCCATGCAGACAAGGGGAGAATGTGCAAGCTCCACTCAAACAGTGATCCAAGGCTGGAATTGAACCCAGGTCCCTGGCATTGTGAGGCAGCACAATGTGCCACTGTGGCACTCAAATTTTCAACAAATACAGGTTGCTTGCTGGATGATCTCTATTTCAGCTGCTGTTACAAGTGTTTGGTGCCTTCTATAGTTGTTTAAATTTTTGCAGGTCTATGGGGATTGATGTGGCAAGTATTGAAGGACACTTTTTGATGATTGCAAGTTTTTTGCACAAACCAGTTGCTTCCAAACATGGAAATACATTTACATTATTTGCCTCAATCACGCTTCGCAATAGCTAGTTCCACATTCTAACCATTTTCTCCAAGTCCCCTGTTGGATTTATCAATGTGCAACTCCTAAGGTTTTCTGTGTTCTCTTGGCTTCTACTGTGATTGCAACTTCAACCAAAGTTTAACCTTGAAACACAAAATAAAAGGAATGATTTTTCTGAGTCTGCACACTAATCTTGATCACAAAATTATTTTTGACCTTCAACATGAATTAGTATAATGGACAATTTTCAACTAGATTCATTCATCAGTTGATTATGGTGGATCATTAGTCATTCACCATCATTGGAAACTGAAATATTTTGATATTCAGCTGCATTGAATACTTTGCCATCTAATCTGGCGCTGGTGAAATATGTCGATTGTGTCGCTGCTGGCTTAAATATGTCAGCACAATTCTTCTTTGGGTCTAAAAACAGATCACCAACAACCATGTGGACACTATAGTTAAGAAAACCCACCAATGCCTCAACTTTCAGAAGACTGAGGAAATTTGGCATGTCTGCTACAACTCTCAACAACTTTTACAGGTGCACCGTAGGAAGCATCCTTCCTGGTTGGATCACAACTTGATATGGCACCTGCTCTGTCCAAAACTACAATAAACTACAAAAAGTCATGCACAAAGCCTAGGCCATCACTCAGCTTCCCTTCCATTGTCTCTATTTACCCTTCCTGCTGCCCTGGAAAAGCAGCAATCGTAATCAAGTACCCCGTGCATTCCTGACAAACTCTCTTCCACTTTCTTCCGTCAGGAAAAAAATATAAATGTCTAAAATCACATACCAACTAACTCAAAAACAGCTTCTTCCCTGCTATCATGACACCTTTAAATGGACCTTGCATTAAGTTGATATTTCTCTACACCCGAGCTATGACTGCAATGGTATATTCTGCACCCTCTCCGTTCCTTCTCTATGAATGGTATGCTTTGTCTGTATAGTGCACAAGAAACAATACTTTTCATTGTATACTAATAATGTGACAATAATAAACCAAATCAAAAAAATGATAGTGTACTATAATTGACATATTCCTTTGTCCATTAATGACATTTTATGCCATACCACCAAGCAAAGGAATTTCACAAAACTATTTTTTTTATTCTCTATTGGAACATGGGCATCATTGGTTGGTCAGCATTTATTGCTTATCTCTAGTATCCTTTGAGCTGAGTGGTTTACTAGGTTATTTCAGAGGACAACTGAGAGCCAGCCATATTGCTGTGGTTCTAGAGTCACATGTAGGCCAGACCAGGTAAGGATGGCAGATTTCCTTTTCTAAAGGACATTAGAATTTAGCATGGTGAATACACCCAGCCAGTACATATTTCAGACTGTGGGAGGAAACCAGAGCACCCGGAGGAAACCCACGCAGACATGGGGAGAGCATGAAGACTCTGCACAGACAGTGACCAGAGGTGGGAATTGAACCAAAGTCTCTGGCACTGTGAGACAGCAGTGTAACCACTATGCCACTCTGCTGCCGTCGTGTTCTCCAGATGGGTTTTTCTGACAATCGGCAATGGTTTCATGGTCATCAGTTGATTCTTAATTCCAGATATTTTTTATTGAATTCAAATTCTACCATCTGCTGCAGCAAGATTGGAACCTGGGTCCCCAGAGCATTAGCTGAGTTTCTGGATTAATAGTCTGTGATAATATCACTAGGCCATCATGTTATGTGGCCCATCTTTATATGGGATAATTCATAGAACATTATATTAAGCTTTCAATTTTGTGGTCAGAAATGTTCCTGGCTCTACATTGCCTTTTTCAGATAAGAAGAAATTGAATGTAAGTTTTGTAAATTGGCGCTTTAAGCATGGGGATTCACAATGAGGGCAGATGTTAAGAATTGAGGCCTTGGATAAATGTGTTCCATAGAATCTTTCATCCATTAAGAGAAAATCTGTCAAATATGCCCTACCGTTTGTGATTTAAGCATTTATCTGCAATTATAAAGTTACAAAAGTCAAAGCATGCAAAATTTATTTGGAACTATGTGTATTATTCACTTGCTAAGTTAAGAGCTCCTTAGTGATGAGCTCCATAGTATAGAATCTGGGCTGCTGAAAGAGGGACAAAGTCTGAAGAACAAGAGAACCATTCACAGTTTCAGATAACATTGGGGCCAGGAAGGGAAGTTGGGAAGTCAACAACAAAGAACAAAGAACAAAGGACAAAACAGCACGACCCATCGTGTGTATGCCCCTCGTTAGACAACAAGGTGGACCAAAGCACCTGTAGGATAAAAACAAGTACATCAATATCATCATCTATTTACACACTTCCCAAGGACTCCCAAGGATCATGATCCCTATTTTAAATCAGTTTTCTATACCCCTCATTCCCATTCTGTTCATGTGCCCATCTAAGTATTTCTTAAATAACTCCAGAGTACCTGCCTCCACTACATTATTTGGCAGCGCATTCCATACCCCCACCACCCTCTGTGTGGAAAAACTCCCTCTGTGTGAAAAATGAAGTCCCATTAGTGCCCCTAAAACTCTTTTCTGCATTCTTTCTAGTTTAATAATATCTTTTCTATAATAGGGTGACCAGAACTGTACACAGTATTCCAAGTGCCACCTTGTGCTCATCAGTAAATTTTACTTCCAGATATTTTTCATTGAATTCAAATTCCACCATCTGCCTTGGTGCGATTTGAACCAGAGTCCCCAGAAATTAGCTGAGTTTCTGGATTAATAATCTCGTGATAACACCTCGAGGCTATCACCTCTCCTATGCATTGCAACAAATGATCAAGGCTTTTTTGATAAGACCTTCAAAACTGGTGAGATCTGCAATCTCGAAGGACAAGGGCAGCAGGCATCTGAAGACACCACCAATTGCAAGTTCTCTGCAAACCTCACACCATTCTGATATAGAGCTAAACTGTGTGATATTTATCTTTTTAATGTACATCTTTTCCATGGGACCTAACCCTTGTTCTTGAGGCCACTCCCTTAAAGTGCTGACTACCCACCTCCTTTTTCCTGATCCCCATGATTGGAGGTTTAAAATGGTCTTGATGAGGACATTAAAAGAAATATCACTTTGAATGAGGGTGATGGTTTGGAGAGTTCGTATAGGTAGGAGAGGAGGGCAGTAAAATTAGTGGCAAGCTATTCAGGAAAACTGAATTAACAGAGATTAAAATCACTGGGAACAAGGTCGGACTTAGTGCTGAGGCTTGCAAAACAAAGAAATGAAGCAGTCTCAGTGAGGAACCAGGGAAAGTGGGACACCACTTCCATCAATTATCCCACCTTCCACCAATGTTTGGACCTTTTTAAAACCCAAAATGAATCTCATATTTGCCTTCAACGGGCAAAGTTTGAGACAGGGTGAAAGCAATTCTCAGTGTAGCTGTACCATGCCCCAGATACATGGTCTGCTTATGCAAGGGGTTAGCCTCCCACACTCTGAGAAACTGAATTTAGATAGCAGAGAAAATCGGTTGAACCATCAGCGGGAAGCATTGCTGCTGATGCATATTTATTAAGAAAATTCCGCTGGTGGAACAATGGTTAGCACTGCTGCCTCATAGCGCTAGGGACCCAGTTCAAAGAACAAAGAACAAAGAACAAAACAGCACGGGAAACAGGCCCTTCGGCCCAATGAGCCCACGCCGCCACCCCGATGTTCCCACCTCTACCCACAATCCCTGTCCATGTTTATAGATCTATGGATTAAAAACCAAATTTGAGACAATTTAGGGAGAATTTGTTTTGCCAATTAGCCTAAGAGCACATCTTTGGGATGTGGGAGGAAACCGGAGCACCCGGAGAAAACCCACGCAAGCACGGGGAGAATGCGTAAACTCCCACAGACACAGGCCCAAATCCATGTATCTGCACAGCACAGCGATAGTCACTGAGCTGTCGTGTTGCCTATCAAATGGTCCAGGTCAAGCGTACACTAACGACGTGAAGCAGTAGGATACTCTCGAAAAAGATCCAAGAGCAGCTCTCACGACCCATCGCGTGTATGCCCCTCGTTAGACAACAAGGTGGACCAAAGCACCTGTAGGATAAAAACAAGTACATCAATATCATCATCTATTTACACACTTCCCAGGGACTCCCAAGGCTCATGATCCCTATTTTAAATCAGTTTTCTATACCCCTCCAATTCCAGTCTCGGGTCACTGTCTGTGTGGAGTTTGCACATTTTCCCCGTGTCTGTGTCAGTTTCCTCCGGGTGCTCTGGTTTCCTCCTTCAGCCCAAAGATGTGCAGGTTAGGTGCATGTTAAATTGCCCTTTAGTGTCAGAGGGATTGACAGGGTAAATACATGGGATTACAGGATGTGGCCTGATGGGATTGTTGTCAGTGCAGCCTTGACGTGCCAAATGGCCTCCTTCTGCACTGTAGGGATTCTATGGTATAGTTGAGAATTTGAATTTAGAATAGCAGTTTACAGCTGTGCTGTTGGCATCACTGTTTTTTTTTATTCACTTATGGGACATGGGGGTCACCGGCTCGACAAGTATTTATTGCCCATCCCCAGTCACCCTTGACGAGGCAGTGGTGAGCTGTCTTCTTGCAACTGAGTGGCTTGCTAGGCCTTTTCAGAGGGCAGTTGAGAGTCAAGAATATTGCTGTGGCTCTGGAGTCACATGTAGGCCAGACCAGGTAAGGTCAGCAAATTTCCTTCCCAAAAGACCATTAGTGAACCAGATGGGTTTTTCTAACAATGATTTCATGATCGTCAGTTGATTCTTAACTTCAGATTTTTTTATATTGTATCCAAATTCCACCATCTGATTTGAACCCTTGTCCCCAGAAGATTAGTTGAATTTCTGGATAATGGTCCGGGGCGACAATACCACTAGACCATTGATTTCCTTCTTTTGCTGTTGGCGAAATCATGGAGCTCAGTGGACGAACAATGGATAAAGTACTTCCCAAAGTTACAATTGCTTCATTCCTACGCTGCCTAAGCAGCAAGGAATGATAGACTTTGCGTGTCACCGCTGATTCCCCAATTAACCTGTTGTGATTGATTGTACTCACATCACAATCTGTTCACTTACTGACATTAGAGGAGGCCACTGCTGCAGCAGAGGCAAATGTTCTGTTAGCACGCAGGTGGGATTTGTCAAGCGTATCGAGACGGATGTTTTTGTCACCTTCGTGGCAGTGAGTTAATTTACTAATTTGGGACCAGCCTGAAAATTGCCGCTGCAATTGACTGCTGTGCACTTGCCAAGTAAATCTTTTCGTTCTCTCTATGGCAGATTAAAACAGCTATCTTCGAAGGCTGATTACTCTTGTTGGACAATTCATCCTTATTTTGAAGGGCCGGACACTTTGTTATTATTATTAAAATACGTCCGCACAGTACTGCTGCTGTAGTTGCTGCATCTATCAGCAGGTGGCACGGTGGCACAGCGGTTAGTACAGCTGCCTCATAGTGGGTTCGATTCCTGGCTTGGGTCACTGTCTGTGCAGTGTCTGCATGTTCTCCCCATGTCTGAGTGGGTTTTCTCCGGGTGTTCCAGTTTCCTCCCATAGCCTGAAAAACATGCTGGTTAGGTGAATTGGCCATGCTAAATTCTCCCTCAGTGTACCCGAATAGGGACCGGACAGTGGCAACTAAGTAACTTCCATTGCAGATAACCATCATCCCAGTACCTAAGCAAAACTAAGCCGGGAGCCTTAATGACTATCGGCTGATGGTTCTGACATCCATCATCATGAAATGCTTTGAAAGGTTAATCATGGCACGAATCAATTCCATCTTTCCAGACTACCTGGATCCAATGATGCTGCAGGTCCATAGTAGGTGCCATTTCCTTGGCTCTGCACTCAATGCTGAAACACTTAGATAACAAGGATACCGGTGTCAAACTCCTACTTATTGATGACAGCTCAGCCTTCAACACTATTATTCACACAAAACTCATCTCCAAACTCCGTGGCCTGGGTCTCGGCATCTCCATCTCCGACTGGATCCTGAACTTCCTAAGTCACAGACCACAATCAGTAAGGACAGGCAACAACATGTCCTCCACAATCATCCTCAACATCGGTGCCCCACAAAATTGTGTTCTAGCCCCCTACTATACTTCTTATACACCTATGACTGTGGAGCCAAATTCCCCTCCAATTCGATTTGCTGAGGGCACTATCATTGTGGGTCAGATCTCAAACAATGATGAAACAGAGTACAGGAATGAGGTAGAAATCTGGTGAACTGGTCAGCAGTAATAATCTCTCCTCGATGTCAACAACATGAAGGAGATTGTCATTGACTTCAGGAAATGTAAAAGAAAACATGCCCCACTCTATGTAGAACATAGAACACTACAGCACAAACAGGCCCTTCGGCCCACAAGTTGTGCCGAACACATCAAAACCTACCCAGCCATAGACCTATCTATAACCCCCAATCCCATTGGATCCCATATACTCATCCAGAAGTCTTTTAAAAGACCCCAGCGAGTTCGCCTCGACCACCACCGACGGCAGCCGATTCCATTCACTCACCACCCTTTGAGTGAAAAACTTTCCCCTAGCATCCCCTCTGTACTTGCTTCCCTGCACCTTAAATCTGTGCCCTCTCGTCGCGACCATTTCAGCCCTGGGAAATAGTCTCTGAGAGTCCACCCTATCTAATCCTCTCAACATCTTGTAAACCTCTATCAGGTCGCCTCTCAACCTTCGTCTCTCCAGGGAGAACAGTCCCAGCTCCCTCAACCTGTCTTCATAAGGCATGCCTCCCAATCCAGGCAACATCCTTGTAAATCTCCTCTGCACCCTTTCAATAGCTTCCACGTCCTTCCTATAGTGAGGCAACCAGAACTGCGCACAGTACTCCAAGTTGGTCTGACAAGGGTCCTATAAAGCTGCAGCATCAATGAGGACAAAGTAGAAAGGCTCGAGAGCTTCAAGTTTTTAGGTGTCCAGATTATCAACAACCTGTCTTGGTCCCCACATGCTGAAACTATATTTAAAAAATGTCTCACTTTCTCAGAAGACTAAGGGAATTTGGCATGTCAACTATGAGTCTCACCAACTTTTACAGATGCACTATAGAAAACATTCTTTCTGGTTGTATCACAGTTTAGTATGGCTCTTGCTCTGCCCAAGACTGCAAGAAACTATAAAAGGTTGTGAATGTAGCCCAATCTATCACGCAAATAGCCTCCCATCCATTGACTCTGTCTACACTTCCTGCTGCTTCAGCAAAGCTAGCATAACTAAGGACCCCACAGACAGTGGACATTATCTAGAACACAGAACATAGAACACTACAGCACAAACAGGCCCTTCGGCCCACAGGTTGCTCCGATCACATCTATACCTACCAATCCACAGACCTATCTATAACCCCCTATCCTATTCTTTTCCATATACTCATCCAGAAGTCTTTTAAAAGACCCGAGCGAGTTCGCCTCTACCACCTCTGACGGCAGTCGGTTCCTTTCACTCACCACTCACTGAGTGAAAAACTTACCCCTAACATCCCCTCTGTATTTGCTTCCCTGCACCTTAAATCTATGTCCTCTCGTAGTGACCATTTCAGCTCGGGGAAATAGCCTCTGAGAGTCCACCCTATCTACTCCTCTCAACATTTTATAAACCTAATAATCTCTTCTACCTTTTTCCTTTGGGCTAAAGTTACAAAACATAAGAACATAAGAAATAGGAGCAGGAGTAGGCCATCCAGCCCCTCAAGCCTGCCCCGCCATTCAATAAGATCATGGCTGATCTGCAGTGGTTCAGTACCACTTTCCCGCTTTTTACCCGTAACCCTTAATTCCCTTGTCAATCAAAAACTTATCCACTCTTGACTTAAATATATTCAGGGAGGAAGCCTCCACCACTTCAACAGGCAGAGAATTCCAAAGATTCACCACCCTTTGTGTGAAGAAATTCCTCCTCAACTCTGGTCTGAACCACTACCCCCTCCCCCAATCTTGAGGCTGTACCCTCTAGTCCTGCTATCTTTGTTAAGCGGAAAGAGTCTCTCAACCTCTACCCTATCCATCCTCTTCATTATCTTATACATCTCTATAAGATCATCTCTCAGCCTTCTAAACTCCAACGAGTACAAACCTAGCCTATTTAATCTCTCCTCATAATCCAACGCCCTCATCTCCAGGATCAGCCTAGTAAACCTTCTCTGCACACCCCTCCAAGACCAATATATCCTTCCTTGAATGCGGTGACCAAGTCTGAGGTCACATACCAATCAACTCTAAAATAGTTTCTTCTCTGCTGTTGTCAGGCTTTTGAATAGATTTACCTTGCATTAAATTGATCTTTCCCTGCATCTATAACTGCTTAACACTACATTCTGTACTCTCTCCTTCCCTTCTCTATGAACAGTATGCTTTGTCTGTATAGTGCACAAGAAACAATGCTTTTCACTGTATGTTAACACATGTAACAGTTAGAAAATCCAACCAAATCAAAAAGTCTTAATATAAGCCTACTTGTCTTGTTAACAAATAAACCTTTTCTGCATCTGCATCATATTCTATTACCCCATGTCTGCTGCATTTCTGTAACATATTGGAATCATTTTAATCTTCCCTAGGAGTCATTGATCATTGAATCACAAAATGATACAGCATAGAAGAAGACAACAGGTTATTTGAGATGTTTGCTGTTTCTTTGAAGTAACTATTCAATGAATTCCTTTTCCCTGCTGTTTCCCAATAGCCCAATTACTCTTTTTCAGGTCTTTACTAAACTCTTGAGACAAAAAACATAAAAGCCCATCTGATTTGCTTTCTATGATTGGATATTACAATTAAAATGGAATTCATAGAATCCCTACAGCGCAAAGTCACCATTTGGCCCATTGAGTATGCGTCTGACAGAGCATCTGAACCAGACCTTTAACCTTATCCCATCTCCTTAACCCCACACATTTATATCCACCCAACCTTGGCACACTGTGGGGAAATTTAGCATGGCCAATCCAGCTAACCCGCGCATTTTTGCACTATGGGAGGAAATCAGGGCATCCAGAGGAAATCCACGCAGACGCGGGGAGAACGTCCACAGAATCAGTCACCCAAAGCCAGAATCAAATCAGTATTGCGCTCATTGTTATTAAATAATCATAGCAATCTGTCTCACATCAATTAGAAAACAACAGGTCCAGGGAGAAAAAAATGTTAGAGATCATTCAGAACAATAGATGCAGATTCAGTTTTCCATTCAAGGTAGCTACACTTACCACATGATAGGTAACAAATTACTCATACTCTGTCTCAGAACATTGTTTTCTGAAAGAACTCCATTATCATTGTGGCATGTGACTTAAAAGAATGGTAGAACACAAACGAGATGGACTATTTTTCCAATTCCTATCTTCCTATTAAGGTGAAGTTTAATTTTTAATATGGGCCTTCTTGGATTTGAGTTATTATTTTACACGTATAGGGATACGGTGAAAAGTATTGTTTCTTGCATGTTATACAAACAAAGCATACTGTATATAGACTACACAGGGCAGAAGGAAATGAAAGGATGCAGAATATTGCATTATCTTCATAGATAGAGAGTAGAGAAAGCTCAACTTAATATGGTCCATTCAAAAGTCTGATGGCAACAGAGAAGAAGCTGTTCTTAAGTTGATTGGTATGTCAGAAGGTCTGTATTTATTTCTTAATCTAATGGCCCTTGAGAAGGTGGTGGTGAGCTGTCTTCATGAACCACTGCAGCCACAGTGTGGTTAGGGAGGGATTTCCAGGATTCTGACCCAGAGATAGTGAAGGAACGATCATACAGTTATACAGCACAGAAAGCTGTCCTTCTGTCCAACATGTTTGTGCTGACCATCAAATACCAATCTATACTAATTCGATGATTATTAATCTGATGATGTAATTCCATTTTGGAACGTTGGACAATGTGTTATATAAATGCAAGCTGTTGCAGAAACATACGTGAGAGTCCACTCTGTCCACTCTGTCACACCGTCCACTCAAAATTTAACCAACTCACAATTCTGCCAGAGAAGTGCTAAGATGATCACTCAGTTGGGGTGGCATAGTGGTTAGCTCTGCTGCCTCGCATGCCAGGGGCATGAGTTTAATTCCAGCCTCAGATGACCGGCTGTGAGGAGTTTACACATTCTCCGCTGTGCGGATTTCCTCTGGGTATTCCGGTTTCCTCACACAGTCCAAAAGCGTGCAGGTTAGGTGGATTAACCATGATAAATTACCCCCTTGTGTCAGGGAAATTGGCGGAATAAATACATGGGGTTATGGCGACAGGGGCAGGGTGGGATTGTTGTTGCAGACTCAATTATTTGATTTGATTTGATTTATTATTGTCACGTGTATTCATATGCAGTGAAAGGGATTGTTTCTTGCACTATACAGACAAAGTGTAATGTTCAATGGGCCAAATGACCTCCTTCTGCACTGGAGGGATTCTATGATTCTATGATAATTGGGAGACTTTAACTAATGTGATGTTTACACAAATTTAGTTATCTTCTAATCCCAACACAGCTCAAAGTATTCTAATGCGTGCGTGGAAAACAATCTAAATATTGCTACTAATAGAGCATTGCACTATCAGAAATGAAAATATGCCTCCAAGTCATGGTCATTAGCGAGAGTCAAATGTCTGAATGTATTAAACAAGATTAAGATCTGCTTACAGCTCCTCAAAAGGAATTGTTGCTTCCCCCTGGTGGGGCATGTATAGGGTGGAAAAGAATGCTTTAATCATTTTTTTGTTCCATGTTCTCAGTCAGCCAAATTCTAAAATTTGCCCCAAGCCACTTTCTGCAACAAGACAGTCACTTGCTCGAGAACAGTTATTTTTCAAAATAGCTCGAGGAGAAGCTGTGGGATGGTAAATCACAGCTGGCCTCCCAGAGTTTCTGATATTCCTGTGGTGATTTTTGGCCTTGTGTGTGAGTAATAATTGGCCCTTTCTGTTCTACAAATAACATCAAGCACAGTTTGGCTGCAGTCAATGAGTTTATGCTGAAAGAGAAAATTAAGGTAGGTAAAGTGTGAAACTGCCAGCAAGTGTATTGTTAATCGAAACACTTTGAATAAGCGTTAAAGGCCACAATGAGTGTGGCAATTGGAGTCAATGGAAATCAAAGGGAAACTTTCCGCTGGTTGGAGTCATACCTGGCACAGTGGAAAATGGCTGTACTGTGGAGGTCAATCATTTCAGCTCCAGCACGTCATGCAGGAGTGCTTCAGGGTAGTGTCCTAAGCCCAACCACCTTCAGCTACTTCATCAATAATCTGCCCTTCATCATAAGGTGAGAAGTGAGGATGTTCGCCGTTGATGGCACAATGTTCAGCACCATTGGCAACTTCTCAGCAATCCGTGTTAAATGCTGCAAGGCATGAACAATATCCAGTCTTAGGCTGACAAATGGTAAGTAACATTTGTGCCATACAAGTGCCAGACCATCTTCAACAATTTAACCTGACAACACCAGGTTAAATTCCAACAGGTTTATTTGGTAGCCCAAGCTTTTGAATCCTGCCCTTCATCGGGTGAGTGTTTCACCAGGCAGCACTGATGAAGGGGCGACACTCCAAAAGCTTGTGCTACCAAATAAACCTGTTGGACTTTAACCTGGTGTTGTGGGATTACTTACTGTGCCCACCAGTCCAACGCTGGCAACTCCACTTCAAGAGGGAATCTAACCATTGTCCCTTGACATTCACTGTCATTACCATGCTGAATCCCCACACCATGAGTACCCTGGATGTTATCATTAGCCAGAAACTGAACTAACCATATAAATACTGTGGCTACAAAGCAGGCCACAGGCCATTCTGCAGCTAGTAATTCACCTCCTGATTTCCCAAAGCCTTTCCACCATCGACAAAGCACATGTCGGGAGTGTGACGGAATACTCTCCACTTGTCTCCATGAGCGCAACTCCAATAACACTCAAGAAGGTCAAGACCATTCAGAACAAAGCATCCCCCCTGATTAGCACCACTCCCTCAAACATTCACACCCTCCTTCATTGATATATAGTGACAGCAGTGTGTATCATCTACGGCATGCACTCCAAGAACTCACTGAGACTCCTTAGACAGCACCTTCCAAACTCAAGGCAACTACCAACTAGAAGGATGACAACAGCAGACAAATAGGAACACCACCACCTGGAGGTTCACCTTCCCCCCTCTCCTCCCAGAGTGATCAGATCCTGTTTTTAGTGGTGTTGATTTTTTTTAAAAACTCTTTCACAAGCTCATGGGAGTCGTTGGCTGGCCAGCATTTATTTTCAAACCATAATTGTCCTTCAGAAGGTGGTGGCAAAGCTGCCTTCTAGAATCGCAGCAGTCCATGAGGTGAAAGTACATCCATAGTGCTGTTAGGGAGGACTTCCAGGATTTTGACCCAGAGACTGAGAAGGATTGGCGATATATTTCCAAGTCAGGATGGTGAGTGGCTTGAGAGAGATGTGGAGGGTGGATCTTATTAAGCGAAACTTTTGGAAAGGCACCAGGAAATACTCACCTGCTGACCTTTAAAATAGCACTATGAGATCATCTACACACACTTCAGATAGCAGATGGTGTCTCAGTTTAACAATTCATTCGATAGACAGTACAACATTCCTTCAGTATATATGTGGAGATGCTGCCATTGGACTAGGGTAAGCACAATAAGAAGTCTCACAGCAGCAGGTTAAACTGACCTGACTAAGAACCAGGACTCCAAAAGCTCACGACTCTAAATAAATCTGTCGGACTTTAATCTATTGTCATAAGGTTTCTTACTGTGCCCTTCTTCAGTACAGCACGGAAATATCAGCTTAGGGATTGCGCAGAGTAAGCATTTCATAACACTAGGTTAAAGCCCAGCAAGTTTGTTTGGTAGCACAATCTTTTCATCAGGTGGTGCAGGATTTGTTTCACAAACAGGACATATATAGACACAAACTCAATTATAGGATAATGATTGAGTGCAAGTCTTAATAGGTAATCAATTCTTTACAGGTCCAGTCAATGCAAGTGGAGAGAGAGGGTTAAGCACAGGTTAAAGAGATGTGTATTGTCTCCAGATGGACAGTTAGTGAGATTTTGAAAGCCCAGGCAAGTCATGGCGGTTCCAGAATGTGTGACATGAACCCAAGACCCCGGTTGATGCCGTCCTCATGTGCACAGAACTTGGCTATCAGTTTCTGTTCAGTGATTCTGCGTTGTCATGAAAGCTACCTTGGAGAACACCTACCCAAAGATAAGGTTGAATGCCCGTGACTGCTGAAGTATTCCCTAACAGGAAGAGAACACTCTTGTCTGGTGATTGTCGAGCAGTGTCCATTCATCCATTGCTGTCATGTTACGTGGTTTTGCCAATGTACCATGCCTCAGGATACCCTTTCCCGCAGTGTACCAGATAGACAATGTTGGCCAAGTTGCAACAGTATGTACCGTGTACCTGGTGGATGATGTTCTCACATGAAATGATGGCATCCATATCAATGATCCGGCATGTCTCGCAGAGGTTGCTGTGGCAGGGTTGTGTGGTGTTATGGTCACTATTCTCCTGAAGACTGGGTAGCTTGCTGTGGACAATGGTCTGTTTGACATTATGCAGTTGTTTGAAAAAACTTAACCCCATAAACTTCTGATTCAGTCCAGGAGCCATAATTGATATGGCGCAGGGATGAAATAATGGTATCCCTTATCTGTATTTATGTGTATCTGAATATTGATAGTTACAATTTCTGATAAAATATTGACTGAACATTTGTGTCTGGGAACCAGTTTAAGAAGGGAATCTTCCAGAATCTCCCAGCAGATGCAATCTGAAGTTGCAGTCTATTAGTTTGTTTGCATCAGTACATTGCATCAGTTTGCATAGAACCTTCCTTATCTGTACAGCTCTTATATTAAAGACATTGCATTGTTCAGGAGTCCTGTTGCACCTTCATTTTGCCATCAGGTGAGTTTATTTTTCCTATATTCCTTCAACCGCTTGAGACCTGTTCACTTTCTTGTGTGATCAAAGACTGTGAGTGATATGGAGAACAAACCAAGGAACTGTACAAGGGAATTGGACTTTAAAAAGATCTGAGTTTTATATTTTAAAATGGACACAAATCTCAAAGGTTGTGAATGTAGCCACTGACAATGAAGGCTGCAGGGTGATTATCGAAGAAACAATGGACCATTGGGAACGATGACCCCCACCACTATCCAGATCGATCGTGACCCCTTGCCCACTTACCCCCTACCGATTGCCTGCAGGGTGGCAATGGACACCCCCTACCCCCTCCACCACAGATCCATCTGCCCCCCCTTCCTCTCAACAGTGAGTGATCGGGCTTCCCCCCTCTCCCCAGAGAATGATCTGGCCTCACAATCCTCCCAACTCCCATGCCCCTCCCACCCCCACCTCTCCAGAGAATGATCCCCACTCCCAACCCTCTCCCCGCAGGAACACCTGACTTGCCTCCTCCTCCCTTCCCACCTCTTCACCAGAGAATAATCTGACCAGCCTCCCGACCCATTCCCATCTGATAATGATTGCATCCGCCCCCCCCCCCTCCCCACTAGAGATACACCTGACCCACCTCCTCCTCCTCCTCCTTCCCCACGACAATCTGGCCTCACTCCCCTCTCCCACTAACCAGAGAATGATCTAGCCCATCTCCCTCCTTCCTCCCACCACCGATCAGAGTCAGAAAGCCATTGGAATCTCTGAACTCGCTTCTTCAGCAGCTGGAGCATCTGGTTCAGACTCTTATTCAGCAGATTCATGGTGCCATGATTCAGATTGGTGAACACAGTGGTAAAGGGGGAAATGCTGATTAGGTTGGGCAGGCAGTTCATTAATCCAATTGAAATGTATGAAAATGCACTTAAATCGCTGTTGCACCCGTTTTGGGCACAAATCGGATCACGGTCATTCCCAGATCTGAGTAAAGTGGCCATCTGTGCAGACAAGGGCGCAGGTTGTGTTAATGGCCTCATACCCAACTTTACCACGCCTGAAAACAGACATGGCGCAATGGTAAAATCGGGCCGTGTGTGTGTGTGTGTGTGTGTGTGTGTGTGTGTGTGTGTGTGTGTGTGTGTGTGTGTGTGTGTGTGTGTGTGTGTGGTGTGTGTGTGTGTGGTGTAAAAGGAGATGTATGAGGCAGATTTTTTACACAGAGTGTAGTAGCTGTCTGGAAATCGTTGTCAGGGGAGGTAGTGGAAGTGGATACAGTAGTGACTTTTAAGGGGTGTCTTCACAAGTACATGAATAGGATGGGAATAGAGGGCATCTAATCAATCCCATTTTCTAGCACTTGGTCCATAGTCTTGAACATTATACAAAGAACAAAAAAATTTACAAAGGAACAGGCCTTTCTGCTCTGTAAGCCTGTGCTGACCATGCTGCCTGACTTAACTAAAACCTCATCTGGGGACCATTCCCATCCTATTCATTTACTTGTCAAAATGCCACTTAAAAGTCATTACTGCATCCACTTTCACTATCTTCTCTGGCTCCAATTTCCAGATACCTAGTACTTACTCTCTGTGTAAAAATCTGCCTTGTACATCTCTTTTAAATATTGTCCATCCACCTTAAACCCATGCCCCCTAGTAATTGACTCTTCCACCCTGGGAAAAAGCTTCTGACTATCCATTCTGTCCATGCCTGTCATAATCTTGTAGATTCCTATCAGGTCTCACCTCAACCTTCATAGTTGCAGTGAGAACAACACAAGTTTCTCCAACCTCTCCTCTTAGCTAATGTCCTCCATACCAGGCAACATCCTAGTAAATCTTTTCTGTACTCTCTCCAAAGCCTCCAAATCCTTCTGGTAGTGTGGTGACCAGAATTAAATACTATATTCCAAGTGCGGCTGAGCTAAGGTTCTACAAAGCTGAAATATGACTTACTAATTTTTAAACTCAATACTTCGGTCGATGAAGGCAAGCATGCAGCATGCCTTCTGACTACTTTCTCCACGTACATTGCCACTTTCAGTGACCACGTGTACCTGTACACCCAGATCCCTTTACCTATCAATACTATTAAGATTTCTGCCATTTAGTGTATATTTCCTGTCTGTATTACACCTTCTAAAATTACCTCACGTTTGTCGAGATTAAACTCCATCTCCCATCTCTCCACCCAAGTCTCCAACTGATCCATATCCCACTGTATCTCCTGATGGTCCTCATTGTTATCTGCAAATCCATCAACCTTTATGTCATCTGCAAACTTATTAATCAATCCAGTTACATTTTCCTCCAAATCATTTGTATGTATTACAAACAGCAAAGGTCCCAGCACTGATTCCTGAGGAACACCAATTGTCACAGGTCTCCATTCAGAAACGCGCATTTCCACATGACAAGTGCTCAACCGTGTACTTTGTAAAGGATGAGTCATCCGGCTTCCACCACTCCCCCAGGCAGCACATTCCAGACCGTCACCACCTTTTGGGTAAAGACATTTTTCCTCAAGTCATTCCTAAATCTCCCACCCCTCACTTTTAATTTGTGTCCCCTTGTAACTGACGCTTCAACTAAGGAGAAATGACTTGCAATGTTTTGGAATCTGAAGAAGTGCTGATTCAAGTTGTTGTTGTGAAGATACTGGAGTTGGGCTGGGGTGGACACAGTAAGAAAGCTCATAACATCAGGTTAAAGTCCAACATGTTTATGTTCAATCACGAGGTTTCGAAGTGGTGCACCTTCATCAGATGAGTGGAGAGGTAGGTTCACAAACACAGCATATATAGACAAAGACACAATTGCAAGATGATTGTAGATTGGAATGTGAAGAATGATTGGAATGCAAGAAGGCTGGTGCCTGTGCCAATATGCGCAATCCTCTTGGAGATCTTCTTCACTTTGAGCTCAAAATTTGTAGTGTCGGTGGTAGCCATGATGTGGAGATGCTGGTGTCAGACCGGGATGGTCATGGTAACCAGATTAGGATTAGGGGTTTAGTGAAATTTCACCTCCCTCCCCGAAGAATGTTATGATAACCCA
This sequence comes from Sphyrna mokarran, assembly GCA_024679065.1. Taxonomy (NCBI): domain Eukaryota; kingdom Metazoa; phylum Chordata; class Chondrichthyes; order Carcharhiniformes; family Carcharhinidae; genus Sphyrna; species Sphyrna mokarran. Next base: position 18,352,460 of record JAGIQG010000001.1, on the reverse strand, counting down.
TTTAAAAAAAGATGCTGAGGCAGTTGTAAGAAGAATTAGATATTGCTAGATTCAGTAATTGTGATGTGGATAATTACTGAAATGAAGAGTAACAGTTCAATCTTATTCTATGGAGTGGCAAACACAGTCAGATTGTCACTCCACATCAGGTTCCTGGGCTTACTGAGATTTTTGAACAGTAAGGGAATTAAGGATTATGGCAAGCGGGTGGTTAAGTGGAGCTGAGACCATGCAAAGGTCAGCCATGATCTTATTGAATGACGGAGCAGGCTCGAGGGGACAGAGGACATATTCCTGCTCCTACTCCTTATGTTCTTATGTTCCTATGAGAAATGTGCACCGTGGCACCTCATGGGTCCTTCCAGTACAGGGAAGCAATATCGAGGAAGATGAGAACATGCTCATTTGTTACAGCACCAGCTGCCACAAAGTGGTGGTAAGTTTAAAAGTCACAGCTACTTGGAGAAGCCT